>CAHIKZ030000226.1:722500-752500 GCA_903632075.3 Acanthosepion pharaonis
TTTATATATATATATATATATATATATATGTGTGTTTATATTTATTTATATATGTGTTTATGCGTGTGTATATATATATGTATGTGTAGATATATCATATATATATATGTCTGTGTATATATATATGTGTGTGTTTGTATATATACATGTACATATATATGTCTACATATATGTGTATATACATATATGTATGTGTGCGTATATATATATATATATATATATTGGTGTTTTATATATATGCCTTAGTATATATTCCTGTTAATGCATGTATATATATATTCCTGTATATATATATATATATATATATATATATATATATATATTAAGACATTTTATGTTTATACATTCTTCTTTAGTGATGCAAATATTTAAGTAAATGCTCTGTTTACAATAAACAGTATTAACAATGGTTAGCAAGTTTGATTTAATTAATATTTGTACCTATGAAAAGGAATGTACAAAATAAATATCTTAAAATAAGTGTCAAATTCATAATAGGTGACGTGTTTTGTTTATATTTGGATATGTATTGGGTAGATATGAATTCACGTAAGAATATCCTGGAAAATTGTAATCTAAAATCAATAAAATAGACCTTGCTAAACGCAACACTCCTCTGTTGTGAAATCGGTAAATCCAAGTCAGTCTATATGACCATCCCGTATAAGAAAAAATTGAAATTCCTGTAGGATAACGCATATTTTCGGTGAAAACTTCTCGGACATTCAGGCTGGTATATGCTGTTAATACTGTTTATTATAAACAGAACATTTACTAAAATATATGTATCTATTAAAAAGAATGTATAAACATAAAAAAGTCTCAAGATAACTGTTAGATTTATCTAAAATGTGTATATATATATATATATATATATATATATATATATATATATATATATATATATATATATATATATATATGTATATATGAATATATATGCATATATAAGTGCGTATATATATGTATATCTGTGGTTATATGTGTATATATGTATATTAAATGTATTAATGTACATACATAGGCGTATATATATGCATATATATATGTGTCTATATGTTTGTATATATATATATATATATATATATATATATATATATATGCATATATATCAATAAATAAATATGCGTATATATGAATATATATGTGTATATATATATACATATATATATATATATATGTGTATATATAGGTGATTTTACATGTACATGTATATGTATGTAGACACACACATATATATATATATAGTGATTTTATGTACTTATATGAAAATATAGTGTATATATATATATATATATATATATATATATATATATATATATGCACATATATATATATATATATATATATATATATATATATATATATATATATATATACATACATTGCTGTTCGATAAATGTGACTCACCTGATTTTTTGATGAAACGAAAGTTGAGCTAAATTCGAAAGATAGCGATCCAAAATACGAAGAAAGAAACATTGAATGCTTTTTGAAGTCCGCAGTAAGTACTGTCAAGCATTCGTTCAGTATAATGTTCTCGGGATTCTTTTCTGTTCATGGACCTGGTTTCTTAAAACCTATTGAAAAGACCCCCAGGAGCGAGCAGTGCAAGAGAATTTTAGAGTCTTGTCTGCAAATCGACCACACCAAGCTCACTTTTAGGCAGGATAATGCTCTCTGTCACAAATCAAAATTGATGAAGGAATACTTTGATGAGAAACAGGTGAGTGTTATGACATGGCCGCCCTAATCTCCTGACCTTAACCCCATAGAAATCTTAGGGAGCATTATAAAGTACAGGCTTTTCGTGGCAGTAGTTGAGCAACAAAGAGAATTCAATGCTTGGAGATGAGATTTGCCAGAACCTAATCAAGTCAATGCCAAATAGGGGTGAAAAGGTTATTCAAAATAAAGCTGGACCCATGGATTGTTAATTATTTCGAACTATATTACCTATTATAAATAAATTATATCTCTATTATTCTTTATTTAAAGTTGTTCGTTTATGTTTCGATTTATTACTAGTTGCAGGAAATAACTGAGTCACTTTATTTTGCACGGTGATTTTTGTCCTGATTCTCATTTATATCCAAATTTATAATTATCAATAGAATACCTTAGGATTAATAAACATTTTTCCCAGGTGGTCGGGAAAGGTGTCTTTATATTAGTAAGATTAAAATTAAACAGCACTGTACATGTACATATATCCACATATCCATATATATATATATATATATATATATATATATATATATATATATATATATATATATATATATGTGTGTGTGTGTGTGTGTGTGTGTGTGTGTGTGTGTGTGTACATATATATGTATATATATACAATATATATATACATATGCATATATATATTCTTATATATAATTATGAACATATATATATATATATATACATATATATGTATATATATATATATATATATATATATATATATATATATATATATATATATATATATATATATTATTAGCTTGGACGATATGACACATGTACACATATTTATATGCATATATATACGTCGACATATATACATACAAAGACATATATATATATACCCACGCTCACACAATAAATAAATATGTATGTATATATGTATAGACACACATACACATACATACAAACACACACAAACACACACACACACACACACATATATCGCACCTTGGCCGGAAGTTACTGGACCTGTTAGGACGGCTACTGACCAGCTTGGACAAGCTCTGACCAATATTTTGACCAGTGGCCAAACATCTCCCAAAAGCGTCACCACGGAAGGAAAACATAACGAATGCCGTTAACTTCCGGCTTGACAAGCTCTGACCAATTTTTCAGTCAACGTCTCCCACGTTAATCGACCTCATATCTTGGTTTAGTGGGAATCAAGAAAAATACCTTCTTCCCGGCTTAAGAAAAATCGTTTCTTGGCGGAAACATTTATATATACTTGGACTTTCGGCCTGGACCTTTTAGGACAAGTTATGGACCAGCTTTTAACCAAAAACAATTACAGAAACTACCTTCTTTTATATACACATGGTGTCCGAATGGAACCCATGTGTACAGACCAAAAAGTAGAAGGTGACCAGTTTTCAGTCATCACCCAAATATATCGCTGACAGGCTACGTTGGCCGACCTCAGCCTATATATACCAGCGGATTTTTTCCACCAAATTTTTCTTCTCGGCTGAATTTTGGCCTCGGGAATTTTGAGCGACGAGGTCCCCCTCTCACCTACGCTGACCACACGAAGCAGCAGCAGCTAGAGCCAGCAGAGCAGTCCGGCCTCCTCATCAGCAGCAGCCAGGCCAGCAGACATCAAGGCCAGCAGACATCAGCAGACATCAGCAGCAGAGATCCAGCAGAGCAGTCCAGCTCCATCGTCAGCAGCAGCGACGCAGACACATCAGCAGATAGCTAGTCTATCCTCGGTTCCATGATATGCACGTCTAGTCTATATGCTCGGTTACATGATATGATATGCACTAGCTATCCTCGGTTACATGATATGCAATAGTCTGCCCTCGATTACATAATATGCAATAGTCCTTTTCAGGACTAACCTAGCCGCGTCCTTTATTAGGACTACCAAGCTGCGATCCCGCACGACAGTCTACCCAAGGACGAACTGACTACACCACAGCACTGTCCGCGTCGATCCTCTCTCTCTGAAAGCGCCGACGCGCCCTTTACTCAAGTACAGACATCCAGGGATCGACTGGACCTCGAACACCGCTGTTCCATTCGGCCTACTTCCAAGCTGTCGCCTTGAAACCTGACAACGCTCCTTCAAGACTACACGACCAAACTACTACAAACGATTGTCTGTATATTCGATTTATACGTATCTCAGTCAAAGCGAACGTATTTAATGAACTTGGTAAATGTCCAATAATAACTGGAGCACAAGACCAAGAAAAAAGTCAAATGGCAAATGCCACTGAAATATTCATCATAATCTCTCTGATACTGTTTTAGAAATAGATGCCAGAATAGATTTCACAATATTCATAGTTATCGAATATCTAGAAACAACTCTTCTGGCCAATCTGTCAACATATTTTATTGAAATCGTCATTAATAGCAGGGCAAATGCACAAAGATTGAGGAATATGTGGGTTTCAACCTACTTGTGGGCTTCATTTATAAAAAAAAAAAAACACGCGGGTAATATACTCGAAATGAATTATTTCAATAATTAAAGTGCGAAGCTTATCCACATGAAAGGTTTGACACTTCAAATGAAATTGTCTGAAATTGAGAGATGTCCCTGAATACACCATTCTAAAGCGTTGCTGCCTTACGAACGCAAGGTGTTACAAACTGTATACAGTAGAACGCATAAAATGGGAGATCAACAAATTCCAACAGAAGGTTATATATTAACATTTAATAAGCCTACCATCCCAATGTAAATAAAAATTACTTTTACGATTGCGTGGTTCAAACAATGCATTCCCAAACTCTTGAGGTGTTTCAAGTGTCAGAAATATGGGCTTCATATGGACAATATATGAGAAAAGCAGAGGACATCCGGTATATCCGAAAAGTGGTCAAAAAAATCTAGATCATATGGAGGAAATGAAAACCATCCAGTCTTTGTGAAATTTTGTTATATTTATAAAAGAAAGTCATGGAGGTTAGGCATAGAAAAAATTTCAGAAAATGGTTTATTTTATTATACAAGACTATGCATATGCCTATGTGGTACAGAAAACAAATGCTATTGGCAGCAATAATAACAAAAATATGAGGAAATTCTTCCAGAATTTGGTGCAGGAACGCCAAAATGATTGTGCAAATTCCAGGAACTGCTCAAAGAACATGCACAAATTTAAAGTGACACATAGCAATCATAAGAAAATTACAAGTGTTCATTTAAACTACACATAATATACCTATATAAAACACACAAAACTAAACACCATTAGAAGAAAATCAGAAAGATCACCAATCGTTATAACAAGAAAATAAAATCTAAACATCTGCCAAGAGAAACTTCAGAAATTTAGATTTAGCTGTCATTTCTTCTGTTTACGGAGAGAAGGATGTCTTGGCTAAATGAAAATTGGCTCAAAAAAGTTGCGATTCAATTCTGTGTGAACAAAAGAGATGATAATATTTATAATGAAATCATTTAACTATTTAGATTGTATAGATTCATATTAGGAATACGCCCATTTTTGCACTTATCGAATACCTACGTTCATAAGTTCGTAAATAAATTGGAATCCCTTTGTTGCTAAGCCCCGTAAGATCAACTTCATTTCTACCCTGGTCCTACGTGCGTTGATAATTAGTACTCTATCTACCCCTGATCAGGAACTAGAGAAAATTCGTAGTATTTTTTATTGATAACTGTTTTCCCATTAATGCCCTCAAACGCACTAATGAACGGAAAGTTAAACGCTTCAAGGAGCCAGAACGTTTTAGTCTCTCATTGTGTTACCTATATTTAAAATTACCATGGCTAGGTAGAAATAGTCAAGTACTTGCTGCCAAGGTGTCGGCTTGTATTACATCAAGTTTTCCGACTGTCAAATTAGTTTTTTTTTTAGACGGGTCGGTGTTCCCCCTTTTTCGTTATAGACGGTCTGTCTTACTTAAATGTAGTCCTTGGTATATAAATTTAAATGTCAGTGTGATGTTGCATATATATTTTATTTTATTTATTTTCATTTATTCTTTTCAGTTTTCGATTTTACTATGTTGCTTAACAAAGTAAACATTTCTTTTTCGTGTTTGCATTTCGAGATTAATTCTGATCATTTATTTAGTAGTTTGTTTTGGTCTGGGAAGGAAAACTTTAGCTAATATCCCCTCCAAGCAGGATTCACTGTTCTTGGATTGATTTTTAGGGTGATATTTATAAAGAACGAGTATCCGTTAAACGGCAAAAATATGTAATATACCAAAACCACTGTATAATACGCAGATAACGAAGAAAAATACATAGGAATAAGTGAAAATGCCTGGAAATAAATAAATTACAGACACAAAATCCTTTATAAGTAGCAAATAAGCAAGCAGCAAAATATATTCTAAACATTTCTGGGAGTTAAAAAAAAAAAGCAAAACAAAAACACATTGCACATGGCCCGAGGATTGCGTTTAGCATGAAACAAATTGTCGTCTCTGGATGTTGACTTCAGCGTTTATTTTTATATTTACGTAAGTTCTATCTCCGATATCCCAGAGCACTTTAACCCATAAGTATAGTAAGTGCGTTCGCGCATGCCCGTTGTTCGTTTTTGTTTTTTTCAATAGCACAGTATTCTATGAGAAAAAGAATATTATTAAGCGATTCACTCCGCCAGACATTTGGAAGGAGCATGCTTTACAGATTAGCATTCGCTCCGGAATCTCGAATACGAAAGTTTCACAGCGTTTGGGTGTCAATCTGAGAAAAATGTAAAGGATTCAGAAAGAGTTGGATGAGTCTAATAGTTATTATGAAGGTACGGCCGTTAGGAAAACTTACTCTGATCGTTCTGCTAAGAAAGTAAATTGTGCTGGTGAGAGCCTCGGACAGCACAAAGGTTTACATCAGGTGCCATGAGGAGGTAGTGCTGTCCTTGTTTAAGTGGATGCCTTCTAAATGAACCTTATATCTGACAAAAGAACACTACACCATGCCACACAAGCAGGCGATACCAGTCATGGCTGTCAGACATTTTCTGAGACCATATCACCCCTTGTATCTGGCCAACTAACTCCCCAGACTGAAACCACCTAAATTATTATGCGCGGGGCACAGTTGAGTGAGAGATCAACAAAACTCCTTGTAACACCAAAGATAAACTGAAGGCAATGATTATGGCACTATCCACTACCTTAAACAATGATATCGCTCAGAAGAGATGCACAAGATTCCGAAGTCGACTGAAGGCCATGGATGTAGTCTGTGGCAAGTTTCTGAAGTAAATTTAAAATTTAGTATTTCAAGATAATTTTTGTATAATTTTGGTAAATATATCTGTTAAAATGATATGACGTCTTTATTTTCATTTTTTCGTAATTTAGATGATCATTTACCAACCGCGCGCACACACACAAACATATATATATATATATATATATATATATATATATATATATATATATATATGTGTGTGTGTGTGTGTGTGTGTGTGTGTGTGTGTTATGAAGAACTTGGTAATCCGTATGGGTAATCCCAAGGAGGATGAAATACTGAGAGCTCAATGTAATTCCAGAGCTAATATTTAAAAAATATCCAGACCAATTTAAGGTACTATTATTATAATTTATTTCACCAGAGCCCTTTTAAAGGACGCCGGATCATTAGATAGCACCTCCAAAAATGAAATGTAACGAAAAGTGAAATTAAAATTGATGGGTCACTCCTCCTCCCCCAATACTAAGTATGATTGAGAGAGATATGAATTTAATTCCTCCCTAAACTCTACCATGTCACTTTAACTACTACTTTTACACTCTCTGTTAAATTACAAAAACTTACACTACCCATCAATTTTAATTTCATTTTTAGAAGTGCTATCTGATGAACCGGCGTCATGTAAATAGGGTCTGGTGAAATAAATTATAATAATGGTACCTTAAAGTGGTCTGTTTTATATATATATATATATATATATATATATATATATATATATATATATATATATATATATATAGTAACGGGAAGTATGTCTTATAAAATAAATTACGACATTTAAATAAACTTATTAAACTAGAGATATGAATCTGTGTAGACATGAAAATAAATACCTTTTGAAATACGCTAATCTAGATTAATATATAACCTTTCCTCTTTAAATTTTCTTTTCTTTACTTATCTTCTATCGAGCATATGTATATACACACACAGACACACACACATACATTACATATATATATATATATATATATATATATATATATGTATGTATATGTATATGTATATGTATATAGTTTATGCAAAACTAGGTAATTCGTATGGGTAGACTCAAGGAGGATGATATCCGGAGAGCTCAATGTAAATTCAGAGCAAATATGTTTGAATAAAAACAGACCACTTTCCATGTAATAAATTATTTAACCACAGTCCTTGTAAATGGCTCTGGATCATCAGACTTTACTTCCAAATGTTGAAAGGAATAATCAATTTCATTTCAACCTTTGGAAGTAAAGTCTGGTTATCCAGAGACCTTTAAAAGGGCTGTGGTGAAATAATTTAATACATGGAACCTTATAGTTGTCTGTTTTTTATTCAAACGCACACACACACACACACACACACACACACACACACACACACACACACACACACATATATATATATATATATATATAGATAGATAGATAGATAGATAGATAGATAGATAATATTAGTGGAAAATATACATACATATGCAAAATATATATAAAAAAATACCCATACATGTATATTTTCAGAAAAAAAATTTCCAAAAGGAAGAATCCAGGTAGAACTCAATGTCTAAGACAGAGTAAGGATATAATAAAAAGGCTTAAACACTAATATTCCAGGGTCATAATTTATTCCATTGGAATCGTAAATACGATCCAAATTATCAGACTTACAAATTCAAAATGAAAACTGAAAAAACAACTCCGGAAATCAAAACAGAATTTAGAGAAAGTGTAAGTATGAGGAGGAGGGAATGAAACCTTAACAGAGAGAATTTTAGGAGATGTGGGGGGGGAATTAAAAAAAGGAGAGAAAGAAAGTCGACGGATATCTAATGCATAAAGATACATTTCGTGGTGACATACACACATCATGGACATTTAGAAGTTAGGATAGGAGGTAGGGGGAAAAAGAAAGAGAAGAGGTGGGGGAGAGAGATGGGACGAAGGAAAATAAAATTGTGTTTACTTAAAGGGCCGCTTTGTAATTGAGAAAATTTGACAAATTAATATCGACTACAGGTTAGAAATCAAATATAAATAAATGAAGATGAATATAACGATTGTCTAATCTAGCAAGGACCAAATATTTCTATGTTCAAAAACACATGCTATTACATCTACACATATATACATTCATATACGTATACATGAATATATATACATACACATACATGTACATATATATATATATATATATATATATATATATATATATATATACATATATATATATATATATATATATATATATATATATATATATATATAGTTTCATATTTTCATACAAAATCTTTAAAAAAAACTCTTAATATAAATCCCATTTATTTCAAATACAAATTTACAAACACGAAGCAAATACAGCAATCCCAGTAAAAAAGGTACCCTAATCCCATATCTGCATTAAAATAATGATAATAAAAAAATGTAATGTTCAATCTCTACTCAGCACGAAGAGATAATGTTGGCTATGAAACTCCGAGTCGTTCTACCGGTGAGGAATATAATGTATCTTAAAATGATATACTTAATGCCTTGTTATATTACATCGAGTACTATTTCATTGGTCTCCTTACACGCGTCTACATTCGACGAAATGGAATAAACTATGCTCGTACCTTTCTCAAGAAATCTGCTCTTTTCATTTACTGATTATTTTCAAGGCGTTTCAAGCTGTTCTTGCAGGCGATTAATAGATATTTTTTCCCTGTCCTCCAGTCTTAAATCTAAGAAAGTTAACGATACACACACATAATATACGTTCATATTTCGCTTCACACAGAAAAGAATAACAATAATGTATGATACACAGACTAATGCGTGCGTCTGTATCTGCATGATTTTTCTCATTATCATTCCATTGACAAAGTAACAACGAGTATAGATGTGTACATGTGTCAACGTATGAAAGAAATTGTTGCTATTTATGCTGCAAGCATTGAAATATTCCATTCGCGCCCCAAGAAAGTGACGCTATAATTGCGGTGGTGAACGTTGAGTTTGTTCAAGATGTCAGTCGTCGCAGATGGTGTCCATTCTAATTACTGGCCAAGACGGTCGATAAGAGCGGTCATATCTTAAATAACAGTCGTCTTATTCTGACTCTTTAACTGAAGGTTCGCAAGTCACTGGAAAAATTCTTTATTTTTTTCGTCTCAAATTTGTATGAGTGTAATTTGGCGGTCTACGTGAATTAGGCGTGTGCAAGTTCCAGATATGTACTAAAAACGTTCATTTTCTCTCTACTTATATTAAAAAAAAAAAATTAAAGAAAAAAAGGAGATTGTATAAGATTTTATTCCGTTTTGAAGTGTTCAAAAATGTATTCTTTTATCAGAACGTCTCGAGTGTAGTGACTGTTCCTAGCGATTATTCTCCCAAGCGCTTTCGGCAAATTCATTAGTTATTTTCAGGGGTCCGTTGGTAGCATATTATACATTGTTTATTTTGTAAGTTATATTATGTACATGTGGTAATAATACTAAACCATGTTGTATGGGAATCGTAGTAATTTTATGTTGAGTTCTATTCAGAAGACTGCTTTTACGTTCCGGTTTGTTTCAACCACACGCCTCACAAATATATACGGACCCACATGTCATATTTCAGGCTAAATGTTAACAACCCTATTTGGTATATAGTCAGTTTCTGACTGTTTTGTCTAAAAAGTATTAAAACCATCACTAAATAGAGTTTGTTTTTTCTCTTTTTAAACTGAAAATAATAAAATATTGTAAACAACTAAAAAGTTATTAAAGAATTAAGCAATAATTCAAAACAAATACAAGTAAAATAATTTGCCAAAAGTTTCTCTATAAATCAATATTTTTTCGAACTTCATCCGATGAAAACTTTCGTTTTCTGTTGTAAAATATATTCATAGCAATTGTTCTGCAAAGTGAATTCTATTTTCAGTGTGTTATTCACAAGTAAAAACATATTTTGGAGAATAAGTTTCCGAAATTCTTTCAGCAGACTGGCTTTACAGTGGATACATTACGTTTTACAATAAATTTATATGCATAGTCAAGTATATCAAAGCAATCACAAATCACTGCTATTTTGCTTGGTGTGCCGTAAGGCCTCTTCCAGAATGTAAGTCAAATTACTGCTTCTCTGTAGCATCATCACTATCATTGTCTACCATGACCTGGGAACAAATTTACGATTGAAATAAAGAAAACTATAGAAATTTATCCAGCAGTAATTCGTAGGTTTGTCGAGTTTCATAACGCGATAGTATGGAATAACGTATTAATTCTGCAGAAATGAAGGACAGCCTCTTAGTTTGTAATATTGTCTATTTTATAATTCTTTTATAATTTAATATTCTTGCTTCTTCACCATGATTTGTATGTAGCTTGCAAAATTTTAAAAAAATGCTAAATCTTGTGAATTTAGTAATATGTACATGTATAAACCTCTGTGGTAACGGTGTAGGGGAGCTGGACATGAAGTTATGGTCAATGCGAATACGTTATTTTATGGATGGCATATGGTTTCAACATAGAATTTTCTGTAAATAAGAATATAATATTCCATGTTTAAATTCAAAACTATAAGGGCTTCTTCCATCTGGATCATTGAAACAAAATCAAAAATCCAAATCAAACTTTCTGAATTCCTTGTGAAAAGATGTATTCGATATTTACTTCCGTTTATTTTGTTCTCCTTTTAAATATATTTCTCTTCAAAATGTAGGAAACCAATCAATATGAATAATGAATTTTTTACCATCTTTTACGAGTCAAGATTTTCCAAGAGAAATATCGATACTTTATCACTTTTAATAACTTATCCACTAGAATAGCCAAATGCATCATATTTGTTAACTAATTTGGATAAACAAAATATCACAACAAAGTTTCTAATTTAATCTTTTGCGATCTATTTGGGAAAGAGCGTTCATTTGCAAAAATATTCTAACCGAAAATCATAAAAACGAGGTAACTCACAGCCCGTTTATAATGGCTGGATCATTAAAAATAAATCAAACCGGTGAAAAGATGCATTTTAGAAAATATTAACAATTTTATTTTCGTTTTAAGCGACCTTCATTTTAGATTAACAATTTTATAAGCGACTATTTCCATTTTTTATTTATATAACACAGGCCAATTATAATCCAGCTTCTTATGTGATATTTGAGCTCGTATAATACTAGTTTGCCATGTCAAAACGCAAGTGATAGTGATATTGAGAGATGTCATAAAACGCTTTAAATATTAAGTCTATTATATTCAAACGTGTTTTAAAATATATACAGTAAACACTGACGTGTAAATTTTTTTTGACAACTTTGGTTAATAACCTTTGTTAATTCTATTCCAAAATCGAGAATAATCAGGAGTATACTTTTTAGCATACCAGAGTAGCGAATATTTTACCGTTACGGTCTTTTTGTAAGAAAAAATGAATTTTGTTTTACAAAAAGATATATTTATTATGACAATAAATACAAAACGTCAGAAGATGGAGTTAGTTATTAGGGATGCTACTGTTGGGTCGAATAACTGCCACAAATATATGTGACATTGAATGGAATAATTTTCTGATATTCTCGTTGCGGATATTTTTTAACATTCTTCTTCGCAGTAATACCAAATGCTATCGGTGATTGTATTGTTATCTCTGAATCAATTATTTATTCAGTTTTTCTGACATCAGTTCAATTATAGTAAAATCATGACTTCTGCTGGCCAGTCTTCTAAAAAATAAACAACATGGTGCATGTTATGCATGCGAAGGTGCACGTGTATGCTGAAAAAAGTCGTACTTTGGTAGCAGATAAGATCGTACTCAAGTAATATTGTTTTCGCACTTGAGGTTTTAATCAAATATAACCATTTTCTCTCATCACTTTTGATGTAACCCAACACCATTACGTGTTCACCACCAAATTGTACTGTCTTTGTAGTATCACTTGCAGTATTTCATTTTCACACTTGTTTTCTTGCATATTCCCTTGCATTAGAATGTAAGTTTTTTTTTTATATTCATCACTTGAGATTACATTTTGATAATTTCCAGCATCGTTTGATATATGTTTTTTTTCACAATTTCAATCTTCATTCCAATATTTCTGCTTAATAACATTGTTACCACTATACTCCCGTTCAAGTGTACTTTCATAAAAATATGCGTACTATATTAACGGCAACCTCAATGTTCAGACTATATTCATTGCGCTCTTGTCTGGCTGTTAATTTTGCATTCGCTAGCAAAACACTCCTACTGTTTCTTTCTTTTCTCCTTTCTAACATTCGTGTTATTCCAGTTTCATTTGCATTTGAAACACACGCCAAGTATTGGATGTTTTGTACACTGTTTCAAGAATTTCACAGCCTGCTATCTCTCCTTGAGTCATCATTCTCATCAAAATCAAAACATTCATATATTTTTCAACAGGAAATTTAATCAAGATTTTTCTATAAAAAAGCAAATTAATGATTAACTACAAAGACTTGAGAAGTCAACTTACACTAATAGTAATAAGAGGGAACATTTCCTACTTACTTATTTACATATGACTTTATCATCGGAAATGTTTCATTGGCCTAATTGTTTCGCATAGCCTTTTCTAGCTTCAAGCTGCTTAAAGTAGTGCATCACCTGTCATATGGCATCTACGAAAACGCAAAAATTATTTTCTAATCATCAAGGTCCGCAGCTTCTACTGAAATATTCATACTAAAAACATTAAATAACATATACTTGTACAATATTTTTATATAGATGCCCGCAAAATTTGCAGGCCACCGTATTAGCAATGGAAGCTAAAAAATTGGGTAATGAATTGTCCTAAATAGCTTAAGTAAAATAATAATGACGTCGAATTTCTACAATGTCTTCGTCCTCATAAAAAGAAAAACTGAAGAAAAACTGGAAAAAAGTAAATAAGTCATTGATCTTCTCTTGTCATGCAAATACAATGAAAGATGTATAAAAGGAAAATAGCTGTCGAAAAAGATATATGGTGTATATAATATTTTTAACAAATAAATAAAAACTGTAATTAGAAAGCATCTACAGTTTGCATTTGCCCATGATAGGCATTATTATATCACCACATAATAGCACATTAATATCTGGACGAAACAGAATAGGTGAGAGAAAGGGATGACAAACATGCATTGTTTTCAAACATACATTTCTTATACCGTTATGCACATACCTTTTAGTGCTATGAACCAAACAGAGAAAATATAACTTACATATACAACAAGCAGTGTGAAATAAGTGAAAAGAGAGAGGGTCTTACTTGTAATATTACTCAACGGGAAAAGGCATGTCGGTTATGTCCACAATATTACTGGGGCGGCCATATGGGTTCTCTGGTTCACCCTACCTCTGCTGGCATGTATCATCTGTCTTCTCCGGAGCCTACGTATAAACTGCGTTGACAGACACATCTTGCCTAAAGGCGTGATAAAAAGCAACTGACTTTCGACATTCTATGAACTGGCTTCACTCATCTTGCCCCGTTTGCATCTCTAAAAGTGGAATCAAAGGACGGACAAATTTAAACGTTTTCTTTTTTCAATAAACTTGTAATGGCAAAACTTCCTGCTAATATGTGTCAATTGCGCTATCGTTGAAGCGAATTCCATGAAGAATCGATTCTTTTAAAACTTAGTTGAAGACGAGGGTTATTTTACGTTTGCTGGTTTTAAAATATGTCAGCTTTTATGTGGTTTATATACGCTCTTTTTTTATTTTCCGTCGTTTCTACCCATTTCTGTTTGCATTGTATGAAATATACCTAGGATAGTGAAAAAATAGTTAATATTCTTTGCTGGAGTTTTTTTTTTCTTATTCAGGTAGATATTTTAAATTAGCTGCAGTTTTAAATAACGTTGAGTTAAAAAAAGTCATGCTGTGTTCTGTGTTATATGATTTTGATGTGATATGTGCATTCTGAATTGTTATTTAATTTGTTTATCTTATCTTTTACTTTAATTTCATACGTATATAGTAGGAAGACGTCGTCATGTCTATTACGATAGTATTTAGCGTTTCTACATAAATGGACTTGAGTCTAAGAATTTTAAAAGGAAAATAACCAGGCTAATAAACCAATAAGTAGAAAAATATGTAAGCCATTATTTTTTTGTCATGTTTATTATCGAGCAAGAAAAAAAAGCGTTTATACATAATCGAAAAATTTTGCTGAAGTTGTTTATCAGAAGATGTGTTCATTTTTATGAGGTACTATTTAGGATAATTAGATAAGTCTCAACTGGTATGTTATATATAAGTATTTGATATATAAGCTACTCATGATTTAATTTAACTTATATATACATTTCAAATTGTGGGTAAAATTTCCATAAATTTTAAGACGTGAAAATCTAACTGTATCTAAAGCAAGCGTTAAACATTTCCCTAAGGCTTTTGATAATTTGTAAAGACAGCTACATGCACCATATATATATTAGGGTGCATTAGTATTGCATTCATATTTTTGGTAAGCTAAAGATTAACTTTGAAAGATAATCACGGATTAACTACATTTTATATTCCATTTATACTAACATTGGTTTCTCTTCATTTTTATTAGTTTTTTTTTCTTAATTGAATGATTGATTCAGATTGAGTTACACATTCATTTTTTTAAATAAATATTAGTATCAATTAATAAAATTTACATATTTGGTATTAGTAGTTTTCATTCTTTTGATGAGATTTCCTCACGGCTTCGTGAATTTAAAAGCAATACAAGGTTTACAATTAGGTTTTATTATTTCCTTGTTGAAATAGCAACCGTATTTTCTCTGCTGGTATTTTTACTACCGATTTACTCGATTGTGGAACTCTCTTTCTGCTTTAAAATCAAATACGATTTTCAAAAAGTTAAACTCTCTGGCAGTCGTCATGTTCTGTCTCATTGAATCTTGTTTTAATTGCCTTTTTTGTTTCTTTCACACCAAGTGACGCTATGCAACTTAGTGGCTTACTTATAGTGAAATGATTTAAAAATCATTCCACGGAGAAAAAAAAAATCAATCATCATTAATAAAGCCATTTTTTCTCGGGAAATAATTTTTTTTTCTGATGAAACGGATTTATTAATGAATTTATTTATCAATTTATTTATTAAATTATTCCAGAATTAACAGGCTGCTGACATAGCATCGGTTTTTGAAGAATAATCGTGGGAGTATGAGATAGAAAGGATGACAACAGTTTGTCCAACTACGAATCGCCATCTAGTGACCTGTTCCACTAAAGTAGATGTGAGTGGCAACGCATCAACATCCTTCGATTCCTACAAACGTACTTTATTTGCACATTCTTTAAAATAATTATTATTATAAACAAGGATGTGTCTTCACACAAGCTCTGTTCAAACTATATAATGAGGCGATTCTGAGTGAATTAGAAGTACTTCGAGGATTCATTATTGACGTCAACAGTCTAAATTGAAAAGGTAGTTAATGAAAGTGAGGTAAATGACTAAACAACAATTGCGATAAAATTGAATGCATGGTTGTTTGAAAATTACAAATTGGAGGTACTGAAATACAAACAAGTACAACACTTCTAGGAAGTATTTTAAGAAAGGATGGAAATTGAGACAGTAAAGTCTGATGGCGCATGGGAATCCAAAACCTAAGGAAAATATTAAGAAACAGACAAATATCACCAGAAAATATAAATAATTACATAATACCATATGAAATCTATTAGGAAATTAAATTAATTTCAGACAAGTATAAATCTACATGATTAAAAATACAACCGAATAATATCTAAGCACTCATCTAAAAAACTATAAAAAACAAAAAAATGCAAATAAATAAACACCAAAAACGACTATAGCTAGAACATCAGTCACTAAGTTTTAACAAATAGTAATAAAAACAACAGAGCCTGGGAAAAGGTCACTGTATCCAGAAAAAATCCCCTAAACCAGCCATTCACAACTTCAAATTTTTACATATAATAAATATTCATAATTTCATCATAGTAGTGACACCTTCATAACGAAAGAAAAACAGATCACACCTCCATTTCCAACATATAAATGAGTAAAATTTTTCTTCAGTTAGTAATTATAAACATCGCTTAGGGATGAAACTGTACTCTAAATTTTAGGATTAATATTGATTTTAAACTTTAGGATTTGAGTAAAGTTTGGAAACAGTAATTTCTGTGTCGCGATGGAATCATATTTTTTTTGAAAAACAATTATATATATATATATATATATATATATATATATATATATATATATGTATAATTATTTTTATAAAAAATTGTAACATAAATATGTTATACAATCACTACAAAAATAGCCATTTTGTTTCAACACCCTCGGTGTCTTATCAAGTGATCATGTTGAATATAAAAGAAACTTTGGTATGTATATATATATATATATATATATATATATATATATATATATATATATTTTTGTGTGTGTGTGTGTGTGAAAGGGACAACCTTACAGATGAAGAAGAGACTTAAATCGAAATATATGCGGTTATATAGAAGAAAGCTCAGAATGGCATTGGACAGAATATGTGAGCAACGACGAATTTCTAGAGACAAGAGAAACAAAACGGATACGTATACCTAACATCAATAAGAGAGTGTTAGTGTCTTTGAGGCTCATAACAAGAGGAGAGGGCTTGGAAACAAAAAATGCTTGAGTAAATGGATGGCGGATATGGTATTAGGAGATATAACAAACAGATATTTACTAAGAGCTACGGAAGTCAGAAAATTGTGAATAGAGTTGATCACCAATATCCTAAAGAGGCAGGGGACGTAGACATGTAGATGCTGATTAAGAGAAGAACAAAGATCATGTATCACGGTCATAGTTCAACGAGATGAGGCTGAAAACACTCAATTCGTGTTGTTAATTGTAACCGGTACATTAAGGTTTGCTATTTTGTCTCAGCCTACACATTCTGTAACATTTTACCAAAAACTTTTCATGACAATTTTTTCTCTCTTCCTGAAACTATATATTCTAGAATTTTCAATGTATAGGCATTTAAAAGTTATGACGGACGGACTAATGGATGTTACAGACTTGTATAAATAAACTATTTAGATATTCATAATATTCCAGTATTAGTTTACGTTTATATGTATTACTTCTGTAATTGCCATTAAGCTAAGTAGTAATGTTCAGCTTACGTCATAAATCACTTTATTGTATTCTATCATGTACGCAACGAGTATCTGCGAGTAAAATGGGATGGGCTTTTCCTGTGCAAATTGCATTGGGGGCTTTGCGTTTTCTTTCAGATAAAATCCCTTATAGATTATATAATTATCCATTGCTCTAATTCCAATAGCAGAACAGATTGTGGCTCTCTTGAATTTGTTGGCAAATAATCTAGGAGAAAGTAATTTCTCTATTCTAAACCAGTTTGACGTATGCCATCTAATCAACCCAGTAAAAAACCCACTTGCTGCGGAAAGCAGAGAAGCGATAGCTAGCTTTTCGAGGCGGTGAATCTATACATCAAAACGGAGATTACAGGGTTAACATAAGAATAACTAATAATTTAGTGCGTACTTGATAAATAACTGCATCCTATTGCATACAAAATAAAAAAGATGTGATCAGTTAAACAATATTACAATCAAACTTCAGCACAAAAGACGTAAAAAGACAACAATTTTTAATCGATGAATAAATCTAACCCCGTGACATTGGAGTTGATACCGGATATTGATTTCTAAACGGCTTTTTGAACTCTGAATTAAGCTAAGTATATTTGTCTTCAAATATGTCAATGATCCCACTCTTGACTTGGCTAGGCTTGACGAGGAAGTAAATCAGTAAATACCAGTGTCAATTCAAGAAATAGGTTAGTCAGATCAACAGAATAATTGATCGTGCCAAATACTTCAGTTCACTCAGCACTGCAATAATAAAGGCATAAGAGATTTTGATAGAAGAAATTTGCAAATTGAATATACTGTGAGATCGTATATATAACATGTAAAAGAAACAGAATGAAGTAGTAGAAAGACACACCAGAAAGCTTATATATATATATATATATATATATATATATATATAGAGAGAGAGAGAGAGAGAGAGAGAGAGAGTGAGAGAGAGAGAGAGAGATCTGTCGATTTCGCTAACTTGTATTCAAACTTTAGGTGTCTTCAGGCGATTTTACACAATTGGTTTCTTAACTCTTTATTTTTTAAGAAATAAAACGATTATGAACACTATATTTAAAAAAAATGAACGCTATATTTAAAAATATTGATTAACCGCACGAAGAGAGACGTGGAAAGAGTACTGCAAATGTATCGGTGGGAGATGTACTGAAATTCTTTTCATCTCACTTCATATGAACTCAAAATATCATTTTAGTATGTATAACATGGTTCTTCTTTTCGATCTCTGACACAAAATCTTTTTTGTCTGGAAATGTTATTATACCTAATTTTTCTTGTTGACAAATGTTGCTGATGTTGCTATGATTGTTGTATGGTTTTGCATTTTTTAAAGGTTTCCACTTTACAACTGGAAATTTTTTTCCTCTAATTTCCACACCTGGTTTGCTACTTTATAGAATTTCTAAGGTTTTCCACTTTAAAGTTGAATTATGATTGTACCACCTCTTATTATAGTTACCCTTAGTACACCATATGTACATTTTATCTGATAATTTTTATCTGTTAATTCTGTTTTGTAGATTACTGCTTCAGATTTGCTAACTCCATCTAATGGATATCTATTTTTGTATCTACAATTGCATATTTCTTTTTTAACGATGTTAAGTTGCACGTCAGTCTTAAATTTTCTGGCGTTTTGTCTTTTTATTGTGGTTTCTAAATTGCTAGTACAGCTGTAGCTTATTTTAACTGTGTCTTTATTAAATATTTTATGTAATTCAGAATTGTCGGGGGAAGTGTTTATGAGGTAATTTGAAAAATATTTTCCCTATTTCAGACGTCACCTCTAAGTTCAAATTGGCTTTTAAACCAAATATATTTTTCTTTTCCTCCAATTGTTCTTCAATTTTTTTTTTTATTTTGGTTATATGTCTTTCTTCTTTTAAAATTCTTTCATATTGCTTCTTTTTATCGTCGAAAATTATTTTACTAGAGGGATTTCTAGCTTTTTTATATGTGTTTTTGCACTTTATACTACTACCGTGTCCTGGTCTAATTCATCTCAGGCCATTAACTTAATACATACATACATACATACATACATACATACATATACATATATATATATATATATATATATATATATATATATATATATATATATATATAATGTGTATGCCTGTGTCTATGGGTACTTATATTCACCATGCATTTAAGCCTTTGCTTTGTTCTAGCACCATCTGCCTGGATAACAATTTAAATGGCACTACAGCATAATTTAAAAAGTTAAAATTAATATATATTATACAGCGTCTTTCGACAGGTTCATCTGTTGAACACAATGAATGATGCACACTATAGGTTAAATCTAATCTAATCTATGGCATGTGTAATCTTGGAATAAAGACATATGTGGCGGTCATGTATCTTCTGCAACATTCGCTACTCGAACTTCATGAGAATATCTCGTTTGTATCAGGTGTTGTTTTGGTAATTATTATCATTAGCGTCATAACAGTTTATTTCCAAGAAATATACTTTATCACTTGGAAATATATCTGAATTGTCGCTTATGACGTGCTCATCACACTCAACAAAATTGTGTCTGTAATTTCTTCTCAAATCTGAAATATGTAATTACCCTTCAAAATCTCATATATTTCGAGTTTGAGGTGGCGGTAAACAACGAATCACTTATATGATATAAAAAAAATATATTAATTATTTTCAAGACAGCAAAACACAAGTATAATTTTTTGTGTAAAAGGAAAAATATAAAAAATCGATAAAAAATGTCAATGGTGTTGCCGAAAAAAACGTTAAAAAAAGTCAATGATAATTTTGCAGATGATGGCTCAGCATTAACTGTAGATACTATGTTCTTGAATTTTTTTTTTTATTGAAATGTATCGAACCAAAAAAATCTACTGGTAGAATAGAACAGTCTCGTCTACTGTATCCATTTCACACTGTTTCCCTTGAGATAGGCCTGGATCTATTTCTTTCCTGATGTGAGGATTAAATGACAGTTTAGACTGGGAGTCTGTAGGTGAAAACCAGTCTAGAACGTCGACTGTGAAATGAAAACGCATAAAGTGAACGTGCTTAACAATATTTTTAAATATTTTTTATTGATTGAAAGATAAAAAAAATCAATCTGTTGCTAGCCATGAACTCATATCTCTTGAAGGCCCGTTGGATGTGCAAAAAGTGTTTTAACAAAAACTGTTTCTGATGGTTGTAAGTAGTAAAAAAACAAAATATTTTTTTCTCTATAATCCAACATGCTTCTTAATGTAAATTTAATTTGTCTAGTTGAATTCTACTTGTTTTAGATTTGTAATTTTTCCAGGTTGGTTGCGATATTCTTTGCTATTGTTTCTAGTTAACATATATTTCTGGTATTTTTATTTATTAAATTCCAAAGTATACAATTATTTGCTAAAGTGAAACGTTGCCTGATATTTCTGGGGCATGCTAAACTTACAATTCTCCTGAAAGCACATGCAATTTTCGTTTTGGCTGTTATGTAAATAATTGTCATTTTTCTTTAATGCTTCTATAAAACCAAACGTGCTAATTATCACCAAACAACGACGAGAGGAATTAATATTATTTTATTGTTTACAACGATACGGGTGTTTAACAATCCGATTACATGTCTGCCTCGTTAAGTTAATATAAATCTCTCTTAATACTATCATTTCTCTCCTATAAAAGCAAAATCTAATCAGCATGTCAATAGTTTTGGATTCGCACACGAGAAATAAATAAATAAATATCCACAAACTCAGGGATCATTTCACAGGTGGTTTTAATCTTTCTATGCTTTTGTTAAATTTAACTCATATGAATTTTATATTGTGGGTTTATTCAAAGAACATAGAGAACAATGTTTGTTCTTTTGTATTTTCATCCTTTGAAATATTATAGACACGTCGTAAGTGTCATCAAAATTTTCACTCTCATTCTACAAGGCTCCAATCAAAATTAAAAGAGGCAGTCAAGTGAAAATGGGCTGCTAATATTAGCAAGTGGACTGCGAGAATATTCACAGAGTTTAGTAAGCAACCGATGTAGGGAGACACTGAGTTATTCCCCCCACAGCGGTCCAACGACCACATGGTTATATGACTAATGGTTATTACTTTCATCATTTCTATTCTTTGTATTTAGCTTTATATGTTGTCGTATGTTCAAATATGTCTTCGAAAAGCTAAGCAGAGTATTAAAAGACAGAAAAACTTCGATAAAAGCAAAGAAAAATGTACTGCCCTGTTACGTGATAGCTGTCCTCCTATATGATAATGAATGCTGGAGAGTGGCCTCAAAGATGAAGTATAGACTTGAAGCAACATATATATCGTTCTATGAAATGTCGCTGAGGATACCAGAGACCAAAGATGTGAACAACAACGAGAGAAAAGAAACTTTACCATGACATCAGGAGGAGACAGCTGAAATTTCTGGGGAATATACCGAGGAAGGTGGGCTTCGAAAATCTGCTACTCAGAGGATATATTGTGGGCAGATGGGAGAGAACAAACAACGCATAATACACTTAATGAACTAGAGTAAATCGATGGCAGAATAAGGTTTGGGAAAATTTTTTTAAATACAACATTTATTAAGAGCTACAAAGGAACGGATGTTGTGGAGAGCCAGGATCGCCTACCACCTGAGGGAACAAGTCAAATGAAGAAGTGCGAATTCTACTCAAGTGAGATAAAAGAAAAACATCCCTTTAACAGCTGACGTGAGAAATTTCAGCTCTACCGAAGAAAATGTATGAGATAACTCTATCTATAAAAAGGCAGGATGTGTGTGGGGGGCGCGTGTGTGTGTGTGTGTGTGTGTGTAACGGATGCACGGCCGCAATTTTCGACGGATTTGAACCAAAATTAACATGCATATGCTCCAAGTTAGCCGGAAGGCCAAGACCGACTTTGCATTTCCCAACTCCCATCGATAGTGGAAATAATCGATTTTTTCCGGCTTCTACGGCAGTTTTCATGTAGTTTGCGGCCCTTTCTACTGGCCAGAGGGAGAGCCTATAGCTGGTTGCCACGAATAGGCAGGAAGATTCAATTGGCCAGCGTGAGAGCCAACAGCTGACTGACACGAATGTTAACTAGCATGCTAGCATGCAAAAAAAAAAAAAATCGATAGATGCATTCGTCACAAGTGGGAAAAATTTAAATCTTTATGGCACTTTACTCCAATTGGCTCATTCGTTTGCTTGAACTCAACGTTGATTCTGATTCCGCAGAACTGGGTTCGGTGTGAAAAAGTATTTGTTGTTAACGTTCTTTTTTTCATTCGGCTCTTCCACTTACGAGTCCTTTTTTTAAAGCTGATCGTTTTGTGTTCATTTTGTTTTGTTCTTTTTTCGTAACAGATTTAATATTTAGTATAGAGCTTGGAAAAATTCGAAGTGTGAGATAATCAAGAAGTAAGGCATGTAGCAACATCAGCACGGCAAAGGGCACTCCTTTAAAGGCAAGGAAGGGCAAAAAATACTTTGAGTCAATTGATAGCGATTGCTGTATGAGTCATACGATTTTTGAATCAAGCACGGGCAACGCCGGGTCATGCTGCTAGTTAGCTTATATAGCATTCCTTAAACAATGTCGTCGCCTTTTTCTTTATATGCTCGTTGTATTATAGCCGCAATATTACTTTTGTTCTTAGTAGTTGAAGTATTGTAAAACATAATCAGTTTTAAAGAGTATTTACTTACATTTTCATCTCTACCGCTAATGCTACTAGTTTGACGTGTTCAATTTTCGAAGCTTAGCTGTTAATGGAACTTACATTCGTACCTCACCGATGTTTTATTTTGGATCCATATTGTCTACAGATTGCTGTAAAATGACAGCTTGGATAAAGTTATTATAAAATGCAAGTAAAAAAAAGAAAGCAATACGCAAATCGTAGTTAAAATGTCTAATAAAATATGGAAGAGGACACGAACGCAAAAACTGGTTTTGACAATGTCAAACAATGGACAGGTATGACTATACCAGAAATGATGATGGCTGCCGTTGTCAGACCGTTGTGGTGGAGATACAGCATGGCTTCTGCATTCGATCCCCACCACTACGATTACAAATATGAAGGGGATGATGATGATGATGATGATGATATTTCAACTCTTTATGTGATTAATCTTGGCCATATATATTAAAAGAGATAAATGGGCACCTCGACATGGCGTAATGTTTAGCAGGCCTGTCTCGCAAGCTCAGTTACGACTAAGTAGTGAATTCGATCCAATACTTTCGGTCTCATGCCACATGTAAGTTACGTTTGGAAAATCTCCATAGATGTATACGTATTAACAAAACTAATAAGAACCTGACCTTAGCTCGAATAACCCATGGATTCCTGATTTCATCTCAGAATATCAGATAAGACTTTACTTCTTATTAGTCTTCTATTTTTAATGTTCTCGGTTCATTTAGTCACGTAAGTGGGAACGACTTTGCAGGAAATTGTCCTAATTGTACTTGACGTTTATTCACCGATTAATCGATAGATTAAAGAGTTGATTGAACGAAATATCGAGCGATGAATGGACTGGTTAAAATCCGCCGCTCTTGCAGCAATGATCGGTGTCACTTCAGATGAATTATTTCACTGATATTCTCTATCGTCTGTCAAGTTCCAAACCCGTTAGCATCTTCTTGGTTTAATGTAAAATCTGGATTCTTGATGGAAACGCTTTTCCTGCCTACATTTTTCTTTAAGAAAATCACTCGCTTAAACGACATCTTTTATTCTGAATATGAATCAAATAATTTAAAACTCATATTCAAACTAACGCCCCACTCGTTCTATTCCTCTTGATCTTTGACGCAACCCTTCTCTCCACCCCTTTCTACCCCTATACTCTCTCCCCACCACTATCTCCCCCTACCCTCGCCGCGCACCCCTCTCTCTATTCCTCTTGTTTTTGACGCAGCCCTTCTCTCCACCCCTTTCTACCCCAATACTCTCTCCCCCACCCATATCTCCACCACAACTCTCTTCCCACCCCTCTCTCCCTTCTTCTCTGAATGAACCTCCTCTCTTAATGTTATATAGCCGTTTCCCTACAAGAAAACATTCGGCATTTTTTGACTGAGCAGCCGGCACTACGTTCCTTTGAAATATATAAATCGTTCATCTTAAAACAACTTTCCTTTTTTAAGCAAATTGCCCCATCAAGGCGGATGTGCCATTAGCACGCAAGGAATTATAGAGAGTGAGAGTAAAAATAAAGTCTAGTGTTTTTGAAAAGGATAAACAGAAGAACAGGGATCAAAGTCAAGGCATCGGAAGATGTCGATTGACCTTATATTTGTATATTTGAAGGTCATCTCTATCAGTGATAGGAAGGGAGTTCCACTGACGTGAGGTGCGAGATAGAAGAGACAGCTCTATTTAGCCATTTTGACAGTGAAACATGGGACCGAGATGCCAACCTAGTAGCACGCTTAATTTCATGCAGATTGGGAACCACTGAAAGTAGCTCGTCGCAGCAGTTGCGATGGAAATACTTATAGAAAAGACAGAGGGAAGCCACAGCACGTCTGTGAGAAAGAGACTTTAGACAGTAATCCATGCAAGAATGAATGGTTGATTTGGAGATTTATTAAAGTTACTCAACTCCCGTAGCTGTTATCGTTATTTCCACTATTGGCAGTGTTTTCCAACCTACATTTTTATGTGAAGTGGTATGGAATATGAATATCTTGATTATGTCATTATTTTCTCTACTATTTAGACGTGTTATCAATTCTAGTTGTTGCGGCTGTTGATAGTCCTCAAGCGAAGTGATTTCTGTTGTTACCCTTTTTCATTAAATATTCTGTAGCGCCAGTTCATCTGTGGCCACTGCCAGACATACAGATTTTACTCGCTGAAAGCATTTTTACTCCATTAATCTTAAAATCGGTTGTATTTAGTTGTCAGTTTATTTTTTTATTATATAGAATATTTATTATTATTTTAAACCTATTTTTCGGAACCATTCGCAGGTTCAAGATAAAAAAAAAAATAACTCGAATCTTTACATGTTGGTCGATAAATTTCCCAGTTTGCTAATTTGGAAATAATGAACTATCTTTACAATTTCTTTCAGGTATATTCTATAATTCTACGGAAAATCGGATGGATTGTCTTGATCGTTCAGGTTATAGCTAAAAAATATTCTTTTTTCCTGTCTGGCTTAGGTCATCTGTTTCAGTCGCAACGTCCTAGTAAATTTTATATTTCATTTTCAGATAAACATTCGCTCTGAAAATACACCATTGCTTGGTATTTTACAATCCATTCACTTCCCCATTTCTCGGAGAAATAATTTAACCAACTTATCCACTATATTCTTGTATATTTCTTATCCATCCACTGATAATGGGTTGTGATTGGTAACGCCGATGTAAGAATGTTTACCAGTGAATCGGCATTTCTAACTCTATTCATTTAAACCAAGTATGAAAATGTAGATATCTATACGCTCTGTGAAGGATTTAAATATTGCGCAGTGATCATTCCTTTTTGCGTTTTATGACAATTGTTGCACAAATGAAATAATATAAATGTTAATTATTTGTTGCCCCACGGAAAAAAAAACTCCCAGTAGATTAAATAATTGATTTCGGAATTTGGTTAAATCGTAATTATCAGTTCAATTGCTGTTCTGGGCAGTGCACGTTTAGATTAATTGCAACAGTGGGAACTAGACCTTATCGGCAACACAAAAAGAACTTGATGAGATGTCTCTAGACACGGTCAGCGAAATTGAAAGCTTCATTTCAAAATTACCTTAAGGTTACACGGATCGACAGGCACATGTTGAAGGCCAGGAGACATATATTAGTCAATGTGTAAATAATAAATCACCATCGGAGTAATTAAGACACACACTCTCTCTCTCTCTCTCTCTCTCTCTCTCACACACACACACACACACACATAAACACACATATATATATATATATATATATATATATATATATATATATATATATATTACATACGAACGAACGAGTAATCACTACAAAGATGCATACTGGTTTCGATGCCTAATATAAACATTTCATCAGGTGGTAGTAAAAGAAAGTAAACATAATATATGTGTCGTTTGCTTACTTAATCTTCCAACCATCATTGTTCACTACCTGATTAGATGCTATATTAGGCATCGAAAAAAATATGCATCGTTGTAGTGATTACTTAGTTCTTATGATAAATAACGATTGCTCTACTTTTTGGAGCACTCTTTGACATTAATGTTATTGTCGTTTAAATTTATATTCTTTTCTTTCCAATATATATATATATATATATATATATTTGTTTGGATAAAAACAGACCAATTTAAGGTTCCATGTAATAAGTTATTTCCCCACAACCTCTTTAACAGGGCTCTGGATCATCAGACTTTACTTCCAAAGGTTGAAATGAAAAATGAAAAGAAATTCACACGTTTTTGACGGACCGCACCAAGCATATGCAAAATTAACGAAATGAGGAAGTGAGGTAGCTCTCCGGATATCATCCTCCCATGCGGATTACCTAGTTTTGCATACACTATATATATATATATATATATATATATATATATATATATATATATATATATGCGTGCGTGTGTGTGTGTGTGTGTGTGCGTTTTAAGAAGAAGAGAGAAACCGCAAACGTTTTTTGGTTGTAATTTTTTAAACAAAATATTATCCTTTATTTACCATAATTTTGCTACACGGGTTTCCGGTTTCGCGCCCTTCATCAGGCAAAGCAAGGAGATTTCCACACATTATTAAAAATAATTCGTCTTTTCTTTCTTTTTCTATGTTACATATTCCCGATATAAACATTCTCTTTTTTGTGTGTAAGTGACCCAAATGTCTTTCTGAATCGGCAGTGAAAAGTTCTGCGTGTAGGATTATAAAACAATTAAGATTGTTCCGAGAATTGGTGAAGGAGTTATCGGCATTCTTATCTTTTAATGACCCCTGTGTGTTCTCAGATCTATTTCCATTTTCTTGTGTATTTTCCAGCATGCGCATGTACATGAATATTCCCTCTCCACACATAGACACTTCCTTATATATATATATATATATATATATATATATATATATATATATATATATATCAGGTGTATAAGCAGAATTGTCCAGATTGTTTAACATCATAATTATACATCACACAAAATGTATAATATCTCCAAAATGAAAAAAAAATCACTAAACTAATAGAATATATATTTTCCACTATTTCAGATAAGCCATCTTGACAAAATTTTTCACTGTCTTCCTAACTGACTGTGAGAAGAAAAAGGATCATTCAGACCTTTATTAATTGTATCAACATACATATTCTGGCTTTCATCTTCAAAGTCCATTCAGGTACCCTCAAGATAACGCAGAAAAAGTGTAAAAAAAGAGGATAGAGCAGAGAGAAAAACTGGACCAGGAATTCACAAGAAGAGGGATCATCATTTCAACTTAGATGAAAAGAAATCAATTAGAAAAGATCCAACTCAATCGATAATACGTTTGGCACGTGAGAGAGGGGTTTCAGCAATGACAGTCTAAAGAGCAGTGAAAAAAGACATGAAAATGTCATCGTATGCGATATCTGTGTGGCACCTTATTACATAAGGAAAGAAAGTTAGAAGTTAAGACTGGGCGATCATTTTGAATAATTTCCAAAATGATACTGTAGTAGTAATACTACTACTACTACTAATAATATATATATATATATATATATATATATATATAGAGAGAGAGAGAGAGGGAGAGAGATAGAGAGAGAGAGGGAAAGAGAGATAGAAAGAGAGAGATAGATTTGAACTTTGTTTCTATATTAATGACCTTCCGATCCTTAGCTATCATTAATCAACGCTGAACATTTTTGTTTACAATCTATTTCATTACGATACTTCTGTTAAACTTGAAGAATAATTATATATTCTTATTGATCAAAGTAGAGTCTAACAGAGTTATAAAATCTCGGAGAATTCCTGTAAGATATCTGTAATCATTTCTAAGATACCACCGTTCAGGGCTTAATCTAACAATTGTTCAGTTTAGCTGTTACATGATTTGGACAATTTTGCTGTTATATATATATATATATATATATATATATATATATATATATAGCAAGATAGATATAGAAAGAAAAAACAAATAGGAAACAGTAAAAAATCTAACTTGTTTCATCTTTATTAACCTTTCACCAAAGAATGATATATGGAGAAATCAAGAAATTCTGCCATTTTTTTTTTTTGCCTTGTTTGATTTTCATTGGTTAAACAGGATTACCCTGTTCATTATTAAGCGCTATTAGTATAATTTAGGGCGTTCCCAATTCAAGGAATGACGAAACATTCTTTCAATCCTCCAAACAATAAATGATTACAAGCCGAACTGAAAGACCGTAAATACTACTTTAGGTATTTAAGAGCAGGATAGTGTAGGATATAGAATCTGAACAAATGTTGAGTGATCTGATAAAGTACGTAACCTTTTTATTGACAACCTACCTAACAGACATCAAGGGTTGAAATACACGCGTAGATTTCACTTCTATTCTTACCTGCAAACACCTACCTAACAACGATGAGGTGAATTTTCAAGAAAATTCTTATCCACTTTGACACGCGTCCTGGGTATGACGATAAACCACATCCACGTCCTTGGTATGACGATAAATTACATCCGTGCCCTGGGTAAAACGATAAACTACGTACAACAGCATCTCCATACCCAGATCTCATCCTGGGTATGACGATGAACTACATCCGCGTCGTCGGTATTACGATAAACTATATCCGCGTCCTGGGTTTGACGATAAACTACGTCCAACAGCAAGGCCTTTGATAATACGTGTTGTCAGCTCTACGTTTTTGAAAACATATTACCAGCTATACGATTTTTTTTTAAAGAATAGTGTCGCTGGCTATAAGTTTCTGAAAAATAATATTGCCAGCTATGCGTTTTTGAA
>CAHIKZ030000226.1:755000-972500 GCA_903632075.3 Acanthosepion pharaonis
TATAATCATTTTACTTCATAAGATGAAACAAAAATATCATACAAAATATTTATTGAAAAATAAACGACAAACATGGAAAAGAAAATTCTCTAAAATTGAAGTTGACGAAAACAATAAAGATAAAATTGTTGGCGCAATGAAATAAAGGCAGAATGAAAAACCAAAAAAAAAAAAAAACCTTCTATAAAAAACAGTTCTTCATTGTTAATAGAAATTCAAACCAGAAGCTGTAAGATATTCTAAACCTGACAGGCAAATGTGACATCGATTTTCCCACTCTCTTTTGGATAACGAACCATTCCTTCCAAAAATCAAGCAAAGTATTAAGAAACAGGAAAAAAATCAGCAGAAGCAATAAAAAGAATACAATACTGTTATGTAATATCGGTCCTTCTTTACATGACTGAATGCTTGAGATTAACTTCACATATGGAAAAGATGCAACAGTAATACGTTTTTACTGACGCGTATTGAGAATTTAATAGACTGAACATGTGAGCAAAAACGAAGTTTTAGCAGAACGATAATAGAAATGTCACTTATAATAAACATTCGAAAGAGATGTTTGAAATTTCTATACTGAGGAAAGATGTCTCATAGGATGTGACACTCACTGACCATATTGGAAGTAAGAAGGACCGAGTAAAGCTGCAAATTAAATTGTAACGAAATTGAGCAAATTTTTTTCAGAACACATATCAGGAGATATAGCGAAATAAAAGTAATACTAAGGCCCACAAAGGATAGGAAACAACGTATAGTATCATGACATCCCAGGGTGTGATGTGACATGAAATACATGTAATTACCACCTACATAAATTAGTTAAACAATTTATCAATGATGAAAAGCGTTTTTGCTGCAGAACATATAAAAATTTCAGATTTCGAGAGATAGTAAGAGGGTGGGGTGAAAACTTCATATACTATGATGGAATTATGCTAAAGTGGTAAAATAATTCAAGCAATCATTTCAGCTCTTCCTATTAATAATTGCTTTCTTTTCATGTAAACATTTCAGGTTTCCTAAAAGAGGTGCTGTTTTGGGTTCATCATTTAAAGTCAGAAACAAAGAGACAATCTGTCCAATGGAAACACCACGTTTGAACTGATTCAAAGAATTGCATGCCCGATTCAGCTACAGACAAGGTAGTTTTCGTGAAGTTCTCGGTGCCAATTTGGTTTCCTTCCATATACAGGCAAATTCTCTGCGGTGCCAAACTGACATGATTTCTGAAGAGGGGTTCGTCGATGTCGGTTTCCATACAACACATTGCTATATAAAGAAATGTGTGCGAGTACTTAAGCTGATACCAATCGTTTCCAAACATTTAGTGAGGTCTTTCAAAGCAACTCTTGGGTTTACATTAACCTCGCGACGGAATAAAGCAGTAAATTTCATTATAATGAAAATTGTTTTCAGAAAATATATCAGGAGATATAATGAAATACAAATATTACAAAAGGTTTACAAAGGATAGGAAACAATGTGTAGAGCCATGACATTGCAGGACGTGAAGTGACATAACATAAATGTAATTGCCACCTACTTGAAGTAGTTAGGCAAATTCTTAGTGATGAAAAGCGTATTTGACACAGAACATGTAAAAAAGGGGTGACCAACCTTTTGCTTCCATGCAGCAATATTTTGTACGATTAATTTAAATGCGCCACACAAACATTCACTTCCTTTCAATACGTGTTGTAATATGGAAATATTTTAAAGTTATAATAAAATCTATTTATTTGAAAAATATATACATATGACATTTCGCAAAGGACGTGCAATAAATATAAATTCACTGAATTGAGTAGAAGTGGCTTAGTTTCTTTTCACCAAAAGGATGCAATGCGCCACTTGTAAGCATCTAATGCACCACTTATGGCGCATGCGCCACAGTTTGGCAATCCTTGATGTAAAATGTTCATATTTCGGGAGATAGTAAGACGGTGGGAAGAAAACTTGATATACTGACTAAGATGGAGTTACGCTAAAGCTGTGAAAGTTTGCATGCATTAATTTCAGATCTTCCTATTAATAATTGCATCGTTTTTTTTTTTCATGTAAATGTTTCAGATTTCCTGACACATGATGCGTTTTGTGTTTATCATTTTAAGTCAGAGACAAAGACACAATCTATCCAGTGGAAACACCTCACCTGCTTCAAAAAAGGTCATTCCCATTTCAGCTGAGGGGGGGGGTAATACCCTCCTTTTTTATGGAAAAGGCATTGTTTTCATTGGTTATCTCTGAAAGGACCATACAATCAATGAAGAGTACTTTGTCAGCTTGCTGAATCAGTTATGAAAGGCTATCATGAAAAACGCCTAGGAAAACAGACGAAAGGTGCCTTGTTTTATCAGAAATGCTTAGTTTCAATGGCTGTTGTTTCTTTAACTGGTTGATCACCAACCCGACATTGATTTGTGACTATGATCTTTTCACAACATTGAAAAGAAAATGGGAAACCGTATCGCAGTGTTGATGGCGTCATATATTCTGTCGATAACTTTTTGGGGCATCATGATGGAAATTTTATCGCCATGTTGGATTCAAGCACTAGAAAACAAATGGAAGAAAGGTTGTCTATGTTGAAAAATAAACCTTTTTTGATTCATTTCGTTGCATTCTATTAGAGTATCTTGTTTTGGCTATGAACTTTTCAGTCAAAGATCGTATTGTGCAAATATAATCTATCAACCCAGAATATTGTATTAAGCTTAACATTTGCTGTGAAAAGTGATATTAACATACTTAGGGAATACAGTAATTTGGAATGAACTAATTTCTAAATAAAGCTTGATCGTATTCAAGCATTAATATACTTGGCAAGTGATCAAATTATATTGGATTACCATATGAAAATAGTATTAGCATGATGTATAAGCAGTTTTAAGAAATATATACTTACATCACTCCAACAATTTTAAATTCAGTCTTAAACGATGTCGCTTTTGAGCTTTCTAAAGTCTAGGTGTTGGAGTAGCACCTTCGACCTCTTTAAAATATATTTACAGACACTCGACAAGAAATCGACCAGACAGTTCAAACCTTAGTTATTTGGCTCAAAGCTCTAAAAGGCGAATGTTGAAGAAAGAGTCGACAGGTGAAAAATCACATTGCGGTCCGACCTTGTATCACAACCCGGTATAGAAAGCTGGGCTATTTATAAAAACATATTGGTAATATGACAGAAATATTTGAAGTTTTCTGGAAATTATATATCCCGCAGAAGGGTTGAAAACCTAACGTTCCTTGTCGTCTTTGAGGGCATATTCAAATTTAGTTTAAACGATCTGCGACTATATAATTTTTCCAAATCTTTGCAGATAATTTAGAAAACGAAACTGGAATTTGGTTAACACTCTCTCTATGATGCTTCCATCATTCTGTGCAAATGAATTGTCTGCCCATGTAAATCCATTTTTAATGAGAACGTTAATTTCATGTTTCTTTCAGTATTAGAATGCACGCTCTTTTCAGAAAGTTGCATAGAGTGATCCAAGGTAGAAGTTGGTTGATTGGTATAAAGAAGGAAATTATACGTTGGTTTGGAGAAATGACCAAAGTTTTATTTTCATTTACAAGATATGAAAATGCCATTGGCAAGTTGTATATTTTTGCGCTCGAATGTACGGTGTACGAAGTTTGAAATGAGAGAGTGAAAAAAGGTAGGTTTAAACAGACTGACTGTGTGTTGGCTATCAGTTTCGTCTTATCGCATTGATAGTTGAATCTATTCCGATTCTGTGTTCACAGGTGGTCGTTTTCAGAGCCTAATGGTCGGACGGTCAGTCAGCCGTGTTCTCAGGTAACTTCTATGGTTAGAGTATGTGTGTGTGAAGTCTCTCTCTCTCTCTCTCTCTCTCTCTCTCACTTTCTGCTCTCTCTATATGCCTGGCTTCTTATAGCCTATATATGGGAAACATATGGACGTAGTTGTGACAAACGAGAGTCGCGTCGGTAATGGCCAGCACATGAGTATATTTGTGCTTGTTTTATTTTTTTTAAGTGAAGTACGGCATGCTAGAGGACATATGTCATAGGTAGAGCAAGTTTTAATAAATGCTAATCATAATAATCGTTCATAAAAAATCGATATTTTTTTACAATCAAACATTTTCCCTCAGTAGAACAGCTGACTTTGCTCGGACACATAATGTGGAAGGAGCACTTGAAAAACTTAACCCTCATATGGTATATTGGAAGCAAGGGATATAGGGGAAGGCAACAAGCCACTCACCTTACGGACTTATGTTATTGAATAGCGAAAACGGGGTGGGAGCCTTAACAAATTAAGAAGATTTGCTAAGAGAAAACAAGGAATAGGAAGTTTTGGAGATATATGATATTTTATGTATTGAAAAGACGTAGCAAACCAGAGAAGGATATGTAATATAATTGGCCCTGATCTGGCGTCTCGTCTACAGTCACTCTCTCACAGACGCGCCGTCGCCTCTCTCTGTCTTTTCTAAAAATACTTTCATAGTAATTGCTCCGATGAGCTACTTTCACTGGTTCCCAGACTCCATGAATTCAAGCGCCCTACAAGGCTGGCATCCTGCTCTCACCCTTACACTGTAGAAACATTTAAATGTAGCCGTCTCTTCAACTCCAATAGCTTCATACCTCGCACCTCTCGCGTGTGGAACACCCTTCCCAATTACTGTTTCCCTGAGAGCTATAATCTCCAACTATTCAAATGTAATGTCAATCGACATCTCCAGTTACCTTGATCTACCCACTATCCTTCTCCTCATCCTTTCTTCTATCTCTCCTATCTGCTCTTGCTCCAAATCTTCTGCAACCCCCTGCATCCTAGTGGCTTCACGCCTTGCTCGGGGCGTAATGCTTAAAAAAAACAAAACAAAAAACAAAAAAACAGAATAACAACTGCCATATCATAGTATTTTACTTACATAAGTTATAACATTTTGAATGAATTTCCTAAAAGGTTTCCCGATTATAATATGAAATCAAATACACTCATGACTACAAAAACTCTATCATAATTATCATTTTAAAATGCTGATTGTTCTTTTGAGTTTTAGTCACTTAGCATGTACCATAAGCCCTGCAAATACCCTATGAAAAATGAACCGTTCTGCTTTGATCGTGATGAAAGATTAAAATGACATACTAGAGACTCTGCCTGGTTTCAGTAAGACAAAGAATGATATAAAGAAAGTAGTGGGTTCAGGTCAAGTAGGCGATAACGCTTTTTTGTGTTTAGCATCTACTCCAGGGACATGGAAATATTGTAAATTTTAAATCCTTTCTATCTTCTTACTTCTTCATATGAAAAACTGCATTCGTACTTATTGAAATTTGGTTAATGTTGTAATATTTAACGATGCAATTTCAGCGGCTATCTTATTGCCGTGGATCTCGCAGGGAGATTATTCCCTCATTAATTTAAAACTTATGGTTCTTAGTAGATTTCTAGCTGCAACCAATATGGCGACGGAAATGTCCACAACTGAATTAAAAATTGAGAATTTAATGAATGAGATTAAGTTTATGGATTAAGAAAAAAATCTTCTTGATAATAAAACACTACACCGGGTGTTCGAAAATAACATATTTTTGAAATACGATATATTTAATATGGTCGGTTGACGGTCACGAGCCCCAGAAGAAAAGAAATGAACCATATATTAGTACATTTTCATTTGCACTTGTCAATATAACACTTAGCATGAAGATGAGATTTTCTTGTAAAATGAATATAATTCACATAGTTATTCAATAAGAAAGGACACAAATTAAAGTATGGGTCACTACTATTAGAATTAGGCAGTATATTTTATATACCAAACCATCTCGGCAACTGATGAGTAGTCGACAAATTGTCCATAATTCTGATAGTAACAATAATCATTAGAGACCTATGTGCTGCTCTATTTATTATTAGAAGAAAACGTTCTACTGATGAAAAAACGTCTGATATAAATTTCTGTCAGTTTATGCGATTTTGATATTTTGACCTCAAAAAATAGTAGAGTCTAACGCAGTGACATAACCAAGACGGTCAACTTCTGAAAAAAACAAAACAAAACAAAAAAAAACACATTCCTAATTACGGCATCATAGATGGTTATTTCAGAGACGGAAACAATCTTGTCACCATACGAAATTCAAATGACAATGTATTCATGGTAGAATCAAAAGGAAAACCGCAAGAGATGGTACAGAAATTAGTAGACTACTCCTAAACCTATAAATGACTGGATTTATGATTGTCAACAAAATAGACAACCCGGGTATGAGTAATGAGTTCAGACGTATGAAACAAGAAGCTATAGAAATTTCTATATGCTGGTATTTTCGTGAAACACGGAAATAGATATGATGTAAAAAAGATGTATAGAAATGGCGAAATCTAAAGCTTAAAAAGTGCTAAGATATAGGAAAAATTATTGGAATCCAAACAAATGTGCATAAATGCTATCTTATATGCATCATCTCAAACAGCCTTAAAATGAGAAAAGAAGGTTTAGAGAACTTGATCTCATTGAGTAAATGGGGCCATAGGAAAAAAATGAAAGTAATTCATCTAATAAGTCTGAAGACGCATGGCAGAACATGGAACGCAAGATATATTAAATACAAATATTCGCAAGATAGGAAGGTCAAGGCATAGAAAGACGATGCAGAAGGGCGCATGCTCAATACAAAAATCGATTTGACTGAATCTGAATATTAGGACAGACTTGGCTTTGCAAAATATTGGTATAAACATAATCCAGAAGTCGACCTAATAAATATTAATGAAAGAGAATTGTATCCTCTTTGAAATACAAAGTGATTGCTTAATCCAGGCAAGAAGTGATTTAATCATGATAAACACAGACAGAAGATCTCACTTGATAGGATCAGCAGTATAAAACTATCTGAGCAAAAAGCTGGCGAAGACAAATATGTGAATTTTGGCAAATAACAGATCAATCGTGAGATAGCAGCATAACGAAATATTATTTGAATGGTTTTGAACAGTCTAGAAAAAAAAAACAGTTGATAAATAATACCTGAAAATGTTTTAAACGCATCCAGATAACATTATTATGAAAGATTATGAAAAAGCCAACAGGGCAGGATTATCGAGGGCATCTTGTCTCACCTGATCGAGCATTTTGCTACCAATATCTCTTGGCTTTATTTGTAGCCAGAATCGGCAATCAGTAGTATGAGAATGATTTTTGAAGATTAATATCTCAGCAATTACCTGTCCATTGCATCTATTGGAGTGCTTTGGAAATAACAGTGTGTCGTATTTTAACAATGTGGATAATTCGCCTGATATGAATATTATATATCAAAATTCAATATATTAAACAGGGATAAATAGATTTAAAATATAAAAAAGTATTATTGGTAAAGTCTTCTTTTTATGTACTATGACCCAATAGGTTATGACTGATCAAATCTCTCTACAAATGTCTAACATTTCAAATCTCTCTACAAATGTCTAACATTTCTTCCATTCGCTGGCCTGCCATCAATTTATATAAGCTTGTTAGGTAAGACACACGCTGTTTTGCCCCTGTCTTCAAGAATATGACAAATCTTCCAAGAATTCTTTCCGCAATTTGCATCCAAAATATTTTAAATATGTCTTTCTGATTCTAAGTATACTCTTTGATTTCATTAATATTAAAACTTCCTCTTTGCTTAAATTCTCCTTCCATATTATTCTCAGATACGTAATACTATCTACAAACACTGTAGCATACAGTAATGAAAACAATCTAGCCAATATAAACAACGTCAAAATAATTACAACTACATCCTAAACTATTACAGATTTTATCTGAACTAACAATACCCTTGACAATAATATTTCTGAAGGTGTATTTAAATAAATTTTCATAACTGTTCCTCACAATATATTTTGTAGAACCACACCTCTTTTGCCTCAAGTCTCCTCTTGATCTGAAGCTTCCACTGCCGTATTTTTCTGTTGTGGTAGGATCCACCTAATTTTCATAGTGGAGTACCGACCATATAAATATGGTTGGTACCGGGAAGAGAGGGAGAAATCAAGAGATTCAACCAGAGACTCTGCCCGACTGCGACTCAGTCAACACATTCTCCAGGAACGGTCTTACCAGGAATATACAAAAGACTATATGTAAATATTGTGTACACATTCTTGTTTCAATACATTTTGTTCTAAGTACATTTTGTGTTGCATTATTATTCCATGCATTAGTCAAGTTTCAACAGTTTCATAGTTTCAAGCAAAGCAATTCAACCACAAGGTTTTACTGAGGATTGAAGTGGTTTCTGAGTATGGAATAAACTGAGAGAGGCAAATTAAATGCATGCTTCAATGGGACGTAAGAAGAAAATTGTAGATGCAAATAATTTTTGAAGATCGTAGTTGACAGGAACATAAATCATTTTAATTTACTTTCGTGACTATGGCTTCTCCACGATACCCATAAGCACGAGGAGGTAGCAAAAAAGATATTTTTGTTTTTAATTTTTAAATTCAACTTTCTAATTTGATGCGATGATACACTTAGGCTCTGATCGTAATTGAATGTTAAGCAGACATGTTCTGTCTGTATTAACTTGAGAAAGTCAAGGTAAGAAACCGCTTTGAATTGAAAAAAAATAATGTTGTTTAGAATTTATTTTATTTTTAAGATACTTATTACCGACCTGTTTAAAAAATATAAATTACATTCGTAGTTAGGCCTTCCATCCTAAACTTGTAAGAATTAGGAAAAACTTCAAATAAAATATTATTTTTTTATTTTTATTTTCATTTCGGGATCTGATCGAAATTGAATGGTAAACAGATGTTATTCTTCTGTTACAATTAACTCGGGAAATCAAGGTAAGAAGTTACTTTAAATTAGGAAAATAACAATAATAATAATGTTGTTGATAACTTACTTGTTTGTATATAGTAAATCTATTGCCGGATGGTCGGCGTCTAAAACGGCGCCTCTACTGAAGCTTCTTCCGACGTTGACAGGTTTTAAGCAATACTGAAGAGTGAAAAATAAGATATACCAAGTGGGGTGAGATCTCGTAACGAATCAATGGTCCCCTAATTAGAGGTGGTCTTTCATTAACATCACAGTGTAGAAAGCAATGGGAGACCTCTCCAATATAAATTTCACGAAAAATCATCACTTTTAACAATCATACTATGAAAGAAAACGGCTTAAAGGGGAAAAGTCTAATGGAATTAACTCCTTTCAGATATGGGCAACAGGTGTCACCTGACTATCATCTATCGTCTGTTAGCGCAAAGGACGGCGTAAATTTATCAAAATCCTTGGAACTGACCCCTCGCCCGGTAATGAAAAACATGGACGACGAGTGTTTCTGGAATGTCATCTAGCGACTGTTCGCATCAAACAAAATATATTTTATTGGAATGACAGAACACTAAATCAATGTTGCCAGTTAGAAAAAATAAAGAAAGAAAGGAATATATTAAATATTAATATTTTAAGCATATATGATATAAGGTGGTCAAACAAGGGTGATTTCGTCATCGAAAAACACATGATCATATATGCGGGCAAAGAGAAGAAGGAGGATAATAGTTCTGATATAGGCTGATATTACGCTAAAGCACGAATAAATTTCTTCAACTATCTAAATAATTATTGTCGTTAAACTGAAAGAAAAATCTTTCAACATAGCTATCATATTTACACTTTTTACATGGTTCGGACTGTTGTCCTCGTCTTTATTGTCATATTCACGGCATTGTGCGCTCCAGCATTCATCTGGTAATAAAAGTTGCAATTTCGAACCGAACTTTTTATGTATTCCAGCTGGGTAGATTGTTCTAGTTCCACGTGTCATGCCTTTTTTAGATATCTCGGTTCCAATTAATTCCGTTTAGTAACTCGTCTCTCCAGTCTTTTTTCATCTCTGCTGTGACCAGGTATTGTACCCACAATTCTTTGGGTAAAGTCACTGGGACAATTTACCTCAGTGGAATAAATAAAGGGTTTGGTTCGAAATTCCAAAGTATATCACCTGAAGAAGGCCGGAGAGTCCAACGGCCGAAACGTCATGAATATATTAATGATGATGGGGAAAGAACGAACAATGTAAATAGCTATAATATTTCATCTGAAAATATATAGTTCAGATATTTATCATAGTTGAGTATGGAAGGATAGCACAAAGTACAGAATAAGAAAGAGAACACGTTAGGCAACGTGAATGCTCAATGAAAATAGCAAGAGATTACAATGAAATATGAACGCGGATTAAAATGGGTTTAATAGCTAAGACTTTGAAGAATAACCAAGATGTGTATGGGAAAGTTTATGTAAGCTGCGTAATGGAGATGATCAGGATTAGAATCGAAAAACCAAATCGTCTATATAACTATCAACAAGATATTCAAGTAAGTAGATTTACACTGAAAATATCAATTAGTGATTCAGGAAACTAAATAAAAATTATATGCAGGTATTGTTTGCGTGCTATACAGAGTAAAAATACGGAAATGGAAGAAGGCCAAAGCAGTATTGCTATACGACAAACCTGAATGACCCAAATGTTATAGAGCAAAATATAGACAGAGTGAAATGTATATTAAAAAGGGACAAAATTCCATTTTAAGAGAAGCTTTAGTTAGATAAGCAACCGGGTTGATTTCAAAGAAATCTAAACAAAGAAAAATGGAATGGGGGATATGAGATAAAAGGAGACAAAAACGAGGATGAATTATAGGACATTGCACAATGAAAGTGGCGGCAAATGCAGGTGGTTAATGAGGAATAGCTAAAGAAAAAGGTGTACAAAATAGCAAGAATGAGTATTACATGTAAAGCAGATGTGCATAAAAAAATAAGAGAAGTAACAAAACAAAAGATATACTTATCAACAGAATACTAAATTCCAAGGAAGTGACTCTGATATTAGAGAACGAAAAGTACTTCAGAGATGGAACGAATGCATCAGAGATCTGTCACGAAAAAAAAAAAAAAACGAGCAAGAGGAAACAAGAGTCAATAGCGACGGAATAGGAATATTAAAATCCAAAGTAAAATCAAGAGAAAGAAAGTAGCATGTCCGGGCTGGATTAAATAGAGATATTTTAGATCTAAGATGATTTCGGCGCTGCCAAGATTGACGACATAATAAATTAAAATAAACAACAGTGGTATACACCGGAAAACCAAAATAAATCCATTTTCACAGCACTGATTAAGAAGCCAGGTGCAAACGAAGGCGAAACCCACCTGGCATTCAGCCGATTGAGCCATATAACAAAACACATCCTCCTAATTCTTATAAATAACAAGCTCAGCAGACAAGAAATCTGCGGATTTGTTAAATACACGGGAACAAGGAAAGCTATATGTAAGCTCAGTCTGATATAAGAAAGCAAAAGGATGTATATCAAAGTTCATGCACAAGTATGACGTCACATAGAAAAGTTGGAACTGCTGAGGAAACTTATTACATTTGGGAAGGATATGAGAATGATTTACAAACTATATTGGCAGTAAAATTCCTGTATATGGCTAGAAAATGAATTTAGTAAATATACATGTATAAAAAGGGGTGTAAAATGAGGATATGTCTTCTCACTTGATATATTCAGCCTATAAAGTGAGGCGATTCTTGCATAATTAGAAGTGCTACCGTTAGCAGCTGCTAAAAGAGCCACAACTTGCGAATGCAATACTAGCAAGCTAAAAACTGTACTCGTACAAATCGAAATTTGTTCAACGGTATCCATAATAGAAATTGAAATCGGAAGTTAAATTATATATGAGGACTAGCAGTAGAGCCCGGCGTTGCCCGGGGATGTAACATTAAGAGATAGATCAAATATCGACCAACATAAAGACTGAAAAATAAAATTGACAAAGATTATTGTTTAAGGTTGACGGACACACATGTCTTAATTATTTTTTTTTTTTTTACGAATTGGTCAAACCGAAACTCAAACAAAAACATTGTTTTCAATCATTATGAGTCTACCGATTGAATAGAATTTTATTATAAATAATTGTCTTGTAAATGGAATTTTTAAAGCATTCTGAATGTAGAAATAAAGAAAAAAGTGTGCAAGACAATAAGAAACACTACCTGCCAAAAAAATGAAATTTTGTTGAAATCGGTTGAAAAATGTAGGAAATCCGATCCCATATACAAACGAACACACACACTCACACACACTCAAACACACACACACACACAACACACACACACACACACACAAAAACACAGATTACACACAACAAAGAAATAATCTGGGTTTTATAATAAGTATAACTCGATATGAGTTTTCCCCAAAATTTCATTTGTTTTGCGATAGTGATGCCTTTTAATGGTGTTTTCAAATTGATTTCGTGCAGAAACAATTATTTTTCCAATTTTTGGCGCTGTCAGAACCACCGCAAGGTAATTTTACCTAGTCCTGTGAAGTTTTGTTGAAATCCGTTGAAAAATGTAGGAAATCCGATCCAATAATTGGCCACAAGCATAAGATATGCAGATGAAACAATGTTGATAACAGACACAAAAAAAAAAACAAAAAAAAACTACAATAATTCCTACAACAGGAAGTGAAGGAATGCGAGAAGAAAGTTAAAGGAAGCTGAATGATGGTTGTAAATAAATGAAAGACCCCAACATGCAAATCAGAAATTGGACAAGTAAAACAATTAAAAAACCTGGCAAGATTTTTAATGGAGGATAAAAAATGTGACTCTGAAATGTACACGTGCATTTTGATAGCGAAATACGCCTTCTAGAATCAATGCGAAGTATTAACATGCAGGATCAGTTCATTAGAAACAGAGAAAAGAGTAATGAACTGTTATATAGTAGTAACTCTATGGCAGTGAATGCTGGGTAATGTCATCCTAGATGAAGAAATAAATTTAAGTAACAGAAATGCGGTACTATAGCAAGATGGTAATAATACTTTCAACCAATAATGTGAGTAATTACGAAACTTTATAGAAAACAGATGCAAAAAGGACAATTATACTTAACATCAGAAAAAGACAGTTGAAATTAATAGGGGTCATAATTAGGAAAAAAGAAAGTGGGAAAGAGCGCTTGGTAAATTTGATACTCAAATAACAGAGTGAGAGCAAATATGACAGAAGTAAACAACGCTTAACCTACCTAGCGAGCTTGTGTCGGTGTTGTGTCGGAAACCTACCACCCCTCTTAAAGATGAACTTGTCTGCGTCTGTGAACAAAGACTTTAAATAGTGGCATGTCAGTTGACATGGGTAAGATAGATAGAGAAGTTCTTAGCTGTGCTAGTTATTGACTACTCAGGCGATTTCTGTACCTTTTTACCAACCTATTAAAACCCTTTTTATTGTTACGTGTTATTTGGCGTTTGTCTCTACTAACACCAAATCAACATCATAACAGTCGGAGATATAAAAATAATAGATAATATTTATTAATAGCTACAAAGGAGAGGAAATAGTGGACAGTCATCTTCCGGAAGGAACATGGGATTTAGATATATAGAATAAGTTGACAGGTATATAAGAAGTTTGATATTACATAGCTGTCAACAACTATTTTTTTGGTTTACAAGTTCAATTTTTAGAAGGCAACTTGCGTTTTTCGGTCTCAGATTTTTCAGTCATCTATTAAAAAATTTCATAGATATTTAAATGACATATCCACTTCGTAGCTCGCATCTTAGGCTTTTTCTCTCTTGAGGGCAAGTAACAGGACAATAAAAACAAATTGTGAAAAAAAGGTTTATCGCTTATGAATATTTGATATCCATACACAAACAACCTCCATGCGAAGAACGTCATTCTCTGAAACTAAAATGGCAATATCTACTTCTGCATGATTAACATTCTATATCTTATGAATTCTGCACATAAATTCAATGAGGCAGGTTATGCACACTTGGAAGAAAACCAGTGTAATATTGATTTTGCTTCATTAAACTTTATTTTTATCTTAAAGGATGTGCGGATGATATAACATGCATCTTCCTCGTAATCGCAAGCGGTATGCCGAGTTCAAGATCCTTGCTCATTTGTTGCGCTCCATATTGCAATGATACTATTGTGAATGGCATGATTCCTTCTCTTTTGCTTAATGTTCATGAGTTAAATCGCTGGGTAAACATTGACGTTTAGACCATCGAAATGACAATGGAAATGCGCTTTAGTGTATTACATGTCACATCATAAGCATATCTTGTCAATTCGCAGGCAATATCATGAAAAGATAAATGAGAAATATCATGAGAGTCAACGACCTGAAGAAACACTCTGTTTAAAACAGAAATATAATATCTGGCCTCTTTGAATGTGCGGGTGGTGTAATAGATTTCAGCTCGGATTGAGAAACCGGATAGCGGTGTTCTAATTCCACACGAGTTCGTTATATTAACTTGTGAAATTTATGGATCGATTTCTTCTCCCCAATATATATGGGTTAAATAGCAGCAGAAACTAGGCTCTATAATGTTGTTGACAAGAATTCTAGAAATGGTGACACGACAAAATCACCCATCTCTCAGCAAACCTGTGACAATTTTGCGGGGTGGGGGGGTGTAAATAGGCCATGAAAATTTTCAGTGATTAAAATTCATCAGTTGCGTGAGTTGTGCCGTAGGTGGAGAAAACGTTTATTTATTTATATTTTTATGTTATATTTGGAATGAATTATTGAGTGCGTAGAAGATGTATTTTTATATAAAAAAGAGAAAAAATATCACCGTACATGCGAACTGTAGGCAATCGTACGCTAATGTTTATCCAATCACTCACTACTTTTACATTTTACTTTACTTTTTAATTTTACCTCAAACAGTTACTTTTAAATAACTCGATTCCGTGATAACATTATTTACCTAAAACTCCAAAATTATTATCACTGTAAAACAAATTCTTTAATAAAAAGCTGTCAGCGCTCATTGATTGCAACTTGCCTATCATATCTAATTATGCATGAACTCATTCCATCTGGAGACTACAGAAGAAAGAGACCGAACTGACAGGGAATTATGGTAATAGTAACACCACACTTAACAGTATGATCTCAGAGATATATGCCTATCAAACTAAGCCGCAAAAATTGCAGTATATTTATACTGTATATATCACTGATATGAGGTATTATGAATACCTAACATTATTTACATTATTCGGGTTGTTATCATCATCTTCATTGCCATATTCACGACGTTTCGGCCTTTTTGTACGCTCCGGCCTTCTTCAGGTGACTGGAATGTCGAACTGGACCATAGTGGTGATACAAAACTTGGGGAGTTGAGATAAAGTGAAGTACCTGAGACATCTGGAAGAGGCATGACACGTGGAACTAAAACAATCTACCCCAGTGGACGAAATAATGGGTTCGGTTTGAAATTCCAATCACTTGAAGATGGCCGGAGCGTACAACGGCCGAAACGTTGTGAATATCGCAATGTATTTTTCTTATTATGTATAAGTGTACTGTTTGTTTCTATGTTTTTAATAAAAGTCCTTTGTTTATCAGCTACGGCATAGGTATGTTCAGAACCCTTCTGTAAAAATATTTTTCTTCTTGTCTCAATTTTTTCGTCTGTGAGTCTAGCATTCAGTTCTCTGTTGGAGGATTGATATTAGACCCTTTTCAGTCTAGCACTCTTTTCTCTGTCTCCAACGGAATATTCCTGTTTTGTAGTACTCTGCTTAGCTTTTGAAATACATATTTTTTTTCTATTCAAATACGCTTTGGGATTTCGGTGTCGCTTTTTCGGTTCTCTGTTAAAACATTTTCCGCTTACGTTAAACGTATTATATAAGGCGAGTGTATCCGAATTCGTATTCATACATATCATATAAATAAAACCAGAAAGAAAGTAAAAAAAAAAAATAGTGATTTTAAAAACTTATTTGGCTAACATCCAAAAAATTCCCATCAATAACTATCTGTCAATAACGGACAACGTCAAACTACGAGGCGATTTACAACCCGAAGAACTTTTTCGTTATCTGCGACTCGCTAATGAAATTATTGATTAAGTAATAAAATGCTATTCCCAAAATGATTCGATTAATATTTCTTTTAGTTGCGATATGCTTCTGCCATCTCTATTTTCGATAAACATAGTCTCCCTTGTGTATAAAAGTTAAATGTATCAATGCCAATACTTCAATGTGTCGTTGATTTTCACGTTTTCTTTTTCACACTCTAATAAATATCTTACAGACAAGTAGAGTATTTATGGCTGGTTCAATGTGGGTAGAACGTAAGAGAAACGGGCAAGTAATGTCATTCAAAGTGCAGGAAATAGGAGGCATGTTGATGTATTCGAGAAGTTGTATAAATAGTTTTAATAAAATTTCCGTTCTAAAAGTAGTAAATGATGTCTTTCGAACGAGGAAAGATTCAAATGATTAATTCTTCAGAGAAATATTCTGCGTCGATTTCCTTCCATGCCAAAATAATAATGGTAATTAATGTCAACAAATATTGGATGGCTTAAGCGCATTTAATATTCGAAAATAACGGTTTAAATTCTCATCTCACAGCCCAACGTAGCTATTTATATTTTACGCTTGAGATATAACATATACAATTTGAAATGGATCAGGGATTTTTATAAATAAAGGGTGGCTACATGCCATCATAAAATACACGAATGATTGTTCACTGTCACTCTCTTACACTTTACTTACTATATATATATATATATATATATATATATATATATATATATATATATATAATATATATAAATATAGATAACTAGACACGTTTTCGAAAAACCCTCGAATTTTTGATTTGCTAATCAAATCAATCTCGAGGAAAAAAGGTTTAAAAAAAAGAAAGAGCTACAAACATGGACTTCTGCCGACAAAAAAAATCGCACAGATGCAGGTCTGAAGCCCAAAGAAAAACCCCGATACGAGTAACAACTAACTAACAAAAAGAGCTCAATACAACCGTAGAGCAGACCTAGATACACCTAGTGAGCCAGACAAACCTATTTAGGTTTTCACCTAAACGGATCGTCAGGAAAGTTTGGCCAAACTTTCCCTGACGATCCGTTTAGGTGAAACATATAAGGTAGGTTTGTCTAACTCACTAATATATATATATATATATATATATATATATATATATATATATATATATATATATGTGTGTGTGTGTGTGTGTGTGTGTGTGTGTATGTGTCTGTCTGTTTATATATATATATATGTATTAAGAAGGAATTTCTCGCGATGTCTAGATAAATCTAATGTTCTACAAATAGTAAGAAATTTCACTTCAAAAAAAGAATATATATATATATAAATATATATATATATATATATATATATATATATATATATGTGTGTGTGTTTGTATGCATATATATATATATATATATATATATATATATATATATATAGATAGATAGATAGATAGATAGATAGATAGATAGATACTGTATTTTTAATGGGTAATGATTGTGTTGCTATCAGTGTTTTGTTAATTTTATTTTCACCAAGGTCTAGTATAGATTTGGGGGAGTTACATTTAAATTTTGTTCGTTTGCGTCTACTTATTCAATTCATTATACCCTTCTATCAGCATTGGGTAAAAAAAGATCGTTGAGATTCATTAACATGGGTATATAAAAAAGTCGAACTTTATTAAATTCTTAAAATATCCATGTTCCTGTTGCCCTGTAGAAATAGCTTGGTATGTTCGTTTTCCTCGTTTCGATTGTGATAAATGTGATTCAAATGACCTAAAAATTAGACATACATTAGTTTTCCTTTGCTAGCCAAATAACCCGCAAGTGACCCATTCAATTAAGCCTTATGAAATATTAAACTCAGTGTAATCCGCTTTCTCTCAGTGGGTTTTTAGAACCTCAAAGGTGAGCGATAATGTCTCTAATCCAAACTCATTTCGATCGAAGAAGTTCTGCTACTTTGAATTCTTGGTAGAGGAAGCGTGCCAGTCTACCTGCATCATCTCTGCTGGATATTTTTGTTTTTTCATTAAAGTTGATGGAGTATTAAAGGATTAAACAGGAATTTAAGCTTACAAAGAAAATACAGTTTCCACAGAGAGCCGTATACAAACAATTACCTAACGTTAACCGTTATAGACTACCAGGTCAATACTGTCAAATTTCTTATAGTAATACAACACATGGAAGGAAAAAAAATCAAGGAAACAAACAACAACAAAATTTCCGGTAGTCCCACTTCATTGTTTATTTATCGTCTCTTTGATAAAAAACACCGGTGTTTCCGAAAATTCCGAAATTATAATTTTTTCTCTATTTGCTACCGTTATAAATCTACTAACAAACATTAAATGTCATCAGAATTATTGACAATATTTTGATGTATTTTCATTCCCTGAATTTCAACAACCATCTTATTAAATCTACATATTACAAGAAGAAAACAGGGATAATCTCTCTTTCTTTATTTATTTATATATATATATATGTGTGTGTGTGTGTATGTGAATACATATATATATATATATATATATATATATATATATATATATATATATATATATATATATATATGTGTGTGTGTGTGTGTGTGTGTGTATTTAAATAAAAAAGAAAGAACAGTAAGATATATAATTCGGTGTTCTTACAGATATTTTTATTTTTACAAAATAGTGCTCAATGTAAATTTACAGCGCATTAATATTATAAATTAATTGATTTAAAATATGTTTTTTTTAAACATGGTTAGAACTGTGTAGCGGAAAAAAAAACATATTTTAAATAAATTCATTTATAATATATATATATATATATGTACATATGAGTTTAATATGTATATATGTTTATGAATATATATATATATATATATATATATATATATATATGTTATGTCATTCGCAGAAAGTACTCTTTCGCTGTATCACATTTCCTCAGGGCGACTAGACACCCGAATGCCTCAAGCCAGGATCAAAAACCAACCGATTTGTGTTTGACAGTCAGAGATTCTACAAGTGAAATATCCTCATTCGGCAGAGAGAAACAGCTCAATCTAGCATACTGTTTTCACGAATGTAAACAAACGACAATCAGCCGGAGTGCTCCAATTCATTTTACTGAAGTGCGTTGCATTAGCAAAAATAGTGTATGTGATTCAGACAGAGTTATTGACAATGAGAACACGTTCATAAAGTATATCGTCCCGAAAATATATCTGATTATGCACTTCGACGTTTAGGCTTTATCAGATAGAATGCAAAAAATGTGTTCCGTTTGTGTGTACTTGTATATATATATATATATATATATATATATATATATATATATATATATATATATATATATATTAATTTTATATGTATGTAAGTGTCTTTCGTTTTAAATCAGCAACGTTCAGATCTTTAAGAATTCAGGTTATACATATAAGGAAAATCTCATAATTTATTTATTTTTAAGATTATGCGAAGAAGAAAGAAATGGAAGATCATCAGGAAAAAGTGCAAATATTCAGCTGCCCAAATCGCATTTTATTATTCAGCGTGACACTAGTTTTGATTAAAATTAATTCACGTAATACATCATTGTTTATTTAAATATTCATTTTACATGTACGTAATTATTTACTCGTTTTTTTTTTAATTTATCTAGATAAATATGGAGATGGAAATCGTATCTTTTCGAAAAAATTACTGGACTCTCTTAAAAACACATATACGCACATTTAATTTCGGATTCTCTTTTAGAAGGCCTGCTATCCATGTCGTTAAACATTTACAAGAATCTATAGTTTTAATGAATATGCTCTGAAAATATGTCACTTCAGCAAGCGTGATTTTTTAATCTCTTTTCTCTAAGCAAATAATAACGTCACTAAGAACCATGGTGTAAAAAAATGAAGCACAAAAGAATAATCGAAACTGAGAAGTCATTACCGAAGGGAAAGGATTCTAAAAGATAGTATATTTCACATTGATATTATCATTATTTATTTTAGAAATTTCACGTCAAGCAAGCTGAGAAAGCGACTAAGACGGAAAATGTTTTTTTTTTGCATGAAAGAAAATGGAAACACAGTAACTGAGAAAACTATACTGAGGAGAAAGGACAATTAAATTAAAATGATTTCAGAAGGGTGCATAAGACGAATGACATTTCTTTTAAATTTTTATAGCTTGAAGTGGAGAAGAAATGAAGAAACCGGAAGTGATATACACAGGCCAAAAGTTAGATAAAAGAAACTGTTAGAAAAACATATTACGCTTCCACATAGCGATTTCCTTGTTACGAAATGTAAAACTTACATCTTACCAGCTCTTCTTTCAGGTGAATAGATAAATTTGCCTATCGTCATGTTCACGCACCTCCACGGTCTTTTTGGCAAGTCTAGATGTTTATTGCTTGTTTCATGTTTAGGATTGTCTTTCCCCTTTCTCCTAAAGTCTTATTCAACTTTATATTCATAATGTCACCGCGTATCTCTACATTTATTTAATATTTATTTATAATTTGTTTTTCAATAGGAATAGTTTTGCCAATCGGCCAGTTCACACTCCTCTCTCTTTTTTTGAACATGACTAGATGTTTATCACTTGTTTCCCTTTTTCTATTGTGTTTCAGGTTTCCTCTAAGTCATTTCCTTGTTTTTCCTTTGCGTCTTGGTGGAATAATCACCACGACTGGGGCGGGGCCTCATTACTCTGTAATCCTGTAAGTCGAGTGGCCCACCTGAACAATCACCATGCAAATATTTAGGAGATAGAACGCCAGTTGTATTAACATTGATGATGTGGGCGGCTGAATTTAGAAGGAAAAAGGATAGTCTTGAAGGTGGTCCAAGGCCTAGACGCCCTGCGACTGCCTCCACCAAGAAAAACATTGATCATGTTGAACCAATTGTTATAGATGAAAGGTGATTGAGAGAGAGAGTGAGTTGAGAATATTAATGTTGGGTTCATCCCTTTTTTTCCAGCTATACAGACAACCCATGCCGGGTAAACATCCCTCCTCACCTCCTCCAAAGAAGACCGTGATCGGTTCAACTACAGAGGAGTTGATAGCATCAGTCTTTTGGTATGCTAAAAAACATTGTCTATTTTTAATGTGCAACAACATGAATGGTGAGTAGTAAAGAAAGAAACTGTGGCAATTACAAAAAGCTATCAAGATAAAACACTCAGCAAACCCGACGAAAATTGTATTGTTTCATATGAACAATGGTCTACTTCACAATTCCTTTGTTTCAATGGCAGCTGTGTATGATTGTTGATCTGAACGGGTGATCATTATTTTCCTGATCTGGGGATCCTCTGATTCGGAACATGAAAAATATTTGGCTAGGAACCAGTATCACAGTGATGATGCCGCCATATCTGCTGTTGATGGCTTTTCTGTACAACAGGATGCCCATTTTTATTTGAATAGTCAAGTCAGTTATGTGCCATGCGTGATACCCGCTTAGGCGATCATGTATCTTTCGGTACATGACTGACGAAGCAGATTTTTTGCCCGCAGTAGGCTGCCATTTCTATCTGCGGTAGACAAGTTGCCATCGAAGCCTATAGAACCCAGTCTGTCCTGCTATTTACCCATATCTGGGGGAGAATAAAAGGATTCATACATTTCCAAAGGCTATTAGCACGTAAGTGAATGTAATGAATTCGAATTTGAATAGTCAGATGTCCGTTTAACTTGAAAGTAATAATACAGTAATTAAGTAGAGTTGAAATTAATGCATGCAAGGTTCCACAATTCTAGAATATTTCCTTCATAGTCTGCATAGGAAATTCCTATAATATAAAAATAAAACAGTATGAAACAGAATATCTTTCTCTATCGGCGATCGTATACTGATGTGTGTAACAAGAAAAAAAAACAAATATGTTCAAATTCAGTTTTACCGTTGTAGATGAAGTTACCTTTAACTGACAGCAATCTAAAAACTCCGGAATTTGTTAAAAAACATATCTGCTAAATATATCGATCACTTGGAATTCTTGATAGCGACTATTGTGACATTCACGAGTAATCGAATGTATAAAAACGTCGGACATTTGAATATGTTTAATCTTCGTATAAAACAAATCAATCGGAACATGGAAAAACTATATCAGACGATAAATAGACGTACCTTCTCGGTGTTATTCGATAAGATTTATCTTAATCAATTATCAGTGCCTAAATTCAACTTCAGTATCTATCTATATTTCTGAGATGAGGTATGGTGTACACTATTTACATTATGCGGATTATCGTCCTCATCTTTGTTGCCATATTTATCACAACGTCTTTATCCACCGTGTCTAATTGACTAATCCAAATATGGAATCACCAGGAAAGGAGTTCTTTTTTTTTAAATTAAAGCTACACATCGCAAATAACAGTGTTTACGAAATTTTTTCCTGCTTTAAAAATAATATCTATGCTTGTAAAATACTGTTCATTTTGAGTGAATTGAATTATATTGATTTCTACTTAACACTATTTCTCAATGAACATAGGAATCTCAATAGTTTGCAGAGGAAAAAAAAAACTTCTCGTTACTTCAGTATCATTCTATATTTCTCAGATTAGGTATTATGCACACTATTTACATTATTCGGATTATTGTCCTCATCTTTGTCGGCATATTTATTACAACGTTTCCGCCGTGTACGCTCCGGCCTTCATCAAGAACATACGACACAGTGATTAAAGGCGTTGGTTAGATCCAGTGACAGGGCCCAAAGAGTGTGAATTCAATATCTGGTTAAGGCAGAGGAGAACTTGGAGATAGGAATTAACAGGAGATAACTGATACCTGACATCCATCAGACAGGGCACGTGAAACTAGAACAGTCTACCCCAGCGAGCGAAATAAAGGGCTCTGTTCGACATTCCAATCACCTGAAGAAGGCTGGAGTGTACAACGGCCGAAACATTGTAATAAATATAGCAACAAAGATGAGGACAAAATCCGAATAATGTAAATAGTGTAAATTCACCTTATATAGATATAGAGAGACTTAATGGATGTGCTTTTTGCAGCCGAGTGGTAATACATATCGGATCAAATGATAGTTTCTTCTACAAAGGGCGACGCATATTCGATTCCTACTGGAATGCTTATTTGTTTATCAATATTTCTAGAGAGTCCATGCCATATAGAAGTAATACACACTGTTGGATCTAAGAAATATAAATTGGAACTCGATTTAAAATACGAGTACCCTCTAATATCAGCGTCAGAAATAATATATATGTCGTATATTCTCGCATATCATGCGACTTTTGAATACCTAATTTTGCAGGTAATTTTAAGGAGGTCGCATCGTATATGAGATAAAAAAATGGCGTATGTACTGCTGGCCCTCTCTACGCTACTGAGCAATATATATATCCATTTACGCTAGTCAAAAATCGATGTTTTAGTAAATTCACTAATAATAATGTATGTAATATTGATATATTAGTATCATGAAATAAAAATATAGTGAATTTGAATCGTTACCATTGTTAAGTTTATAAGTTGTTTAGCTGTTTCTCGTTCGGTTGTTTATGGCTGTACGCATTGGCACAATTAGTATAGCTAATGATACTGACCAACTTATAATTGTAATAACTTACTAACGATAATTACTAACGATGCTTTTATCATTCTCTTTTACTTATTAACTTATTTAATTAGAAGATGTGATAAAGAGATAGAGGAAAAGTGGTCAGTCTATTACGGTCGCAACTAACCATTATTGTGGCTTGAGGACACGTTGGCGCCATTCTACTACTCTGCTTTCAATTTTTATTTGAATAGACAAGCCAGTCAGTTATGTGCCATGCGTGAGACACGGTTAGTCGTTCATGTATCTTTCGAAACGTGGAACTAGAACAGTCTACCCCAGCAATCGAAATAAAGCTCTGTTCGACATTCCAATCATCTGAACAATGACGGAGCGTACAACGACCGAAACGTTGTAATAAATATGGCGACAAAGATGAGGACAATAGTCCGAATAATGTAAATAATATACGTTTCACCCCGAGCAAGGTGATAAATCCACTATAAAGCAAGGGGTTACTCAGTGGTGGATGATATGAGAAAAATCTATTAAAGAGAAAGAACAGTAAAAGAAAGCAAGAATTAAGAAGACAGATAATAACGATTGAAATTTCATTTCCATTTTTTAAGATCATAGTTGACTTGGAAGCAAATAGCCACAAGAGATTTCCACAAGCAAGAACTGCGATAGAAGAAACAGTTAGCATAGAACTTACGGTCACAACTAGCCATTATTGTAAAATGAGGACACGTTCCCGGCAATCTACTAATGAGCTTTCAATCATAATTATAGGTACTATTATGATGTGACGTCGTCCCCCGGTCGCAGCGCCAACTGTGACGTACTATCCTGATCTACCACGGCGCCAGTTGTGACGTCCCTAAACAGCACCAATTGTGAAGTCCTCGCCCGGGCGCCAGCTGTTCGCTCCTCGCTGCTCCGTCCGGGTGTCGCTGATCCAAACGTGACGTCCGCCTGTCGCGTCAATCGTGTTGTCTCGTCCTGTGACGACCAACTGGCTTGGTATCGGTCGCGGCACCCAAATGTGACGTTCTAACCTTTTGGTGATTCGGGTGGGAATCTGGTTAGATTTTATATCAGCCTCGTCGTTTCCAACTCGCTTCCAACGCCTGGTTACCAAGGTAACTGCATTGATCTCCAGTCCACCTACCCACGTTGTGAATTGGTCTTAGACAGACGAGATCAAACAGTGGTTGGGGCCGTAATGCAAATTGAGTTCAACGGGGGTGATACTACACAAATATGCACAAAAGAAAATAAAATGAAAACTCAAAAAGTTCAAAGTATCAAAGAAAAAGGTAAAAAAATTTGTCTAGTTGTTCGATACATAGGACTGCATCTATCTCCCGACCCGTTCTGTAGATTGTGACACGTCGTTTCCGCTAGGCAAGTTTTAACGCTTCAAGCTGTTTGCTCTCTAAGAAATTGGTGTTTCAGTGTGTCTTTGGACGAAAGTAAAAAAAAAACTTATTTCGGTAGTCTTGTTCTAAGTCGCTCTTCAAAATAATTGTTTTTGGGTTGAAGAGGTGTCCGGAATTTTGCGTGAATCTTGGTCAGCTATCTCGAGGCGGTTTCAACTGGAGACTCAACTCTCCGCTGGAGTCCGAACTGTTTTCTGCCTGTTGGGGCTTCGCTTTTATTGACGCCGACCAAAACCGGAGTGGTTCTGTTGGCGTCGTGGGGGGGGGGGAGGGTTCTCGATAATTCTAAATACATATCCACCTCTTTTATTTCTGGTTAGGGATTTTCCACTCTTTTCCATTTTTGGTAACCCCTCCTCACTCCCACTTTCTCACCATACCTCTGAGGGGTGTGAACTGCCCTCCCCACTTCTTCGTAGCAGCTTCTCATACTTATACTCTGGATGGGGCGTTGACAGCCTTCTTACTGCGTCACGTGATCACTCCCGGCCAATGAGGTCTTGGTCGGGTATCATTCCTCCTCCTTCGCGCGTCACGTGATCACCACTTGACCAAGATGTCTTAGTCGGGCGTGAACAATCCGTGGCTTCGTTTCGGGAAAAAAATACCTTGCTTAACTAAAAAAAATTAATTATCTCTTCTCTTTCCTTTTTCTTCCTTTCAAATCGCCGTTATCATTCCTCTAGCCACGAACGGACAATATGACATCTCTTAGTTTTACATGTGGTGTTTGTCAGGTAGTTTATTGCTAATTTATCAAGATGGTTGGTTTTCGTAACATGGGTTTAGAAAAGAAATATCCCCAAAATTTTCAGTCAGTCTGTCGCCTCCAAGGAAGAAATAAAAACACTTCTGGTTCCCATTCATTTTCCTTCGGTACATATGTCTGATAACATAATTTTATTATCGCAGGGCAAAGTTGTTTCGTCGAAAAGAATTCAGTCAGCTGCACTGCTTGGGTGGGATTTAATTTTTCATATCTGTCCAAAGTCCTTTTTAGTGGCCTGTTTCTTGTCACTTATCGAAATAGCATTTTCACTTGAATTTTTCCTGGGCAGTGGTCCAGCCATTCGTGTACGCACCTAGATAACATAGCCGTTATCAAAACACATCTGGTTCCTTCTTTCTTTTCCTTTTCTTTTTTTACTCAGAAATTCCCTGTCATTGTAATGACACACTTTTTCACTTTTTACTTATCAATATTTTCATTGTCTCTTAGGCCATGTGTGTGGCTGTTTTATCACCTACGATTCGTCTCGCCTTTCTTTCTGCCTTCCTTTCTTTCTCTTTCTTTCTCTGCCTCGTAAATGGTGCCACAATGAAAAGTTTAACAAAAAAATTACTGAAGCCGAGATGAAATGTCAGAATTGTAGATTCTTCTTTGGATTTTATGAAGGATCACTAAATATATAATAGGAGAATCAAAGCTGATTTGGAAGTAATGTTCAAAAGAAGGAGAAATGGTAGACATTTCAATATGTAAGATAGTGTCTGGTGCGAAAATATTCTGTAGCACGACACAGTGACCAATTTTCCTAGGAGCAGACCTATCAGTTCAATCCAATCTCTTCCATTTCCTTAAGGACACATGGCACAGTGGGTAAAGGCGTTGGTTAGATCCAGTGACAGGACCCAAAGAGTTGTAAGTTCAATAACTGCTTAAGGCAGTGGGGAACTTGGAGAGGTGAATTAACAGGAGATAACTGATAACTGACATCCGTTAGACACGGCACGTGGAACTAGAACAGTCCTTCCCAGCGATCGACATTTCAACCACCTGAAGAAAGCCGGTGCGTACAACAGCCGAAACTTTGTGATAAATATGGCAATCCGAAAAAATGTAAATAGTGTACATAATACCTCATCTCAGAAATATAGACAGATGCCAAAAGAAAACATCTTTTCTCTCTCTCTCTCTCAATATATATATATATATATATATATATATATATATATATATATATATATATATCACATAATAAAGTAAAAAAGAATGTGCGAAGTACAATGCCCACTTATGATCCGAGAGGACTTATCATTATAAGCAGAAATGCTCTTAAGACAATTTCATATGAATGCATAAAACTAGTATAAACATTTTCGAATGTATCTATCCATATATTCATATATTCATATGCACATTGATTTTGAAGAAGCCAAAAACTGAAAACAATTAAAATAATTTATAATAATACGGGTATTGTTGTTAATATTTCATAGTTGTTATGAACTAAAAGAAACATGAAAGGAAAAATTCTGTATAAGATAAATGTTTCGTTTAATCAATATTTTCATATTTTGTTTATTTTTTAATGTTGCAAATCTATCTACATATGCAGAGGGTTAACTCAAAAATATATATTCCTTTTTATTGCACCTTCAGAAGTTATTATGCTCGTCAATGTTCACAAACCTTTCGGAATAGGCAGAGATTTTCATGAGCGAATATATCATTGGACATTCATTTTTTGTTAGGCCTGATTTAATATATTTTATGAAATGTTTTTTGAATATGACATGCGATAGATCCTGATTTGGCCTCTCGTCTACAGGCGCTTTCTCACAAACATGACGTTTCTTCTCTCTGTCTATTCTACAAGTATTTTTCATGGCAACTATTCCCACGAGCTACTTTCGCTCGTTCCCAGACAGCATGAATTTCAGCGAGCTACTGGGCTGGCATCTTGGTCTCACCCTTTCACTGTCGAAATGGTTAAATGCGACCGTCTCTTCTACTCGAACAGGTTCTTCTCTCACACTTCCCGTCTGTGGAAATCCATTTCTCTTGCTTTCTCCCTTGATAACTAATCTTCAAATAATTAAGTGTAATATCAATCGACATCTTCTGATACTTTGATCTTGTTCCCAGTCCTTCACTGTATCCTATTCTCAAACACACCGCTTTAATATTGTTTTCAATCTATTGTATCGCCTTGCATGCAAGTGGCATTTCCGGCGCAAGACAAGTGTAAACTAATTTTCAAGCATTCCAGATCCCAAATTTCACGAGTCAAGGTTATCAGCACCTGTTTTAATATTTAATTGTTAAACTTACATTAATGTTTTCATTAATGTCTACCTGTCTAGATACCTCAAATGCCGAGATACGTGTTTCTTTTATAGGATATATCGGAATACTAACATATTCCATGTAGATGCAAAAGTTGTTATTCGTTGAATTTATATCTTAATATAGTTTCCAAGATTGTCTGAAACATTTAGACTTTTTCTTAATGGGAAACAAAACAAATCAAGGCAGTAACGCCACTTAGACACTACGGGTTACTGTGTGTGAAATAACTAGAAAACTGAAAATTATTAAGAATGGAGAACAACTGAAGTCTAATCGGGAAGACAGTAGATAACGATTGACATTGGACTTATATTTTTGAAGATAAAAGTTGTCTGGTTCCACAAAAGGGAACAGTGAGAATGAAACTGTTATTATAGAACGTACTTTTACACGTAGCCAATTCAATTGTAAATTGATGAACTCTTGATGCCAGTCTAGTAAAATGCTTAAATTCAAAAAGTCTAGTTAATATAGCCAGGAGCTCATCAAAACAATTAACATGAAAGTAATATTGCGGCGATGAGAAAGTGACTCAAGTCGAAATGCCAGATCAGAATCAATAATATTGCTGATTCTTTAGTTTTTATCAAGAATTTCTATATATATACAGCAAGAGCTATATTTCTGAGATGAGGTATTATATACAATATTTACATTATTCGGACCATTGTCCTCATCTTTGTTGCCATGTTGATCACTGTGCCAAGTGTCTTTAAGGAAACATGGCACAGTGGGTAAAGGCGTTGGTTAGATCCAGTGACTGTGTGAGTTCAATACCTGATTAAGACAGTGGAGTACTTAGAGAGGGGAATTAACAGTGGCATCCATTAGACATGGCACGCGGAACTCGAACAGTCTATCCCAACGAGCAAAATAAAGGGTTCAGTTTTACATTCCAACCACCTGAAGAACGGCCGAAACATAATAAACATGGCAAGAAAGATGAGGACAATTGTCCAAATAATGTAAATAGCATACAGTAGGGGCACCGGGCCATATGTGGTTGAAATATTCTAAGCATAGTTAAAATGTAGACTCTGTTGAATAAAAATTGTCTAGCACGATACAATGAAGCCACATTCTTAGCAGCTGACTAAGAAATGGATTCAATATAGTCTTTCCACTTCATGTCATCGGAGAATGTTAATCTGAGAAGGCGCAATGGAGGTTAGCATTAGCAATATTGATGTAATTTGAACGAAATTTCTCAGATGATTGACAAAGAGCAGTTTTGTTTTATGGCGCGTTAAAATTAACAAGCCATTCGTTGCTTTAATTAACAATAGAATTTAGGTCATTTTTTTAGATCAGCCACTAATTTGACCTTACTTTTACATATTATGATATATTTTTTACCGCTAATATTTCTAAGATTGCTAGAAATTTTCTTTGTTGAATATTGTTTTCTCCTCTCTCATTTTGTGATCATTTAAACGTAAACAAGGCGATAAAATGAAGTAAGATGAAAGGAGTTTACTAAGAGCGAAATAAGCAGCAAACAGTATAAAAACAAATGATTCACGGAAATCGAAAACGATGATTGGCATTGCGTTTAAAATCTTGAAGGCGTCGTCGAAAGGAGAGCAAGTAGCTGAAGAAGAGTCCCAAAAGTGAGAAATACGAGAGAAGAAACTGTCAGTATATAACTTATTGTCACACTTTGTAATTTAATCATTGTATTGTGCGATATAGCCGTCGATTTAGTAATGAGCTTAAATTCGTGAAGACGACGTACCAACTTGAAAACCTCATCAGAATAGTTACATTAAAAATAGAAGAATCACAAACAAGCTAAATTTACGGCTGTGCAAAATCTCTAGATATAGAGCGAAAACAGCAGACCGGATGTGTCAGTAATATTAGATGGACGGTAAAATGTTAAAGGTAGTTTTTTGCAAATTTGTTTCTAGTGTGATATGGTGAAGAGATGTCCTAGCAGCAGACTTAGAAATCGATATAATATAAACATTTCGTCGTATGTTATTAGAAATTGCGAGACCAAGAAATCACAGTGAGATTATCCTCTGGAGTTTAAGATTAGCTCTGTTGACGTAAAGCGAATCAAGTTCTTCACGATAAATAACAGACAGCAGAGTTGTTTAGAGGTGCTAAAAATTACAAGGTATGCCTTGCCCTTGTTCGCAATTGATTGTATGTAATTTTTGTTATCAGGTGCCAATTTGATTCTATCGACCCTATAAAACCAAAAGTAAGAGATGCATACCGCGTCGGAAAATAATAATATAAAGTGCCTGATAAAAATAAGAAACAGAGTGATTCCAAGCATAGAGCCTTAGGGGACATCCACATTAATACAAAATCATCTGTAGGTGTTTTCGTTCAAGCTAAATATTATTGGTTGGTTTAATTTAAGAAGGATTTAGTCACATCAAAGAATGGAACTTAAACAAAAAAAAATTAAACCTCTGAAGAAGAACCTTATACAATCGATGTTAAACGACCTATAAAAATCGAAAGCAGAAGACAAAAAGTTCGATATTTCACATTATTTACATTATTCGGACTATTGTCCTCATCTTTGTCGCCATATTTATCACGAAGTTCCGGCCTTTGTACGCTCAGGCCTTCTTCAGGTGGAATTTCGAACTAAACCCTTTATTTTGCTCACTGGCGTAGACTGTTCTACTTCCACGTGCCATGTTTGGTCAGTATAAGTAGTACCCTACAACGTAACAACTACCCTGGGTACATGACCAAGTGGGATAGGCGGGTACAAGAGGAGGAGGATAACAACACTCAGAAAAAATCTGCCTGCCTTATGTGAAGGGGTTATCAGAGAAAATACAAAGGATCTGCGGTCCATATAACATCAGGACAACCTTCAAAAGCTTGACGACACTTCGCAGATATCTCTCACGAGTAAGACCCCCCATAGAGGAAAACATGACTAAAGACTGTGTGTACGCTATCCCGTGCAGATGCGGAAATGAATATAAAGGAGAGACAGGCCGCCCCCTCAAGGTAAGGTTCAAGAACACAAGAAAGCTGTAACACGAGGGGAAGTAGAAAAATCTGGCGTGGCTGACCACATATGGAGAGAGAAGGGAGATCACCGTCCCCAGGTCCAGTGGGATCATGTTGAGATCATAGACAAGGAACACCATTGGAAAATTCGCAAATGTAAGGAATCAACACATATGCTAGGCTAAAAAAATTTCCTGAGCCGACCAAGCATAGAAATAAATATGATATGGGAACCAGTAATAAGGAGTGCCAGAGAAAAGCAATGATAGCAACAAAGTTGCAATATGAGCTCTGGTAAAAAAACATGTAATGATAACAGCAAAATTGCAATAAGAACACTGGTAAAAATGGTTGCTGAAGGCATTAGGTTTATAATACCCAGAAATTCATGCACAGATGTCCTCAAGGACACATGGCACAGTGGATAAAGGCCTTGGTTAGATCCAGTGATAGGACCCAAATAGTGTGAGTTCAATACACGTTTAAGGCAGTGGAGAAATTTCAGAGGAAATTAACAGGAGATAACTGATAACTGACATCCATCAAACATGACACATGGAACTAGAACAGTCTACACCAGTGATCGAAATAAACGGTACAGTTCGAAATTCCAACCACCTGAAGAAACGCTGTGATAAATATGGCGACAAAGATGAGGACAATAGTCCGAATAATGAAATAATGTATATAATACCTCATCTCAGAAATATAGACAGGCTCTGAAGGTTCGATATTTCAATCTAAATCTTTTTAATAAACCCTAAAACCATCACTGTTGACCTAGTGAAGCCACATTAATTGTCCAAAAGAAGATGCCACGCCTGGAGTGAAAAAAAAGAGACTACAAGTAATAGATTTTCGAAAACAAAAAATAATTACACAATTTCCCACGAAAATTAAATTTCGGCATTAGATGACCTATAAGTTGCTGATATGCCGTTAAACAAACTAATAAAGAAGATCCCACATAATGAGGCGCTTAACTAATTCGTAGTTGATTAAAGCAGTTATTGCTTTGTCAAATAGAGGTAGCAGATTTCTTAAAAAGCAAGAAATACAAAAGCAGATTTTCAACAATCTGGAAAGCAAAAAGAAGCCAGACTTACATTCTGTGCTTGGAGAGAACAGAGGACAGCAGTTGAGAGTCACACATCGTAAGGGCAATTGCATGGATACCCTTTATGCTGGACGCATTGATGAGATGATATTTGCAGGTGTTGGTTGAAATTATGGACACAGTTATAGGCTTATAACTAACTAGAGACTCAGTACTTAGAGGAAAGAAAGAGAAATGTAGTCCCGATTATTCGAGAGTAGAATTGGTAGAATGTTTGTAAATTTGCCGAGTGTCTCGACTTCAGTCAGCTTCCACCCGCTGTGATATGGATTCCCTCTAACTTTTGTATAAATACTTTCATGGCAATTTTTATAAGGTCTCCTTCTTGATACATCGATTTAATGAATGCAGACTTACTAGTAGATTGGCAATGAGCTCTCATCATTTCACTATTGAAATATAACAGTATGTTCTACTCCAGTCATTTATTTTATCGAACGTTTCTCCTGTGAGAATATCTTCAGATTTCATTATTCCCTGATACTTACGTCTTCCAAAATGCAAATGCAAAAACAATAGCCATCTTCCTTAATGAAGTTACTTTGTTTAGCTTTCTCTTCAGTAATATTCTGTTATTCTTTTTACCTCTCAGCGGCCGCTTCTGTTTTCATGGCATTATCGCCTTTTCTTGGTGGGAAATTATTAAAAAAATGAATAAAAATAACGCTAAAAATTGACGTTATATAATAGGTTTTCACGTAATTCTTTGTTCAACTTACACCTCTTCTGGGGAAGTTTATTTTAGTGTAGAATTTTTTAATATCTTCAACAAATGTTTTCAATATTCTGCATTTCTCCTTTCTATTTACATTCGCAAGATTAGGTTCTACAGAAATTTTCTGCCTGATGGCACCACTTTTCTGCTTATTAACCTTAATTCAACGTTCGCAGATCTACGCTTTGATATTAGAAACATGTTTTTATCCTTGTTCTTAAACTGCCAATGTGATATTGATAAAACATTTCGCCTTATTCTTTTGTATCAATATTTAATACTTTCTTTTTTCATTGTTCTTTCATCTTTGTTTATTTTTTTGCAATTTTCAACGTTTTCTCTGATATCTCACTAAACTTACAATATCAAGTTTTCTTTAAGATTATATCTCTTTGAAAACCCACAGCAATAGTTTCTTTAACTAAAAAGTTTGGAAAATGATATCAGTAAGTAAACACACACACACACATATATATATATATATATATATATATATATATATATATATATATATATATATATATATATTTGAAAAGATTCTTGCAGGTACAAAATTTTATTATGGCAAGTAATAAGCGGAATGTAAAGGACATAATCATGAAAACTAAGAACTAAAACAAACAACCGGTCCTACGCTTGCTAATATTTTTGTTGGTTTTTATGAGGTTTTACTGTTTTCACAAATTAATCGACCTCTGATGTATCATCGGTATGTTGATGATATTTTCTGCCTCTTTGATAATGAGGGTGAAGCCAACACCTTTTTCTCTGTATTAAATTCTGTTCATTCGTCCTTAGAATTTACCGTAGAAAAGGAGTCTAATTGTTGTCTTCCCTTTTTGGATGTTTTGGTCCGTAGAGGTGATGATGGCTATTGGACTTCAGTATTTAGGAAGGCTACCTTTTCAGGTTTATATGTCCGTTGGGACTCTTTTTGTCCACGTCAACGAAAAATAAATTTAATTAGAACGTTGACTTTTCGAGCTCTTAAAATTTGCTCAAATTCCTTCCTCTACGGTGAATTGGACTTTATAAAAATGACTCTTTCCGTTGGACATTTTGGATTCCATTATGCATGATGTCATTGATAAATTTAGTAAGAATAGACCGTATGTTGTTAAGAAATGTCCAATTTATTTACGACTTCCTTACATTGGCAGAGAAGGTGAAAAACTAGCAAGGCGAATTTCACATTCCGTTAGTAAGTATTTTTATGCTGCTAATGTGAGAGTAATATTTTCTACTCAACCAATTCTTTCTTCCAGGCGCAAAGATTTTCTGCCTCCCTTTCATATTAATTCAGTTATATATAAATTTAAATGTGGTTGCGGATGTGACTACATAGGCAGAACGTCTCAGTGTTTGGATTTTAGAATTAAACAACATTTACCCCCCAGAATTTTAAATCCGGCCGCTAACAAAAACCAACTAGTAAATACATCCGGGTCATCTATAGCGGAACACGCTATAACTAGCAGGGAATGTGTTGCTGGTTTGAGTGTTGACTGTTTTTCCATTCTGGTGAAGTCACACTCTGCATATCATTTGAAAGTTCTGGAGTCCATTTACATCAAGTCCCGCAGCCCGTTTCTCTGTAAACAGAGAGATTGCTTGTTGGGCTTGAATGTGATTGGGCTCTAGTTCTTTCTATCATATATAAAAAAAGGTTTTTTCCCCCCTCATTGAATTTTTTTTTTTTTTTTAAGTTTATGATTAAATATTCCCAGTGTATCAAACTTGAGGTTGTTTGTTTTAGTTCTTAGTTTTCATAATTATGTCCTTTACATTCCGCTTATTCCTTGCCATAATATTATATATATATATATACAACCCATATATTAAATAATATGTTATAATTATCATATATTTATCAGTCTAACTGAAATGTTTATGAAATGTCAGTTGTGAAGCGGATACTGCCAAAATACTCTTGAGAGACTAAAACAGTTCAAATGTTAAATATAACGCATAAGGATTACTTGTTAAATAATCGAATTTTCATGCCATATTCTTTCAAAAGAGATACGATTAAAATACTGTGTGTTCACTTCGATAAAGCAACCTGTAAGCCAAGGCTACAAAGCTTAGATTCATGTGCTTCTTAACCAATACCTATAGAGTTGGATGGGATATGGACGAATGCTTTTCAAAAAAGAAAAGAGAAAAATGGCAATAGCAGATTATGACTGAATTTAAAATCAGCTACTAATTCTATGATGGCCCCGTCGGCGTGAGTGACGCCAGTGAATTTGTGCAGTACTGTCGTTGGAAATGACACTACTCTTTGTCACTGGGGCTCAAGTTTAAAATAATAAGTACCTGCCGATTAAAAATATAGGGCTACAAATATAGATAATGTAGGACATTTGAAATTTCAAAATTGTTTGCGATTTTCTCATCTCATAAATGGGATTCTCTTCTCCACCATAACTGCTGGTTATTATCAGGATACAATATCATTTCTGTAATATGCTGAAACCATCTAAGTCTGACAGCATCTATAGTACAGATTCATCTGGCCGCGCCACTTTGTTTCATTTCAATTTGGCTAGTAGAGCTTTCATTTTGGTTATTAAAATTTCCGTCGATATTTCTGTGTATTGCCGTTTGTTCTCTTTCGTCGTGAAACAGTTGATCAATATATTCGTTCCATCTCTGAAGTTTGTTTTTCATTCTCTAATATCTTCGCACTGCCTGAGAAACCACATGCAGGCGAATGCGAACACCATCGCACAATCAGTCTAATGAGCCATATAACAAAACTAATTATCCGAATTCTGATGAATTAAGCACGCAGCAGCATCAGGCCAGATATATGACAAGAAGAGAGAAGATGAAAATGACATTTTTGCTCAGAATGTAATCAGATAGAGAAATACAAATGCAGAGTGGCGTGTATGTGAGGTCAGCAGATATAGAAGATTAGAAAGAGGCATAAGACAAGAATGTGTATTCTGACGGGACTTATTCAACCTATACAAGAATAAGATGGCAAACTAGGGTTCATTAGCATCATGTGATATTCAAATGAGATTGTTTTCATAGAAGACGCGGAAAGACATCTACAAAATCTTCTACAGAAGGAAGTGTAGAAAAGTGAGAAGAAATAACTAAGCATAAATTGCAAATAGACAGAATGCAGAGTCGTTAGGAAAAAGGATGAGTCCAATATGCAAAATACAAATCGGAGAAGCAAACGTACAACATTTATATATCTGGGAATTTTTTTTTTTTTAACAGCGGAAGGAAGTGTAAAGTGCAACTCTGAATATATATATATATATATATATATATATATATATATATATATATATCTTTTTCAAGACAATATTCATCAAAATACAATTCAGTTCAATATGACAAATACGATGGACATAAAAACACAAGTCTTATTCAGAACAGATAACTGAAAAATATATATATATATATATATATATATATATATATATATATATATATATATATAATTTAAAAAAAAATTAATATATATATATATATATATATATATATATATATATATATATATATATATATATATATATATATTATGAACATGGGCACTATATCCTAACAGTGTTCTGAAAATGAAAACATTGTATATATACATATATACAATAATCTATTTCTTTGTAACAGAAAAAGCAGTTCCGAAAAAGTTTTCTACTCTGCAGACGTCGGCTGAAAGGGAAACGATTTGATTTGCGAAATGTAAGTCTGAGAAAAACGACGACAGAGCTCCATAGCATTCCAGGGAAAACATTCCATTTTTTTTTTCAGCACGACTGACGGAGTCGTTCGTAGATGGCTTCGAACTACCAAGTGGAGTATTTTGCAGATGATTAAATACAATTTATGAAACGTACCAAATTGAATATTTATGCAAATTGATCAGATACTTTTCGAACACACCTGGTATATAGGGTGACCCAAAAAAACGGGAACTACTTAACCATCCAATAAAACAAAGAGTGATAGAAGAAAAATATTTTATTCATAGTAATTGAAACCTTAAAAGATGCCATTTAAGAAACAATGATGGAATTTTCCTTATTTAAAAATTACGTCCTGTAGACGGCGTCCTCTTGTCCGAATGCATTCTTGAAATCTGCTGTTGAGATTCCTCATTGACTGCTGCAACATCTCAGCCGGTATATTGTGAATTTCACCTTGAATTCTAAATGGCGAAATGTTTACTTGCTGAAGGTCACTGTCTCACAGTGTTGCCACTTGCTCAGGTCTGTCAATACACACTTAAAAAAATTCCCGTTTTCTGGGGTCACCCTGTATTTATTTGTGTGAGCGTGTATGCAAAATAAAGTTTTAAAAATATGCTTGAATTCGACAAATTAAAAAAAGGTTTTTTTTATGACAAGGCTTTTCGCCATTTTGTGTTTGGTAGGCATTTTCAAGTTAGAAAGAAAGCAAAAATACTTCCATTTTGTCTTCCCTTCAATGAAAAAGCGCCTCTTCCAGGGCATTACGGAACGGTGGTAGCAAGTTCATTATTGCACGGATAGAAGTGGCGCCAATGATATATCAACGACAGCGTGACAGTGGTCGTTATGTTTCTACTTGGGCTATATGTTCAAGTCAGAAAGACAAATGAAAGAGTTTTGTCTTTCCTTCTAACTTGGATTTACTTAAAGACACACGAACGCAAAAGCGTTAACATTATTTTTTTTCACACTGTAATTTCTTCCAAGAAATCGACATTCAAATTAGGTACCTGTCATTACATATATTAATTTCAGCATTTGATAAAACATATACAGATGGTGTTGTTGCAGTGTCAGAGAAAAAATGCATTTTATTAATGCAAGATTTGCGTGTGAGTAGCAATCAGTTTATTTATCTCAGTCCGACAAGGGAGTAATCACTTATTCCGATATATGGTATTTTTGTGAAGAGCCATTTTTTTTATTTCAGCAGTAGACGCTTGAAGAGTTTATACATGTAAGGCTACGTGTGTGACTATGGTTACTAAATGTCGATATAATAAAATTGTTGATAGATTGATTCGTTTCCTACGACTTATCAACATTTTAAAGTCAGATTATATTTTAAGATTTAAAGAATTTTGTTGGTGATAAACTTTTTTTTTTTTTTTTTACTAATATAAGTCTTACTAGTTTCCTCCTGGGTATAAATTACATCAGGCTGCAAGATCGTGAGTTTGGAAGATTTGAAGAGCGTGGAACCATCTCTTAATTGTTGTTGAACCTAAGTCTATCATGATTCCGGGTGGTAGCAGCGCTAGTGTCCGAGATATAATAGTAACGATTGATATCACATTTACATCTATGAAGATCAAAGTTGATTGCTGATTCACTTAGGCAGCGGGAAGAAATCAACAAAACCTAATTTCTGTATGGTGGTGTTTCCAAAGAAGTACTGATTTTGAGCTTGTTCGATACAGGAGCACCATTAACCGTAAACCTTATTGTCCGCGTCAATACGGTGTTTACGAGAAAGTAAAGAAGGAGTATATTGCTTTGATCAATACACTATATGCAAGCCACCAATCTGCCACAGAGTTGCATGTCACTGGGTCACATGCCACTAGCGTTGAAGGTTGGTGGCCTCTGTCAGGCTGCCTGCGGGAGTGTCTCGGCCATATAACACTGGTGGACCAGCAGAGGAACAATGGCTTTGCCATCGGTGGTCCGCCAGCGGGCTACTAGCTGCTTGCGTGTAGCGTAGTGGTCGGCCATTGTTTCAGCAAGACAACCGAATACCACATCCTACTAGGTTGACTAAACTGAAGTTCAAACATATGGATGATGTTGTGATTCTTCCACGGCCACCATTCAATGGCAATGCTGCTCCGAGTGATAATGCCCTATACCACTTTTGATTGAGTGAAGGAAGCTGGTTTACAGTTTATTATTATTATTACTATTATTATTATTATTGAAAGCCAGGGAGTAGTAACTGATTCAGATTCGGATGCTGGTTGATTGCTGGCAGAATATCGTAGTGAATGATGAACATTATTTTGAAGAATAAATGTCTGTATTGCTCCATAAAATGGTGTTGTTTTCTTTCCAATCCTAAGTATGTCAGAACTTTCTGGCCAACCTAATATATATATATATATATATATATATATATATATATATATATATATATATATAACATTATTATTACATATTTACAAATAAATAAGCTGAAAGCCTACACAATTACGAATACCTACTAGAATATATCTAATATATATATATATATATATATATATATATATATATATATATATATATATATATATATATATATATGTGTATATATATATATATATGTAAAGGTGGATTAAAAATCGATCGGTTATATAGTGAAATGGTAATTAAAAATCAGCGATCAAAAGTTAATGACAATAAAATAATTCAAAGCAGGGATAAATGATTGGAAGATGTGGGGTATCTAATGAGCTGTATCCCGACGGGATACTGCATATAAAAGTTGTGACATAGCAAATTTAATATATATAATGACTTTTTGAACATTTTTCTTCACCTAAATAATGTTCATTTATTAATTTTGGCACTGTCATTGTCTAGAAAACATCAACCCCCATCGTATTTCACTAACGAAAAATAAATGTACTAGTAAAATATATAAACCAATAAAATATCAATCAGTTTATAAATAAACAATAATAATTTCTACGATTTGGAATTAAATCATCAGTAATTCTCAGTGCAAATCATAGATTTTAAAATAATGATTGCAACATATAAAACAACCCACTCTTATATGAGAATATATAGTTAAATATTTATGTATTTCATATCTATGTATATAGTAAATATTTTGCTGTTCACCGTAGAAATAAATCGGAGACTTAGAAGATAAATATTTTGAAATTTTAGCAAATATATACTGGAAAAGTTTCCAAATTGGTCTAAAACAACGTGTAAATATTTAATGAAGTTGGCTGAGAAAACCGTCGAGAGTAAAAATGATTTTGCCAGAAAAAGACGTATTTTTCGAATTCCGGGAAAATAAATGGGGACAAATAAACAACGAAAAGAACTGTGCAGAATATATGAGGAAGTAAACGATTAAATAATTATAAAAAAGAAAACTTTTCAATACCATATATGTGCTTTTCTGTGTGTGTGTGTGTAAATAAAGGTTATAGGAAAGCTCAGCTGACTCTTTTTGTCCTCTGATAGACTTTATCAAGACAAATGTAAGGATTTCATTTTTGAAACATTGTCATTTTACAAATACATATATATATATATATATATATATATATATATATATATATATATATATATATATATATATATATATATTAACATTAGACTATATTTAATTCAACATGAAAAGACGATGGACATAAGAGTCGGCGTCACGTGGGAGATATTGTGAAAAAGGCATTCCTAAAATATAGTATTTTGAATGAAAAATGAAAAGAATTTTATTTTAATCTAAAACTTATGTGTACGTTTTTTCGTTTTTATGAATATGTCCTGAAGATGGTCTACTAGACCGAAACGTCCGACGTTGGCATTATATTAACATTAAAACAGGATAATTGCATATTAGGATGTATGTGTGTGTATGTGTGTGTGTGTTTGTAATTTCTATATATATTATATATAGATAATTGCATAATTAGGATGTGTGTGTGTTTGTAATTTATATATATATTATATATAGATAATTGAATAATTAGGATGTGTGTGTGTGTGTGTGTGTGAGAGAGAGAGAGAGAGAGAGAGAGAGAGAGAGAGAGAGAGAGAAAGTAAGGGGTCAAGATAGTTTCACCGGAATTTGTACAATATTATATTTGTTACATTCACGTCGTAAGAGATCATCAGATTATAGCAGCTACATATTTATTATAGACAACTACAACCGTGTATGGGTCGCCTTCGGTTATAGGAAATGAGAAAAGTAATGTTTTCCAGCCTTCTGCCCAGGACCAATATTTTTAGTTTATTTATAGCATAATTTTTATAATGTTTATTTTATTTATTCATTGTTAATTTCCGATTTCATCCTCACTTCGTATTTATTTATTCTCTATTTTATTCGGTTCTACATTTAGGTTTTACATTTTAAAGAAGAATTCTTTTATGTGACAGTAGTTTGTAATTTGTTCTCATGATTCGAGTTAAGTTAGTCAGGTAACGAAACTTCATAGTTTGTTTGACTTTCTATTTTTGCTGTAAAGTGTACTTTTTTCTATTTTCTTCTTTAGGCAAAGTTACTATGTTCTTTCTTTCTCTCTTACTTTTTTATCTTTCTATCTTTTAAAGAAAATTATAATCTAGAATTAATAGCTGTAATAGTTTACCTTATTTTTTTCGGATATTTTCGTCTCAAATATTATCAAGAACAAAAGGTTATCAGTATGGTAGACATGGTCATTTTCGGTACAACATGGTGACTTTTTTTAAATGTTGTATTTCAAATTCAAATAGACATTGAAAAGATAAACATTTATTAGACCCTATAGTCTGGCGCTATAAAATGAAACAAAAATACCTTTGCCAAAAAACACCATCTGTTAAAAAATTCCAACGACAAAATCGGCAAAAAAAGTATAGTGAATGTAACGTATGTTAAGAATTTCATCTCTCGACAAAATTCAAACATGGCTGCGAACGTGGTTAGCTTAAAAAGAAAAAAAATGTTGAATTTTCTACTCAGTTAGGGAACAATACAAGCAAACAAACATGAGATGTAAGTTATACTTATTTTAAATATAACGAAGATAGAGAGTGTGAGAAGGGAAAGATAATGAAAGTATAGGAGAAAAGAAATAAAATATAAACATTCTCTTAAGAGAAATGTTCAATGGTTTACGTATCTGTCGACTAATCTTATCGACGATTTTTGATCCTTATTTGTTTTTCGGGTAATTTATCAATAACTCAAGGTAGACATATCTTGTTTGAATTGTTTCAATTGTCTCCCGTTATATGTAGAAATATTTAATTCTATCCATGTTGTTTATTTGTTTGATTAACGTTCTGAAAGTGCTCTGCTTTACATTCATCGAGTATACAGGGCATCTTGGCTTTTGAGTTCCTGATGATTCCGTATGCTTCTAAATTTCCATCTCTGGAAGATCGTAAGTAAATTTTATGCGAGAGCCAGCCCATTAAGAATGAAATAAAATTTGTACGTCTTTTCAGTGTAACGGCTACGATTCTTCTGAGAAATTAATGCAGGGACGCACCTAACTTTTAACGCTACGTACAAATCAAATCCAACTGGTGTACGCTACATAGGAAATCAGCAATATATCGGAATGATCGAAACCCGTACTGCTTGTCGCTCAAAATATTGTTTTTATTTAGATGATCAACAAACTTAATGCTGATTATAGATTCAAAAAACAAGAAAATTATAAAGAAAACGTGCTCAATTTGTTTTCATTTCTTTTTTTAATCATGTCACCCAAGCCAGATGGGAATACCACTAATAAGTACGCCGGGGGTTATAGGGTTTGAAACTGATAATAATTAATAAATAATTAAGGAAGCATTGAGGAAAGGACAGAAACTGAAAGGGTTTCAAGAAGATGGAATATGACGATTGACGTTGCATTTAATTCTTTGACGATTATAGTTATCTGGGAAGCAAGTAAACGGAAGGGATTTCCACAGTTGAGAAGTGCGTGAAAATAAACTGTCTGCGTAAGATTTTCCATGTCACGCTATGAAGGGATCAAATTAAAGAGACAACCAATGATTAATTCTCTAATTAAGCTAGTTATTTTCTCGTTGTCAACTCTTCAAATATTCACAATTCATGTGTTAATAGATAAACATTTGCACAAAATTGGAACTTCGTACCCACACACATAAAATGTCAAAAGGATGTTGTTCCTCCAACAACTGTATTATTTTAATCATGTTCAATCTTCAGTAAAGTTTATTGTTTTTAAATGCAATGATTATAATTGTAATAAAATCTAAAAATATGACTTAATTTAAACATTATTTTTTTATCTTGAGAATTAAAAAGAAAAATAATACAAACTATAAAATTATTATACTTTTTTCATTAGACCTTTATAGCAATGATTGGCCAAACATTGACTAGTTGCCGATTTATTTAAAAATATTTTTTTCATATTTATTTCTTTATAAATTGTTCAGTTGCAAATACTGCATTGCATTAGTTTTAATTTTATTACAATGTTGTAAATATAAAATCATATTTATAAATAAAAAAAGAAATAAACAGTCTTGAATACCATTGTTGTAAATTCTCATAAAGAAAAATGTAAAATCACATTCATCATATTTTATTACAATTCTCTTCGTCGCTATTTAAGACAACAAACATCGCCGAGGGGTAAAGTTAGTTAATACAATATCGTTGTCACGGAGAAAATCGTCATTTTAACACTATTTTTGTGGAGACGAATGTCTACATTTGCTAACATTTGTATAGTCAATATAAATAATAAAAGAAAATCAATAGGAAGCAATATGATCTTGGCTATTGCATCAGTTCTACAGGCATCCTAATCCCTCGTTCCTATAGCCTCAGCTATGAAGTAAATCATAACGTTCTGGCATAACATGTACAAAGGGTGAAAGCGGTAGCAGCCACTATATGTTGCTGACATTTATTCCCCGGACACACTGAATATAAAAAAAAGAAATCTTTATTTTATCATTTATATTTTCTTTTCACTTGGCCAGTTGGGCGTAATATTGTATTCCGTCTATTGCAGAGTGAACAGGCTTGCAGTGAACAAAGAACAATACTTTGTTTTCTTTTACTACTGGAAAATGCCATTGCTGTCTGCAGAAAGCTTCTCTTTGTTCTTGATTTGCTTGCACACCTGGAGGGAAATCTTCACAGAAGAAGTTACAAAATGCCTATCAAACTGTCACTGGCTTTACTTGCTACGCCTTAACAAAAACCATAGAACTTCGATTTAACTATATCTATCAATAATATATATATATATATATATATATATATAATATATATATATATATATATATATATATATATATGTATGTATTTATGTGTGTGTATGTATGTGTATGTATGTACCTATACAAATATACATATATACATATACATAAATGATATATATACAAAAATACAAACACATAAGAATACACACACACACACACACACAAAAATATATATATATATATATATATATTTATAATCGATACACACCAAAATGTATGAAATCTCTCTATTTTATAGTTATTTTTATTTACTATTATTCTAATATTATCAAACAAACACATATAGATGTGTGTATGTACATATATATGTACATATATATATATATATATATATATATATATATATATATATATATATATTGATTCATGTTTCATTAAATCATGTAGACAAGTTTTGTCGATTTATTTTATGTAAATTCTTTTCATATTGGCTGATAAGCTTAATAATATTATCATTAAAAGATGAAAGAAATCACCATATTGGTACAGAATTTTTATGAATCCTATCTAAGCTTTCATGTTACATAAGCCATTATCAAAGATGACAATGACATTACAATATATTAACCAATACACGGACAAAACAGTAATGATAGTCTGTTTTTCTTTGCATAAAATATTTCCAAGCAACGACTAATTCATGCATACAAGACGTTGCAAACGAAAATCGCACCGCAGCTCATGACATCACACATGAACACGCGAGATTGAAAACGAGAAGTATTAAGTATGGGAATCCAAGAAACTGTAACAAACAAAACACACACAAAACTAGAAAATAATAAAGATTTTCAAAAATAACGGATTCGACATAGATATAAAAATAACCTAAACGAAGTATATTTTCTAGATTTTACGTTCAACCTAAGAAAAGGCACATATAAGCCATACAGATAACGCAATGATAAACCACACTATATACATACATCTTCCAATCACCCGTCTTCTATAATCAAACAGATACCAAAATCGATTAACCGCAGGCTTTCCAACAATTTTTCAATTGAATCCATATTTAACAAAGCTAAGAAAGACTACGAAACAGCCCTAAAAGATAGTGGATTCCCAGTAACAATAACATACTCACCACAGAACACAAAAAAGGCCAACAGGAAAAGCAATGAACATATGGTTCAACACACACTATAACAAAAACGTAAAAACAAACGTAGGAAAATTATTTTTCAAACTCTTACACAAACACTTCCTGGAACAAACACCCTACACAAAATATTCAACAAATACACAGTAAAAATCAGATACAGATGCACCGTGAACATGGCATAAATAATAAAAAAAAGCACAACAGGAAAACAATCAACAAATCCACACGAACAAATTAAAATCCCATGTAACTGCATAATAAAGAACGAATGCCTCTTAAACGGTAGTAGATTACAAAACAACGTAATATACCAAGCCACGATAAAATCACCAGATAATGAAGAAAAGTATACATAGAAGTAACTGAAGGACCCCGAAAACAAAGAAATTATGCGCACAAAACATCATTCACAAATAGATATTTAGATAATGTTTAATCCTAGACATGGAGAAGCTAAGATTTTAGCAATCGGGAAATCACTATTTGCGTGTCGGTTCCACATCGCAGATGTCTTACCAAAGAAATATGAAATATTTCAGGGCAGTCTGCTACACTGTTCGTATCATGGCGAGTCTTAGCAATGAAAGTTAGAACCAGAATCAACTAAGGAATGTAGTTCTTCTGAGAGCATGAAAATAAAAACAGAACAGCGAGGTTTTTCATATGTTTCACCTGTCGGAAATGGATTCTAGGGCGTAAAATTATTTGACCCACACAAGGACGCTTTTAGACTCTATCGATCCTGCAAAGAGATGAGTAAGCAGCTCCTGCCCGTACATGCTGACAGTAGTCAATTTTACGGCTTAAATGACTCTTGTAAATGTGTCACGTACGTTGTAGAGCGTAACAGGGGACTTACCATTTTTGCAGCATCTTTAGCGATAGAATGTTCGTAAATCTCTATTTGCTGTCTGGGTTGAGTGTAAAGCATAATATTTGCTAAAGGCACGGGGTGTTCTTGAAGGAACATCCATTCATCGTGATTCATGACAGCTCACCGTCCTGTAGGCGATGATGGTATGTAACTAGTTTGATTTTTAAATCATTGAATGTAACTAGCCAGTATTTACCCCATTGAAGCGTTACAGCTGGAAAGACGATCAGATGCCAATTTTGTTCATCTAGTCTTTTCGAAATGCTACCATATATATTTGTAACTTCAGCATAGATATGCACAAATGATCGAACTATAGTCTTAAGTAGATCATTTATGTATAGTAAAAGAGGGCTAGTCCGAATCGCGAGACTTGTAGGATGCATACATTAATCGGTAGGGACCTGGAGAACTGACTGTTAACAACTCTCTTCAGTGACCTAGCCTTTAAGATCGAATTCATGATTGACAAGACTCATGCAGTGATTCCATAACCAAATATCTCGTGCCGAAATCCTTTATGCTACACCTTTTCAAAGGCCTTTGAAATATTTAATGCTACGCTATGAAGGGATCAAATTAAAGAGACAACCAATGATGAATCCTTTAATTAAGCTAGTTATTTTCTCGTTGTCAACTCTCCAAATATTCACAATTCATGTGTTAATATATAAATATTTGCACAAAATTGGAACTTCGTACCCACACACATAAAAAAGAGTGCCAAAAGGATGTTGTTTCCCCAACAACTCTATCATTTTAATCATGTTTAATCTTCAGTAAAGTTTATTGTTTTTAAAAGCAATGATTATAATTGTAATAAAATCTAAAAAAAATGATACAATTTAATTTAAACATTATTTTTTTAATCGTGAGATTTAAGAAAAATAATACAAACTATAAAATTATTATACTTTTATCTACATTATTTATTTAATAGACCTTTATTGCAATGATTGGCCAAACAATGACTAGTTGCCGATTTATTTAAAAATATTTTTTCATATTTATTTCTTTATGAATTGTTCCTTTTGAGATTCATTTGTTGTCTACCATCTCACTGATTTTGTGAGTAATGTTCGTTAGGTTAAAAGATCTAAAAACGTACTGCTTGTCGCGCAAGAGATTGTTCCAATTTAGATGATCAGCACTCTCCTTGTTGATTATTGACTCGAAAAGCTTGCTAATGACACTGATGAGGCGGATGGGCTTATACTGAGAGCGGGATGAGCATTCATCCGCGTTCTTGAAAACCGGAAATCCGCTTGATTCCTTCCACAGATCAGCGAAGGATTTCTCCTCGAAGCAGCGGTTAAATAATTTCGCTGACAACGGGAATAATTACTTTTTGATAGTTTGATTATAACCACTGGCATTTTTTCTTGGTCAGTGTATTTTTTAGAGGCAAATATTTTATGCATTGGATATTCCAATAAGAATATAATATAATACTTCCAAGAAAAATAAAAATAATACTGAGGTAGTGTTAAGTAAGACGGAAAATCGGGAAGACGATGTCCTATGCCATCTAACATTGAGTTAGAGGCAAAGAGTGACGCGTAGTGATTCGTCTTCTCAGACAAGGAGATAATCTCCGGTCTATTCATTGTAGTCGGCACATACGATTTGCCTCAATTCAGAATTTGTTTGGATAACTTCCAGAACTCTTGGACTGGATCGCTTGTTCATAGCTACATTTCGCATTTTCCAGAACTTTCAGCGAACGCAGGCAGTTCTGAATGCGGCAAGTACACCGTTTCTTGTGGTCGATATAGATGGAATATTTACGCTGAGCTATGGCTGCAGCGCATTCACGTGTAAGCTAGATCGTTCAGTTTTGTTTTTTGATGGAATTTATTTTGGTGTATAAATTTCTCCATTCCAGAATGAATCCATTCTAAGACGAGGGCATCACTTTTGGAGACAACATGGTTAACGCTCCGTCTCTCATGAAAACTGACTTGCATTAGATACCACCTAGAAACCTTTTCTTTTCTTTTTAAACTATTCAATCTTTTTACATTTTTGAGGATATTATGTATAGATAATTATAGATGGACAAAGAAATAAAAATTTTGAATCAAAATGTTATTCACTGAAACAAAAATTACAATACATCTTTCCATTTGGTGAGAGACTATAAATTTGAATCAAATTATTATTTTTTAACTTACAATTCATCGCCAGATTTTGCACACAAAACTATCAAATGACATTGACTGACATGTTTTTGGAAATATAACAGTTTGCATTTATAATGCCCATTTTAGGACCACACAAGATTCATCATTTTTTTCTCTCATTGTATGATTCCCCGGAAGTGTATTGTTCACTAGAATTTTAGTTGCATCAATACCTACGAGACCAGCGTTCCGTTATCATTTGTCCAATTTGAGATTATTCCCAGGAGAGTTAGCTTTATGGAAAATATAAAGGAAAGAGCTGAATCAGAAAATCTTCTTGTAAAATATGAAGGTCCAGACACTTGATGTAAAATTTTCTAGGGCGGAGTTCTTCAACGTGCCGTTTTAATTGGATTAGAAGACTAACTATCAGATACATCCTTCAATAATACTTGTTATTCATCTTTGAAGGATTTGAAGAATCATTTCTGTGAGCCTTGTTGTTATCATTCCTATCATCATTCGATTCAGATCAATTAATAATGACTTCATCACTTTCATTATAATCTTAAAAAAAAGGTTGTTTCTTCTTTCTACTCTTCATCTAATTCGGCTAACAATTATGAAATATCTTCAAGGTTTAACTTTTGAAGCTTTGATATTTCGTGAAAGGATTAGAACAACTACATGATTTTTTAAAATCGTTGACTGGTTATAATTTTGTTGTAAATGAGATACCCATCTTCAAGACTCCAAAACTGAGTAAAGTTTTCACGCTTGGATTTGTAGACTCCGATAAGAATAATCAATTCAATAAATGTTCTAATTTCAACAGAATCTATTTTTCTACTTATGTTTATAGATATGAATTCCGTTCATTTTGAGATTATTTTCAGGAAATTTAGCTTCCTGAAAAATATATATGAAAGAGCTGAATCACAAGATCTTGCAAAACATGAAGGTCCAGACTTTTGATGTAAAATATTGTAGGGTTCTTCATCGTGTCCTTTCAAATGGTTTAGAAGAGGAAATGCCTGACTTATCCTTCAAATAATACTTGTCTTTCATCATTGAAGGATTTGAAGAATCACTTCTTTTAGATTTGTTGTCATCATTCGTATCATCATCCGATTCTGAATAAGTAATGCTGATATTATCACTTTCATTAAAAACATCAGGAAAAGAAACGGCACCTATTTAGAATGGACGATATTTTTATTCAATTCAAAATTTCAACCGTGAATCCAGTGGACACACTTGTTAACAGGAGAAGTTACCCACAAAAGAATTATTTTTTATTCTAAATTTACTTATGTAGATAATAGAAAAAATAAATATCATAAAAAATATTTCGGATAGAATAACTATGAGTTTGAAAAAAGTTTTGAAGAAAAATTATGGGTTCATTGTACACATTGGTAGAATGAAGGCTAAAGAAGAATTTCTGCCATGAAAGATAAACACCTCTCCCAGTCTGGCTTCGTAATACTGAGCCTTAAGTGGGGTTTATAGCAAATACAATGAGGGTTTAAACTGAGAATAAATTGAAAAAAAAATGTCTCTAATTATTTTTGGCAAAAATTTGTATATGAATTCTGATATTTCACGCTCATCTGAATATATTATATGTCAATATAGATGTTAGACTTATATATTTTATATTGTTTTCAATAGTCTGGCTTTTTACCTGGTCAGTCCGTCAGTGTGTGCATTCTGTTTGGCATGGTATTTTCACAGGTAAGTTCAGTGACCATTTTGATTTATCCAAGTAAATTAGATCTGTTAACAACTAGGCAAAATATCTGAAATGTCTAGGACCTTTCTCTCAAAAGTAAGAAAGTCTAGGGCCGCAGTAAGAAATCTCACGAAATCAGTGCCGCACAGAAAGATAATATTTTAAACAGAATGCTTAATATAATTTTCTCAAGACAGAAGATAATATTAACGATAGTCTTATACATTTGAGGCCTATTTTGATCTTGTAAGCTTATACATAGTCCAACCATAACGAAAGCATCAATTAGCATAATTGTTAATTGAGCGATGTTCATTACACAGGTACGATTGTCTTTTACAGAAAATAATACAAGTTTTACCCACAAAGACACACAAACACGCTATCTCTACACATCAAAACACCTAGACACACACAGGCACCAACAAACAGACACACAAACGCATATATATATATATATATATATATATATATATATATATATATATATATATATATATATATATATATATATATATATATATATATATATATATATATATATATATATATATATATATATATATGTATAGTTAGGCAGCAATTTTCATTGATGCATGTTTCATTAAATAAAATTGACAAGTTTTGTTTATTTATTTTAAGTAAGTTCCTTTCATATTGTCTGATAATCTTAATAACATTACAATTGAAAGACGAAAGAAAATCACCATATTGATACATGTTTTAATCCAATTTTTCGGCTTACATAAGCTATAACAAAGATGATTTTTATTTTTCAATATATCAAACAGTATAGATATAAAAGAGATTTTTATGTTTAACGTTCTTTTTTATAGATACAAGTATTTAAGTAAATGCTCTGTTTATAATAAACAGTATTAAATAACATATCCGAGAAATTTTCATAGAAAATATTCGTCCTTTGACAGGATTCGAACCTGCTTCCTATACGGAACCGTCATTTACGCTGACGTGCCTTGACCGCTCGGCTACAAAGGATCGTTCGGCTGGAAAGATTGAATTTACTGCTTATAAACTTCAATCTTCCATGAATCTCGTACATTCATAACTGCTCATGGCGTATCAAATGTAAACAAATGACGTCATATATTAAGAAATGGACAAAGTCCAACAATTTATTTATTAAAGACATTTTTATGTTTAACGTTATTTTTATAGATACAAGTATTTAAGTAAATGCTCTGTTTATAATAAATGTGTATAGTAAATGACGGTTCGGAATAGGATGCAGGCTCGAATCCTGTCAAAGGACGAATATTTTCTATGAAAATTTCTCGGACATTCAGGCTGGTAAATGTTATTTAATACTGTTTATTATAAACAGAGCATTTACTTAAATACTTGTATCTATAAAAAGAACGTTAAACATAAAAATGTATTTAATAAAAAAAATGTGGGACTTTGTACATTTCTTAATATATATATATATATATATATATATATATATATATATATAAAATTATAATAATAACAAAAATTATCTCAGATTTCTTCTGCTGTCTGTACATAAGTCCTGCCAAAATCCTCTGCAATTTAGGGCTGTTCCATTAATATTTTCACTTTGAATAATTGACAGATGAACCGCGTTTAATTGACTGTAAGATGTTCTTGATAATTGCACCGGGTCTTTGGATGATGTTTGCTCTTAAAGTGATTAGTCCTTGGGTTTTCTGTATGGATGAAATGTAGCTTTTCCTAGTTACCGGATGTAACGTATAGGAAATCTACCATGTTTAGGTTTGTTTGTACCTGTATTCCAAATCTTATATTTTCGGAAGTTTTGTACTTACGCTTCCAATTTTGAGATTTTTTGTCTGTTACATAAGGTTTCTAAGAATTGCGAGACGATCGTTAATTCAGAGTCCTATTTCAATTTTTCGACAAGGAAGCGTAAAAAAAACATATGATAACTATTACTGAAACTCATATACAAACACTTTTCCTACATCAAGCACCTTCCAACAGAAAATTAAGATTCAATTACAGTTTCATCGAGAGCATGTCCCAAATAGTAAAAAAAAAAAAAAAAAAAAACTAGGGCGAAAATTTCCCTCCAAATATCAATTGTAACTGCAGAGCAAAAGAAGAGTACCTCTTAAAATGCATGACTTGCAAAACAGTAAAAGATATCTTTTCAGTGTAAAATCAGCAGAAAACGAAGAAAAATATAAATAATAGTAACTGAATGATATTGGAAACAGAGAAGCTACTCACAGAAAACTTTTTAGCAATATTAAATACATGTACAAAAACGATGACGTCTAAACATATATGGAAATTTAAAAAGAAAAAAAACAAAATACACTCAAAATATCATGGAAAATAAAGAAAACATCATCAGTCTACAGCAATAAATAAAAATGCTTTGAAATTTGTCTAGAGAAGAAAATAACTATAATCACATTCTCAGTCTTACGCAAAGAAACGATCAGAAATATATTCAAAATGTCGACGCAGAAAAAATTACTATGTTACATAAAAATGGAAAAGTAAATGCGAATACCTTATAACATAGCACCATGCAAGATGCAAATATACGCACGATACACAAGAAAAATAAGTTACTTTAGAAAAGGTCATTGCTTTAAATTAACCAAATACATTAAATAACCACCGAAAAAAATAAAATAAGAATCTAAATAAAAATTAAGTAAATAAAATATAATAAAGAACAACCAATAATAATAAAAAATAATAATAATTAATAATAAAGTAAATAAATAAACAAGTCAAATAAATGTTAAATAATTCCACTATAAAAACACATAACAAAAGTGAATGCGATAATAATAATCCTTAACAAATCATTAATGAATCAATACAAAATACTCTATGTAATCAATAATAAAAAGGAAATAAAAAGGAAACAAACAATTAATCAATAGGTAACAAATACTGAATAAAAAAAGAGAAACATAATAAATAAAAAGGTAACAATGAATAAAAAGGAACAAATAATAACTAAAAAGGTAACAAATTAAGAATAGAAAAGGAAAAACTAATGAATATAAAGGAAATAAATAAAAAAAGGTAAGAAATCATACATATTATAAAACCCAGGTTCTGTGTGTGTGTGTGTGTGTGTGTGTGTGTGTGTGTGTGTGTGTGTGTGTGTGTGTGTGTGTGTGTGTGTGTACGTTTATATATTGGATCGGATGTCCTACATTTTTCAACCGATTTCAACAAAACTTCACAGGACTACGTAAAATTACCTTGCGGTGTTTCTGACAGCGCCAAAAATTGGAAAAACACAATTGTTTTTGCACGAAATTAATTTGAAAACCCGATTAAGAGGCATCGCCAGAATGAGAGGGGGACAACTCATATCGAGTTATACTTATTATAAAACCTAGGTTGTTTATGTGTTTGTGTCTGTGTTCGTTTATATATGGGATCGGATTTCCTACATTTTTCAACCGATTTCAACAAAACTTCACTTTTTGGGGGCAGGTAGTGTTTCTTATTGTCTTTCACATTTTTTCTTTATTTTTACATTCAGAATGCTTTAAAAATTACATTTAAAAGACGATTTTTTAATAAAACGATTGAAAACAATGTTCTTGTTTGAATTTGGGTTTGACCAATTCGTAAAAAAAAAACAACAAAAAAAACTAATTAAGACATGCGTGTCCGTCAACCTTAAACAATAATGTTTATCAGTTTTATTTTTCAGTCTTTATGATGGTCGATGCTTGATCTATCTCTTACTGTTACATCCCCGGGCAACGCCGAGCTCTACAGCTAGTAATGAATAAAATGGAAAAAAATAATAAGCAAAATGTAAGGAATAATAAATAAAAAGGAAAGAAACCAAACGTTTACATGTAACCACATTCGAATCTACATATATTTCTACTCAAGGGCTATATAATAATCTAAAACAAAACCGTTACAGCCTACCATAAGCTTTGGGATAAGACATTATTATTATTATTATTATTATTATTATTATTATTACTATTATTATTATTATTATTATTATTAATGTGTCGTGACCAATGAGGGTGTAGGCGATCATATCAATCCACAACTCTCTGACCCATGTAGCTTTTAATAAAAGTTGTCTTTTTGTTATTTTTCCTAAAACCTGTTTCATCATCCATTTACACATGCTCACTAAGTAGGTTGTGCTTTGTTCTCTGTCTCTATGCCATTCAGTCTCTCCTGTCACTATCTACGTTAGAAACTTCAACTGTCTCTTCCGGATGTTAAGTAATAAGTTTCCATTTTGTTTCCATTTTCTCTAAAACTACGTCGTTGCTTACATGTTCGCTCCATGGTATCGTCAGAATCGTTCATTAGAATCACTTTACTGTTTATTCATGTATCTTCTTCAGCTTTGACGAGAATGTCCGTAACTCACTGACATACATGTATTATGTAGCAGTTTATTTATCTCTTTCCTTGTATCATGTAACAGTTTAGTTGTCTCTTCCTCGTTTCAAGCGAAGTTTTCTACTTGTTAATAATCTTTTTAGCTTCTGAAGCGCTCCTTTAGCTATGCCAATGTGCCTTCTGATTTCAGTGTCACACTTTTCGTCTTTTGTTAAAACACTCACCATGTATTTTAATTTGTGTACTTTTTTGGTTTTGCTATCCCCGATTTGCACTTCATATTTAGGGCTCACCCTTTTGCTAACAGACATGCATTTTTTTCTTGCATTTAAGGTTTAATCATTTTTCCCGCTTTCCATGACTACATCCTGTTGGAGATATTTTAATTTTTCTATGTCTGCTATCAAAACTGTGTCATCCGAATATCGTATGTTGTTAAGATTGTTTACACCAAAAGTGAATCTTGGTCGCAGTATAGAGAATAATAAGTCCGGTGAAAAGACGCACCCTTGTCTTACACATATTTCTATATTTGTATATCTGCTGAACTCATTTTCTATCATAATGCTTGCGATTAATGCCAGTAAAGTTTCTTGATTATTCTAATCTCCTTCCCAAATATATGAAGTTTGTTGAGCAGTTGCAATAGATCGTTTTCTGTTAATATTATAATATCGTCAATAAATCTGGTATATACTGAAGGTTTGTTGAAATTAATAAACTCCTATTTTCTCCATCACTCAAGTAGAAATAAGGTAAAGTAGAGGCGAGCCCATCACCATGCCCTCAGTCTGTATGTAAATGTTTGTTTGTTTGGGTTTATGGCATATCAACAACTGTGGGTTATTTAATGCCAAATCCAGTTTATATGAATTTTAAATGCCTATTTTGTATGGAATAAAAAACGTACAGCTGGCAACATTATTGTTTCAAAAACGCATAGCTGGCAACATTATGATTCCAAAAACGTATAGCTGGCAACATTATTGTTTCAAAAACGTATAGCTGGCAACATTATGGTTTCAAAAACGTATACCTGGCAACATTATTGTTTCAAAAACGAATAGCTCGCAACATTATTGTTTCAAAAACGTATAGCGGGCAACATTATTTTTTACAAAAAAACTTATAGCTGGCACCATTATTGTTTCAAAAACGGATAGCTGGCAACATTATGGTTTCAAAAACGTATAGATGGCAACATTATTGTTTCAAAAACGTATAGCTTTTCCAAAAACATTATGTGAGGCCTTGCTGTTGGATGTAGTTCATCGCCGTACCCAGGACGCGGATGTAGTTTATCGCCATACCAAGGACGCGGATGTAGTTTATCGCCATACCCACGACGCCGTAAATGTTTCATTGTGATCAAAATATGTTGCTTTTCTAGTGCAAGAAAATATGAGATTTTCAACATCTAATGTGGCTAGGATACCATTGTTAGTTTCATTAGAATGTAATGTGTCAAAGATAATTTTAGTCGAACTAACACTATATTTATTAGATTAGTATATCGAGATCAGTTTATATGCAGTTTTAAGTATGTTTTGAGGCAGCGGAAGTAAGCTTATACAGAAGGATGCTAAGGTTAACATGTACCGAAGATGTGAGCAACGATGAGGTTTTACAGAAGATGCAAACAAGGAGGAAGCTTATACTTAATATCAAGGAGAGGCAGCTGAAATTTCTGGGACACGTAACTGGAAAGGAGGGCTTGGGGAATCTGATACTCACAGGGCGGGTAGAGGGAAAGAGAGACAAAGTAAAGAAACGCGCGACATACCTATCAGGCTTAAGCAAGCTGATGACAAAACAGGGTTTGTGAGAAGTAGCAAAAAGGACAAAACATATTGAAAACTACAAAGGATAGGGTAGAGACCCATGGTCATCTACGCCCTGAAAGGACACAACACATAAAAGAAGATATACTGGAGTAGGAATTGTAGCTTTTATGGGACGTAGTGCAGAGTTAGGTTTATGGATTTTAGCATTTTCATATTAAATTTCTTGTATGGAGTATTACTGCCATATATGGTCTGGAGCCACTAGTGTTTGCCTTGGGGTTCTTGATAAGATCCAGAAAAGGATATGCAATATAATTGGCCCTGATCTGGCATCTTGTCTGCAGTCGCTCTCCCACAGACGTGCCGTCGTCTCTCTCTGTCTTTTCTACAAATACTTTCATGGTAATTGCTCCGATGAGCTGCTTTCGCTGGTTAACAAACTTCGCGAATTCAAGCTTCACACGAGGCTGGAATCCACTCCCAACCTTTCACTGTTGAAACAGTTAAATGTAGCCGCCTCTTCTACTCCAATAGCTTCATGCCTCGCACCTCTCGCCTGTGGAACTCCCTTCCCTGCTCTTGTTTCCCTGATAGCTATAATCTCCAAATATTAAAATATAATGTCAATCGACATTTCCAGTTGCCTTGATCTATCCACTCTCCTTCTCTTCACCCTCTCATCTATCATTCCTGTCGGCTCTCGCTCCAAATCCTCTGTAACCCCTTGCGTGCTTATGGTTCCCGCCTTGTTAGGGGTAGAATGCTTAGAAATAATAGCAGGAATTTTGTTTAGTTTCATTGATCCAGCTTCTGCTTTGTTAATTTTAATTACATATATAAAATAAATATACAAGAAAGAGAGAGAAAGAGAGATAGAGAGAGTTACAAATGGAGAAAACTGATTGTAATTGAGAGATAATTTCCCTTTGAGTTCACAATAATTGGTTCTGAAATTTTATCGACGCATTAATTTAAACTAAAGCGCAATTAACTGAATTTGAGGCAAACATTATGTTCGTCAGACCAAGAACTCTTGATATATACAAAGAAAGGGATCACTGAAACAAGTGCAGGAATAATGCCACACGTTCCATAAGACCCAAATGTATATCTAACGAACAACCGATGACAAAATAACTACCGCATTAGCGTCAATGACTCGAAACTATTTTATATGGCACTGATTATTTAGTCATATATATTGATATTAAATTTCCATGTGCCATACGAAAGTAGAATAGTCAGTAATGCAGCGATAATTAAATAGGTAATCTCACACAAAATTCTTATACAACGCGTCAGAAAATATCTTGAAGCGATTCAGTCGAGGATGCATGTAACTCATCGGAAAGAAAATAACATATTGACCTTCAAGTTAAAAATGTGAAGTGGCTAACCATAAATAAACTGTGGATTTGATATATATTCAGTCTTATTCTTTAATTCTAATATTTCCTATATGAAAATGACAGGTAATGCTGTAAATCTACTAAAGATATCAAGAATTCCATCAAAAGATAACGTTTATAAGAGGTTACTTCGTAAATTTCTTTTTTTAAAAAAAAACTCATCCTACTAAGAAGATTTTATGCTATCTTTTGAAAATCTAACATGGCGCTCGGCATTTTTAGTTAATTATATAATATTGGACGAGAGTCTAAGAAAACTATTGTTTTCAAATTACCGAAACAGTATCAGCTGCAAAGACATCTCCAGTTTAAAAAATTCTATTTATTTTTAATTTTCTTTAATTCTCCTTTCCTTTGTTCGACTTTCTTGGGACCGAGTGTTGGTGGGTCGGATTCATAGCCATTCTTATATGAGTGTGTCGCAGGTTGTTTTGGGGGAAAAGTCAAAATTAGCAGAAGAAATTTGTGTAAAATTACTCAATTATAAAATTTAGAATGGGATTTTTTTTTTAAAAAAAAAAGTAGGTAAAAATCATTGAAGTATAAAATCAGAACATATAAATGAGAAATTGGAATAGTGTAGGATACCTCTAAAACAACCGGGTTCAAATTTTGTAATTAATAATATATTCAGAGACTAGTGGCTAGCTTAGCAATTCTTATCAACAAGGCAACAAAAATGGGGTACTTCAGAAGAATTCTGCGAATACATTTGACGGATAAAAGTTTTGGTTAAATTCACACAAAAACAACACTTAAGCTTAACATCAGAAAAAGACAGTTGAAATTTCTATTCGTATAATGATGAAAGAAGGCTTTTGATATCACTGAAGGCAAAAACGACACATGAACGGAACATAAACTTGACTATATTACTTGCAGGTAAGCGATTCAATCAGTCAGTTATGTATCATGCGTGATACACGCTTAGGCAATCATGTATCTTTCGCTACATAACTGACGAGGCAGATTTTTTTTTCCCGCAGTAGGTTGCAGTTTCTTTCTGCAGTAGATCAGTTGACATCCAAGGTTATATCTGTTCTTCTATTTACCCATAGCTTGGGGGGAGAAGATGAAAAAGACGATTCGCACCTTTCGCAATGTGTGAATCCAAGGGAAAGCACGAAATTGAATGTAATGGATTCGCCTGGAATTCGAACTCGCCTCTCTGATTCCTCAATCCGAGCCATTCCCCATTACTCAGCTTTTCTCCTGAAGGATTAGGAGTTAATAATAAAAGATAATAAAGAAAGCGAACGTTTCTAAGGTCTACAAAGGAGAGGAAATTCTGTAAAGCCATGACCGCTTCAGTCCTATAGGAGGAAACATATATATATATATATATATATGAGTGTGTGCATTATCATATTATTGTAAAGACACACAATGAGATAAACTGCTATAGTTGAGTAGACTTGTTGGATGACACATTAGGGCCTATTATTACATTATAAGGACGCTGGGAATTAAAGTTAATAAGGACAATTCTATATATATTATCGGATTCTTATAAATAATGAAATTCTAATATATTTTCGAAATTTAAATATAGTAATATACTGTCTTTTTGGAATATTATATATATATATATATATATATATATATATATATATATATATATATATATATATATATATATATATATATATATATATATATATATATATATATATATATATAAAAGGACATTTTCATGTTTACGCGTTCTTTTTGTTGATAAAATAAACAGTATTAACGACATTTACTGGCCTGCATATTCGAGAAATTTTCATAGAAAATATGCGTCCTCCCAGAGGAATCGAACCTGCATCCTACACGGAACCGTCAAATAGCCTGATGTGCTTTACCGATTTAACCACAGAGGAGCGTTTCGGTTAGCAAGGTCGATTTTTACTGTTTACTAAACTATAACTGTCCATGATTTTGTAGTTTAAAATTAGTAAAATCGACCTTGCTAACCGAAAAACTGCTCTGTGGCTAAATCGGTAAGGCACCTCAAGCTATATTACAGTTCAGTGAAGGATACAGGTTCGATTCCTGTCGGAGGATGCTCGGACACTCAGGCGGGTAAATGTCGTTAATAATGTTTACTATAAACAGAGTATTTACTTAAATATTTGTATGTATGAAAAAGAACGTATGAACATAAAAAAAGTCTTAAAATAATTGTCGGACTTTGTTCATTTCCTAATGAGTAATATATATATATATACATATACATAATGAATAACAGATTTACTTAATTGTATTTTTCATGATTGCTACCAAATTTTTACGGTTGTCCTTAATTGCCTTCATTTTACCAAATATCTTGGCACTCAGGATATACAATAATGATTGATTAATAATTGAAAGCCTCGTTGTTTGATACCTAACCAATTTATTTTGTTTTGAGCTTAAGAATAATTTGTTTAATCTAGTCATTTGCCCATATCAACCTGCATACCTACCTACTTACGCACCTCTGTCTCTGTCTCTGTCTGTCTGTCTGTCTGTCTGTCTCTCTCTCTCTCTCTCTCTCTCTCTCTCTATCTATCTATCTATCTATCTATCTACGGGAAACCCACCCTTTGTAGAATCACACATAAATAATTTACTATTTCCTGTAGGATATATGACATGTAATAACAGCCTTATCGATTCCCTCTTATTTTAATTACTTTGTCACCTTTAAAGAAATAGATGCTGATAATATATGATATACAATATACCTGTTGCAAATTCCTCAAAGAATATGAACTATGATAAAATGATTTCGGGGCTGTGAAAAATCAAAGAAATATACTAAATGAAGATATATGTTTCTTCTTCAATGTAACGTGTTTCTTCATGGTTCTCCCCAACTTCCTGTAGTTTGTAGTTCTGACTTAGTGTCGTCATTTTGCTATTTCCCAAGTCACTGTTTTCCCAGCCATTTGAATAAGATTCTTAAGTATATTATGCAGTGTAATCTATCAACGCCGCACTTTGTGCGTCCTGTGAGTCTGAAATTCTCCAAGCCCTCGTTTTTCATCATGTGCCCTAGAAATTGCATTTATCTTTCTTTTTATTTTAAGTATATGCATCTTTTTTTTTTGTTTCTGTTTTCCTTAAAACTTTGTTGTTGCTTAAAGGAGCTAAGTTTTTGTTATTCGCAACATCATTCTAAAGAAACAAATCTCTGTTGTCTCAAGACCCTTCTTCAGCTGTGATTTAATTGTCGAGCTTTCACTGCCATAAAGGAGACCCAATATTGCATAACGGTTCAGCATTTTTGTCTTTATTTCTAGCGAATTTTTTGGTGTTAGGCATTCTTTCTACTTTTTTGATAGAATCTTTCTCTGTTGAAATCTAAATTCGGTTTTCGGTGTCACATTTTCCTTCTTCGTTTAAAACAATAAATAGATATATAAATTTCCGTGATTGCTTATTTCAGATGTACCCAGTTCTAAGTTCGCTTCTTGTGACGTCCCTTCTTTTGACGTTCACACATTCGGTCTTCTTCAAATTGTTGACTCAATTCGTTTTCTATCCAGACGCAGGCCATTTTCTTCGCAGAGGGATAACTGGATTTTTCTAAGAGATTTCTTAAAATAAATTTAGTATTTGTCCATAAGTATAATTCCATGGCCTTTGTAACCCAAGATTAAAGCACCACACCTCTTTCCAAAAATTTTGGGAATTGAGGGAGAAAAATCTGAACCTTCAGATTGACTGAATATTCATAGGTTTCACTCAAACTCCTAGTAATATTAAGAATAGATGTCTTTAGATGTGATTAAAATTATTACATTCGACGATCAAAGTATATGACCAAATCAAAGCAATGAGTTAGTTCAAAATGTCGTCAAAGAAGTTGGTTCAAACTGATACAGAATATATTCGATCTCGCACTATTTGTTTTCACCTAACACTTATACTGTTATTTTTACTCCTTATCATTCCTTTCATATAACCTTTCTCCTACAGAGGTTTATTATTATTATTATTATTATTATTATTATTATTATTATTATTATTATTATTATTACCCCTTTTTAATTTTGTCCAAACTATATGGATTGGTTAATTTGCTTACTTTTATTTTCTTTTATTTATTAAATTTTATAAGTTTCTTTTATTTATTAAGTTTTATAAGTTTTCTGTAATTCATTTTAATATTTTATTTAAATTATACTATTTAATATTTTATATTTTACTTTAGATTTAATATTTAATACTCATATTTAACACATTACTTTTTTAATAGTTGTTTTTTTATTAATTTCTTTCATGTTTAGTAGTTAATTTACATTTACATATATTAATGGTTTTTTTCTTCCTTTATATTTAATAATTAATTTATATTTCATTTACATTTCATTTAAGTTTGGGTGTTAATTTATTAATTTATTTATCAACGTGTAATTTTTACTTATTAATATTTCAATAATATATATTAAATATACTTGCCTTTATGATTTAATTAATTAATTATTATTTTATCATATTATATTATAAATAGTATTATTTAAGATGTTACCTTTTAATTACTTTTCTTTATTTTATTTAAATAATTATAAAACTTTCTCTTGATTAAGATTGTATTACCTTATGTAATTTTTCGTTATTGAAACTAAATATTAATATTTTTAAATATAGGTCAACGTTATTTTAACTGATGTCTGATTCTCATTTCTCCTTGCCACCATGATGCATTGTCTAGATGATTTGCTGCGTCTCTAGTTGTTAATTCTTTCTCCCTTCCGTTATTTCTGCCTCTCTCTTTCGTGTTTTTTCTCTTTTAATTTTTTCCCTTATTTTGTCATATTTCTCATCCTCTTCCTTCCTGTTTCTTTAAGGTATAAAATCTTTAAGCTAACTTATTATTTTATTTTATCCTTGGTATTGAAAAATCTTTCAAGGTTAATTCTTGTGGAGTATGAATGGCTATTCATATAGGGTATCCTTGAATTTCTATAATGTTGTGGCCGGTTTAAGAGACAAAAATAAAGACACAGAAGACGACGGTAGGTTGAACAATCATATTGAAGGTATATACAAAGTAAGAGTGTTAGTAATAAGTAGACAACTGTGTACGTCCGAACGGTTGGTTAGCACTGCCTCTGCTCTGCCCAACAGACTCTCACATTTATGAGAGGAGGAAGAGTTCTTTCTACTGTAGGAGCCTTTTAACACAACATATAATATATGCAATTTATTTATATATTCTCCGTAATAAATACATTGAACTCTCACTTGGGTCATTTTTAATATTCTATATAATTAAGATTCACTTGTATTATATACCTACGGATGTTTACATACGTATGCACACACACACACACACACACACACACACACACACACACACACACACACATATATATATATATATATATATATATATATATATATATATATATATATGAATTCTTCCGTCGGTTTCGACGTATGAGAATCTGACAGCTTAATTGATTCAGTTATGAAATTATGTGCGATAATCTTAAGTGGCATTTAAGACCCGCAAATGATTTACAAAGGAGGCCACATATGGAGCAAGTGTGAGGATTGTGAGATGAGATCACTGTTAGATTGGCTGATCTTTTAGTTTTTGCTCTCGCTTCTTGAAGATGATTCAGACAAGCAGATTGAAAACTGCTGAGTCCACTAAAACACGTTGATCTCCATTCTACCTGCTCCAAGGCTAATCGTTCAAGAATGAATAAATATATATGAAACATAAATAGGATATATCCTATTCTGTAGGATACAAGCCCGCCACCAATTTTACAGGAAAAACAATGGTCTGCACACGCACCCGAACTATATATGTGTGTGTTCACACAGTAGTTTCTCATGCAAAAGTGACGACAGGTTTCTATCCTACAGATTAGCACATTATTAAAGACGCACGGAAACCAGGTAAATGGCAGTTATATGATTCTAAATAAAGAGATCGACATTATATCAGCAGATATCAAAATTTGGGGAACTTTATCTTCGAATAGAAGATAACTATAAACATTCTTTCCTGTGTAATGTTAATTATATTCTTTGTAAAGATTACATGTTGCTTAAGTGTATGAGAATGATATTGGAATAATCAAGACTTCATACTCTTAGCAAATTACTGCATACAGAAATAAAATGATTTCAGCAGATATACAAAAATAGTTAGGCTTTAAAAAAAGGGTTTTTCTTCTTCTCGGACTTATTCAACCTGTACAGAGAGGCGATTCTAAGTGAACTAGAAACCCAACCTCGATTCATTAATAGCGGCCACAATCTTAACATCATAAGATATGCACATGAAACATTGTTGATAGCAGACACATAAATAAACTCCTACACAATGTATGGAAGTAAGCCGAGAAGAAAACATTAAACATTAACCGGCAAATAGTCAGAATGTATCGTAGTTTGCAAAAGGTGCTAGCTGCAAATCGAGGATACCAGAAGCAAACAGTTGATGAAATTTAAATGTCTGTGAAGTGTTTTAACAGCGGTCAGAAAGTTTATTAGGATAGACAAAGTTCATTCCAAAAGGTATGCAGAGTACTAAAAAATAGAAATTCGCTAGAAAAAAGAATACTAAATGTTACTTGATATCTGTCCTCCTGTATGGCAGTGTGTGCTGGACAGTCTCCACAAAGATGAAGAAGACACCTGAAGCAACATAAATATAGTTCTACAGAACAATGCTGAAGATACCAAGATTCCGAATATGTGAGCAACAGCGAAGTTTTAGACAAAATGGAAACATTAAGGAAACTTTTAATTGACACCAAGAAGAGACAGTTGAGTATTCTGTCACATGTAATAAGGAAGGGGGTTTGGAGAATCTGATACACATGGGACAAATTGAAGGCAAGAGAGGGAGAGTAAACAAGACATAACATAGTTGTATTTAGTAAATTTATGGCGAACTAAGTTTTGGCGAAAAAGGAGAACATATTAAGAACTACAAATTGGCTTGACATTTTGGAGAGGCAAGATGGCCATCGTCCTGAGGGATCATGGCATATAATAAGAGGAACACTATGTTGGCTTTTTATTTTTTACTGATTCATTTACTTGTTTCGACTCATCAGCCTTTTGCAGGTTATTTAAAGACATAATATATGCTTAGATTTTAACAGTTTTTGGAGATAATTATGAGTTGCCACGCCAGGAAATTTTTCTCTCCGGAATCGATCCTTCAGAACTAGAAATCAACAATTCGCCCTTGCATGGAGTATTGCTGCCATACATGGTCTGGAGCCACTTTTGTTTGCCTCGGGGTTTTTGATAAGATCCAGGGGCGGATATGCAATATAATTGGCCCTGATCTGGCATCTCGTCTACAGTCGCTCTCTCACAGACGTGCCATCGCCTCTCTCTCTATCTTTTTTACAAATACTTTCATGGTAATTGCTCCGAGGAGCTGCTTTCGCTGGTTCCCAGACATCATGCATTCAAACACCCTACGTAGCTGGCATCTCGATCTCACCCTTTCACTGTTGAAACTATTAAATTTAGCCGTCTCTTCTACTCCAATAGCTTCATATCTCTCACCTCTCGCCTGTGGAACTCCCTTCCCTGAGAGCTATAATCTCCAACTATTTAAATGCAATGTCAATCGACATCTCCAGTTGCCTTGTTCTATCTACTATCCTTTTTCTCATCCTTTCCTCTATCACTCCTATCTGCTCTTGCTCCAAATCTTCTGTAACCCATTGCCTCCTAGTGGCTTCCCGCCTCGTTTGGGATGAAACGCCTAAATAAAAATTAAAAGAAAATACTCATAAGTCGTAGCTGGTTTGAGAATTAGAATTTGTTTGCGCGTAAATGAATCTAATGAAGCAATTCTAATTCATTATTCATTACACCACACGAACACCCAAGCTTACAGCTCCCTATAGTTCCTAGTGGTCAACCATCTAGATACTAACCTGAGTTAAATTTGCTTAACTCCGGCGATCTTACGAGAACTGGTGTTTCAACTGATATGGTTGCAAACCTGATTTGTTCTTATCTACTTTTTTTTTTAAAAATAATACAAGAAAAATATTAATTTTGAATTTTTGCCCCTCCGCCCTCTATTTCTGTGATAGCACCTCAAAGCTTCGCTTCTACAAAATATCACTGGTTCTCTTCCCTGCCACCAGGGTGCGCTATGGAATCAATTTTTAAATTCTGACCCGAATAAAGTTATGTTGTTCATGTTCTTTGTGCTGATACCTTTCAGGAGGTGACCCATCATGGCAGTCCAGAATTAAGCTTTCTACATCTTTTTCTTGTAACATATACAGCATTTGGATTAAGCACCTCGATGTGGTGTAATGGTTAAACAGGATGGCTTGCTAGAGCAATTACGACTGAGTAGTGAGTTCGATCCTCATTGGGTGCCCCGTACTTTCGGCCTTGTGCCACATCAAAGCCGGGCTTTGAAAATCACTATACAGCATTCGGATCTTGTTCCTTCTTCTGACAACCTTTCGCAAAAATTATTTAGGTAAATTTCTATTTTCCTCTATTCCTTCCCCGAATAAATACTGTGTGTTTTTTTTTGTTGTTTCTTTTACAAATAATCTTTCCTCATAATACATCACATAATTTTCAATTGTCTATAATTATGAGTTTCTAATTCCTATTTTCTTTGTCAGATGTTTTCAATATATAGTTTTCCGTTGTTTGGAGTATTCATTTCAGTCATTAATCGGGAAATAGATATGAAGTTATTACTTTCATTGTTTCTACCTTAATGTTTGTATTTCATTATACAAACCACTTCGTTTCCTGTGCGGAAAACATTCTCGCCATTCCAAAAAAAAAAAGCTCTATACCAGATTGATTCTGATGTATCCATTTAAAATCACATATTTGCTCATTTTGTTTTTTGCCGACCATATATTCTGACTTCATAAAGTTTATTGTAAGAACTTTTGTCTCACTATTCTTCGCTCCTTTGACTAGGAGTCCTTGTGGATTTCCTTCTGATTCCACAATTAACATAATATCATCTACGCATTTTATGTTGTTAAAAATCTGACAACAGATTATGAAGACGAGTTGATCTCGTATTTCTCTTACTGTTGGCTCCTGGTAGTATTATTTCTAATTTAATTTAAAATTCTCATGGAATATAAAGGTTTTATGTACCTTAACTAGGCCAACTTGAGTACTGTACTGCTCTAACTTCCGATTCGTAGTAATACTCAATGATTTGCCTGTTTGGCAAAGCAGGATTAGAATTCTTAATATTCCTCTCTTTTTTCTTCTTCCTTCTTTTTCTTACTTCCACTTCCGTACACATTTTTATTCTTTTTTTCTTTTCTTTTTTTTCTTTCTTCATTTTAGTTCTGGTATGACGATAAACTACATCCAGCAGCAAGGCCTGTGATCGGGTTATTGGAGGTTTTGAGGATCGTGAAACCACCTCCTAATTGCTGCTGTTTCCAGGTCTAATTTGAGCCGGGGTTGTAGCACTTACAGGGGCATATAGTGACGCCGCAAAGAAAATTAAAAAAAGAACACACTATGAAAATATAAAAAATAATTTTTTATTGTAAAAATACCAGCAATACATTTTTATATAATAAAATGAAACATAACCAGCAACATGCGTCTGTCTGTGTGATCGGATGTTGTTTAGGCGTTTCCACAGTTTTTCTCCGATTTCGATGACTTTTTTTTGTTTCATAGATAATTCTCCATCTGGCGGTTTTGAGTCCAAATTTCTGGCGACAATGGCTCACCACTACTTCCTGCACATTATAACATTTTACTATTTCCTGTCTGTTCTTGCATATATATATATATATATATATATATATATATATATATATATATATATATATATATATATATTTCATAATAACTTTTAAGAAAAATAAATACTTTAAATTATTAAACTAATATTATCTATATCTGTAATTCTCATAATTTGTGTGTATGTATGTATGTGTTTGTGACCACATGTTGTTTATACGATTCCACAATTTTCATCCGATTTCGATGAAATATTATTTGTTTGATAGATAATTCTTCACTGCCGATTTTGAGTCCCAATTACACATTCCCCTTCTCTTGGCCAAGTAATCAATCTATCTCAAGTGAGGTTACCTTTTTCGTTGCATAAAGCCTACTCCTACTGTTTTAAGGCGTTGCTTTCATTGTCGTTTATAGCCCTTCCTAATTTATTTTTTCTATTATCATCCTGACTGTTATTGCATTGCATTGAACGTAGTAAGTTTGATTTATATTACTGAACATTTATTTTTCCAACTTATCCTAAAAGTTATTTGAGCTTAGTGATCCCTGTAGCTTTACAGCGTTCTCTTCTGGTATTTGCTCACGCATTCCATTTGAAAATTGATACTTATCTAAGACATGCCACCATAGAAAAGAATTTGTCTAGGTCGCAAAACCGCTGCCGACGGGTCCGTCATGTGAATAAGATGTATCAATCGTCTTTAGAACGGTCAGTTTGCCTGTCTCAAAATGCCTCTTGGAATGCTTCAATCAGAGACACTGAGTCCGAATATCAACGTAGCCATCGGATTTCCAGAAGAGCATACCTGAACGCTTTGCGTACGAGGCTGAAAATGAGGAACAAGTGACTAAACGGTTGAGGAGAAACGTCTCTTCAACTGCTGCTGTGCATGAGGCTGAAACTGCTGATCAAACGACTCAACGGCTGAGGAGAAACGCCCCTTCTACTGCTGCTGTGAGTGAGGCTGAAATAAGATTGAGAACGCAAAAACGGCCCCATTTGCGGATGTGCCTCAGTTGCCCCCATTTGTTTTTACTAATATTGATTTTGACTTTAAACTTATCTGCTCCAAGTGAACGGTAAAAATTTCCAATAATGAAAGACCCGGTCGAAGATGAGTTATACTGCTTGAAACTAATAGATGTTGACATGCCGCTAATCAAAATCAGTCAATCGATCGTTGCTTTGTTTTTGCCCACTCAAACTCCGTAAGTATTTTTTTTTTATCAATTCACCCGAAGCAAGGCGATAATGGCGCAAAGACGCAACGAGCTAACGGGTGTTAAAGATAATGATACGACTTCAGAAGCAATCGGAAACCCAATCTTGAACAAGAAACAATGGATAATTTTTTTTTTCAAAAGACAGGGTAGAAATGTAAAGCGGTGGATAGGTAAACCTAACTACTTTCAATGAAAGATAGATAAATAAATAATAAATAAGATTTCAGAATTTAGGCGAATATGCTATAAGTATATAGTTGAATTAGACATTAGAAGTACATAAAATTGCAAATACGATTAAATTACTTTTATAATTTTAGAGAATAGAACACTCATATAACATCTGGGATTGTTATATTTGCTGAAATTATTATTTGTTTTTACTAATGCCGGAAATTAGAGTTGTTCCTTTCATATAACATAGGTTTCCTGTAAAAGCTATTAGCTTAAAAAAATCTTCCTTGCTATGTACATGTTCACTCCCTTATATTCTCAGTAATCTACAAGTCGGTGAGGAGATTATCCAATGTCATATGGGAGATTAAATTTTCCAATTCTACTAAGTATTCTTTACTTCTTTTATTTTCTGAATCACAATTTTTACTATTTCGATGAGCTTCCAAATATGTTATTATATTGCCCACATATTCAATTTTCATATTTTTGTTTTGTCTTCCAAAAGCTGAAACTAAAAAAAGAATCATTTTTAATGTAATTCGTTCTGCTTGGGTTTATTTCCCTCTGTATCTCATCTTTCATTTCTTCCATTAACCATCGCATCGCTAAAAATGAGATCCCACGGGAAGACTTCGACAACTGATATCATCAACTACATAGACGCAATAATGGATGAATGTAGTACGTGTCAGTTAGAAGCAATCGTCTGTCAAAAAGTGTCAACAATCTCCTTTTATTCACTGAGGGAAAAACGTCTCTTCTCCGCGTTTTATAAGGTGTATGGTCATCTGCTACTTCGAGATAAGTGACAAGTCTTCATTTCTCGAATCAAATGCACCCTCCCCTATGAATTAAAAAGGTAAATTAACTTCTTTCTTTATTCTCTTCCATTTCTCTAATTTAGTTTACATTTATTTTTTTTTCTATCAAATACTAGAATAAAATCTCTTCGATTTTTTATCTTAGCCATGGATTTATATATGCAATTTTTGTTTCTTGGTAAAACCCTCTTTCTTTCTTTATCTTTCTTCATTAGCTTTCTAACTTTATTTACTTTTATTTATGTCGATATTATTCTTACATCAGTTTATTTTTCAACCTGTGATTTCTAAATATCTTCATGAAAAACGGTTATGAATTGGATGGCTTTGCCACCATTTGCTTGTAGAAAAGTTCTTAGCAATATAGGAGATTTGCTGCGTAATATGTAAAGTGCTTCTGTGGCAATGTTGCTTTCGTTGCCACGGGGTTTGAATATGATTTAACAAGGTATAACAAATGAATGTTTGTCTGAGTCAAAAATACATGTCACTCTTTTCAAGAGATGGCAGATCGTTTTGCTTTAATTTATTAGTGGTTCACCTTGACTACATCGATTTCAGGTACATATAAGTAGCATAAGAAAACTAGAAAACGTATGAAAGTTAAGCAACGTCGAAATTGGTCAGTAACTAGAAGGGTAACCGCTTACGAATATCAGGTCCAGTCAGCATATCAATTCCAGAAAGATAACAGTAGCATAAGAAAAATGTAGTTTCCAGAATTGCTGAAAGTTAACCAACGTCGAGCCTTGTCAGTACTTAGATGGGTGACCGCTTGCGAATATCAGATACAGTAAGCTTTCATGTGCCTGTGATGTAATGGTTAATAGCTCGGAATTGTTAATTGGAGAGCCGAGTTCCAATTCATATTGGGTTTGTTATATTCACTTAAACACAAATACCCTTATAAAATGTATGAATCTACATCTCCTTTCTCCAGTTATTGGTTAATTACTAAGACTTATATCCATAAGATATTATTATCTCTCCCTCCAAATTATTACAGTTCAAAAATACCTTTAAATAACCAGCTATCGGTTGATAAGCCGTAGAAAATGAATGAATTTAAGAAATGATGAACGTACAGAAACACGATCTAGGAACAAATATGGCAACCAAACAATAAATATATAAAAATCTATAAGATTCATCTCAAGGTAAAAGTGTTAGGTCTTAACCCAACTCTTTATTACGGTGCACAAATTTAACTACATTCTTTATAATTTCTTAATAGTCGACCAACGAGGATATAATTTTTGGAGACAACTCATGTAAGTTAATGAATTCGTCATCGAAAACCTGGAAGATCGTGCATAGACAGTTCACACGAGATATAATTTCATTTATTTTGGTTGGGACGTGAATGTTTCGAAAATAGTGTACAAGTCTATGAAACCAGTTAGTCGGAGTTGCCTAATCACGTTATTCAGCATTGGGAGAGTATTAAATTAGTTTACGTTAACCGACAGGCTATGGAATATTCTCCAGCATCAATCTCCTATAGAACAGAGGAAAAATACTTAAGCCTGTCGCTAATATGCCACAATTTCAATCGAAAATCTTCGAAGCTGCTATATCTGTTAATTGTACTGTCCCATATATTTAAAGCGACAACATGTCATCCTTTTTACAGAGGGTTGAACAACACTCATTCGATTCTCTTTCCATTTCTAAGAAAGAAATCTCATTCACACTCCCGAGAAGATATTTCCTCGATCACAATCTTAACATCTTCAAATATACGGTAAACCGCTATCTATCCTAGATATCCTCATGATCTACCATTTTCACGTCCACAAAACGAATACTTACGGTCACATCATACTGAAACACCAATCTCCGAATTTAAGCTAAGTCGAGCCTTGTCAGTACCTAGATGTATGACCGTTGGGGATATTAGGTGCTACAAACATGTTTGTGCGTGTGGTCTAATGGATAATGGCTCGGAACTGTTAATCGCAGAGCTGTGTTAAAATATCCGTTGGATTCGTCATACCCACTTACAGGAAAATGAACTTAGGGAAGGTATGAATCCACCTCTTCTCCTCCAAGATATGGATTAATTAGTAAGGCCTGTTGTAACGACATAAGTGTAGGCTTTAAGAAAGCTTTATTCAACTGAGAATACAAGGTTCACGTATAGTGTCCTTTTATAATCCCAGTAAACAGAAATAGCTCTCTCAAAGAGGAAAGTATCAAAACAATCGGAGAGTACTCTTGATTATTCATAACATTTGTATCACTAAATTATTATTATCTAAAAAAAAGTTTTACAATATAATAATGTTTTTCTGTCTTTAAATAACCTGAAAAGGGTTGATAAGCTGTATAAACGATTGATTAAATCAATCATAAATGACATGAATTAACTCTTTATCTTGAGTATATTTTGCGTCTTGTATTGTGTGAAAAATAACGTAAATAATCGTCTGATTATTGCAGAATCTAATGGTCATTCTGCAATCAATTAAGTTGTGTTATTGTATAGTTTCTAATAAAAATGAATGAAGGAGGAGTCTATTGCGAAAGAAGTGATATAGAAATATATTTGTTGTATGTCATTTGCAATCGTCTTTTTTTCTTTCGTCAGGTTTCCGAATAGCTCTGGTATTTTATCTGGAAGAAAATAACTCTCCTCACTATGCGCTAAAAAGGGAAAATTATTCCTGCGAAATTTGACTAATTTCTTGGCATTCCCCTCTTTGTTGCCTTCGTGAGATTTAAACCATATTTATCATATACAGGATATGTTGAAAGACTAAGTAAGTTTCCTGCTGGCATAGCCAGAAGACATTCCCCGGTCTTTGTCTCTCATGGGTAATGCCTGTGTAGATAAACCATTGCAACAACTCAACAATTTCATATTCTCCTTGAGATATCACGTAATACCGATTTCTCAGACAAAAATGATCTGGAAATTATTAGGCAGTTGTTTAATTTATTTTGTATTTCAGTTTAGGTATGAATGAGTTTTCCTTCTTCTGTCATTAAATTTGTCCCCTGTAGCGTTTCTTGTTTCTTCGGGTAATAAACCAGCCAGGGTGAACAGAGAAATGAAACGACAAATAAACTAAATTAATTGCTAGGTTTGCTCCTAGACATGTTGGTTCTCGTTGTCGTTCTAGACATATTTTCTCAGTGGAAGCCCCCTTACACACACACGCACACACACAGACACACACACACACACACACATATATATATATATATATATATATATATATATATATATATATATACAAGTCTACCATACGACATGCTTAGAATATTGTTACCACGTAAGGTCCCAGTGCTCCTACTAAGAATTGGATCGTTTACAGGGTGCGTATGATTACCCTCTAAATCTAATACGTAATTCAACCAGTGTTCTTACTTCATAAATAGATCGCCCTTTACGCTACAGAAATGTCTATGCACCCGAGGACGGAGACGCGAATTTTCAGATGACACACCCCCAGCATATCACTTGTTTTCCACCATTAAAAACTCTTTCGAAATATGGTTTTGATAAACGCAAATAATTGATAAACAGATTTATAAAATTAATATCAATTCCTCTCCGGAAACGGTTTTAACTTCCATCAGCATAGGAGATGCTAACCTACTGTGACACATTGCGCCTTCTTGGAATAACATTTTCCGTTGACATAAAATAGAAATATTATATTGAATCAATTGCTAGGTACACTGTTGGCTTACTGTGTCCTGCTAGACAATTTGTCTTACCAGAATCTTTCGTATATATTTATACATCTACCATTCAATCTTGCTTTGAATCTGCCATGTATTTAAAGATTCTTGATAAAATCTAAACAAGAATTTACAATGTTATCGGTCCTAACCTGTCAGCGCGGCTTCAATCGATTTTCCATCGCCGTAATAGGGGTTCAATTTGCCAATTCTATTCTATACTTTCATAGCAAATCTTCTTTTGATCTTTACTCTATGCCACGTAGGATATATGAACGTAAGCGCAGTAGTTAATTGGCAAAAATATCTCATCGTTTTATAGCTGAATTTTCTAGAGGTAACCATGATATGTTTTTTTTCTAAATGTTACCTTTCTCACACTTCTCGCCTGTGGAACAATCTTCCTGCTTCGTGCTTTCCTGTTAACTTTGATACTCAAAAATGTAAATCTAATATCAAAGATTATCTACAGTTATCTTTTTTGTTCTATTTCCTTAATAATGTTTTATTTATTTATTTTTTTTACTTACACTTTCACTGTCAGTAAGCCATTGTGTCGCAGTGGCTTTATTGCCGTAAAATTAAAATAATTAAAAACGTATTATGTGGTAGCCGTTTAAAAATGAAGAAAGTAAGGAGAGGAAAGTCTTCAACAGTGTCGGTCAATGTAGGGAAATGTTGCAAGCATCCCCGAAACAAAAAGATGCAGTAATATCATCAGCAGAAAAATTTGGTTAAAATCACCAAGTTTTCAACACATATATACGCCTAGTTTAAATCGGTGCTTCGGTGAAATACTGAAATTGGATTTGTGACATTAGTCTCTGGGATTAAGTGAAAACGAGATGAGGACTAGACAACTAAAAGACATGATATTCCCAGACATGGACAACAGAATGATTCATTTCGAGATTAACCTAATTAAACGAGATATTCAGTTATGCGATGAAAGTCGAACAGCCGAAACGTTATGATAAAAAAGAACAAAGATGGGGATAATAATGCAGATACTATTCATCCCGGACATTCTCGGAGAAGACCAGTTTTGACTGGAACCAGAAGGTATGTGCTTTATAGTATAAAGTAGATACAAGTAACCTGTAAGTGCATGCATACGTGTCTTAACCAGCCGAATTGATGAGTAAAGTCAACGTTGGAAATAATGTTGGAGTGCCAAATATTTAAGCCATTCGTAAATTAATTACTTTTATTAATGCAAACACCAAATATACAAATACTATCAGTATGCTATTCTAATTAAATTCTAAAAGTATTGAGGGTCAGAAAACAAGGAATTGCATTTTAGATAATGTTTTATCGTGGCTGACAGTGTATTGTATTCATAATAATGCTGAAAAAAGGCCATGTAAATATGTATAAATAACTTTTTTGTTATGTTTTCTAAAAACATGCTTTTTATTGTTATAGACAGTACAGAAAGTCAAAGTATGTATTTAATAACTAGTGTTGCTGACTTTGGGTGGAATAATTTTTTTCAAATCTATGCGGCATTGTTTGGGATAAAGTCCAGATTATTTCCGTTTCTTCTTGGCAGTAATTCCAAAGTTATTCGAAATTGCGTGGTTTTCGTTGGGGGATTTATTTAGTACCCACGAAATTAGCTGAATTATATTGAGATGAGGAAAATGTGCCGACGAAACTTCCATAACTTGACCATCTTTATCCACAGGAAACAATTTGTTGTACACGGTATATAGTTAGGTGCACCATCTTGCCCCAAAACATCCCAGTCTTTGTTGAGTGGAAAAAGATTACGCCGCAGCAAACTAATATAGTTTACGCTGTTTCGTTTTCCACATTTACCAATTTTCTTCTGTCATTACCTTTGGTGCAAGCAAAAGCCATTATTGTCCACCACCATTTTTTACCGATTTCGTAGTGTATCTTGCATATTTCTTTCTCCCATTAATTTTATAAATTCTGTTACATTAGAATGTAACCCTATTTTGCATTCATCACTTAAAAATAACGCCCTGTCGGCTGGGATTGTAGAATACGCTAACTGTCTTTCTATAGAGACCAATGAAGAAAGTAACGAGAGGAATCCCTGAGGCCAACTGATTGAGGTGTGTGGCGACCTGTAATGCATTAGGGCAGAAACCTAGCAGCTGAGCAGTCATGCCTCGGGTTTATAAGCGGTCATGTGGCAGGGCTTCTGCTCCTTGCTTTGGTTATAACGCTCAGTCGCAGGAGCCCGATCCGATCAGCTGGCTGGTCGTGAAAAGCCTCAGCTTCTAACTCCGACAATGTCTCACAAACTGATAAGTTGATTATCTAACACCTAAACATTCATTATATTAAAAGTACGAGAAAGCGGCGACAATGTTCAAACGAGTCGTGAAGGAAAAAAAAAACTTTGACCACACTTTCATATTAAAAAGTAATTTATTTTTGTTTTTCTTTTGGTATTGAAACAAGAAATTACCCGGATCTCAAAGTATTTTTACGGCACGAGTATACTGGTCGATTTATCTACGTCCCAACCAAGACAAATGGGTTTAAACTACTTGGTAAATTTCAAATAGGAATTAGACTCCGTAGAGGGTGCTGGGGCAGGACCAATGAAATAAAACGAAACAAATCAGATGTCAAACGCAAACAAAAAGCCTGAATGGAAACTCTCTCTTCCCAGAAAGAAAGACGGAAGGGAATTACCTAGATTGAATTTCTAGAAAAGTTCATTCTGGCAAATCTGTCTCCATTCTTAAAAGAAAATAGTTATCAGCAGAGCAAATCCTAGAAGAGTGAAAAATAAAGAAGTAACAATCTACTTGTAAACGTAACTAATAAGGAACATGCAGATAACATACTTAAAATGAAATCTTTCCACAATTTAAAATGTAAAGCTTATCCACGGGAAAGACTTAATACAGATCTGGCCCTGGTTATACCAAAAGAAATAAATGCAGTAAATAAGGGGTCACCAACAATAGAAGGACAAGCATAAAAAGAGATGATCAAAACATTCAAGCCACATATGTATTTTAATATATATATATATATATATATATATATATATATATATATATATATATATTTCTCAGAAACAATAAAAATAATGGGTTCATACATAAAAAAGGCCTATGTGAATATCGTTCCTAAGTCGAATCCCGTTACCAGACAACTAGTCGAGCGGATGGTGCCTCTAGGGAAAAACATCTGCCCAAAATTCCTACAACCCATAAAAAGAAAGTGAGCACTGAAACCTGCAAAACAGAATCACTAAATAAGTTGGAAGAACCAATTTCAAACAAACATCCTCAAATACCACACACAGACAATTCAATATCACCACCTAAAGTAAACCTCATTAACCGAAAATCACGAAGAATCGGTAATCCGGCTACCAACATCTTGATAAACAAACACCACCATCCAAAAACTAAAATTTATATTTTGCAACTTCCTAGCTTCTCATGCTAGATGTTCTTTTGAAACTTATAATCTTTTGTACCCATATATTTCGGTAGATGATTTTTGTTGCTATTGTACGCCTATTCACGTGGTTTTGTGGTAATACCTATTGTATCAACCTTAATCTCACTGTCACGAATGCATTCTATCTTCAATCATTTCGCTGTTAATTTTGCATTGCCTAATGAGATTCTCACAATCTATCTTTCATCTCTCGGATCTGTCTTTTAGAGCCTTCAAATTTTCCTTGCATTTAAAACACATTCCAGTTGTAGCAAACATCATTTTATGTTTTGCCCACAATTTCCAAAAATTACCAGGCACTTCGTTGTGTCTGATTCCCTTTCAAAATCACAACCGACATCTTTGTTACAGCATAAATATTATCAATGATTTAAGTGTAAAAAAATACTTGCAGAGTCTGCTTGCATTCATGTAAATAAGATGGAATAATTCTTATTTAGATACGTGCATATTATTGTGCTTTTATCATTTCAGATCTTTCATTAGCGAAATGATTTTCATGACCTTTTGTCAGATTCAAGCTGCTTAAAAGGCAGTAACCTATTGCCAACTTTTCCAGGTCGAGGGACGCTTCCGATGATAAAAAAATACTGCTAAATTCTCTTAGCTGATTACTAAAATAAAAGTGCATCATTAGTTCATGTAGTTTCCAGAATTTTTCTGCACACCAGTTTACCTCTAGTTCAAGGAGTAATATTTATAACTGTGTTACTCAAAAGGCTAGATTTATGGTGTACCATTAGTGCTATTTAGTTTGTTTTTTTCAGTTGCTGTTCTTCAATTTAATTTCTTTCATAGGATTTTTCATCTTCTCCGTGTAGACGAAATGTTCTCTGCTATTTTTTGTCTGTCAACTTTAGGCTTCTGTTTCATGAGCAACTGTTATTACATACATAATTCAGAGGCCATAAATATGTGAGTTGTTTATATCAACAAAATATTTACATCGAGTATATCTTGGTACTCGTTTATTTGATCTCAGCTTTATAACAATAAGTACCGGAGAAAGAATATTGCTCTTAATATCTCCAACAGTGTCGTGTCAAGTGAAAACACCTAAGAACATGAATTCCTTTTAGTACATCGAGTTTTCCTCTTTCAAAATTTGATGCAATTCAATTTTATGGTGAATTCATGTATGATGTGTCAATGCTAATATATTTTATTAAAAGCACATCACAGTTGTGTTTACATTGATTTGTTAATAATAAAACTTCAAAAACTGATACAATAGATGGGTACTTTATTATTCACGAACAATTTCCTGATTTTTTTTTTTTTTAATAAGGAGATATTGTTCACAATAATCTATAACTAAAACGATTTTAAAACTTTCACATTTCCGTGTATTAATGTAACAACATCTGTCGGAGCTTTGAGAATTTGGGGAGGATTTGCTTTTATAAGGCATTGTTTGAAGGCCGACACACACCGTAGCCATGTTTATCGAAGGCACGTGTGAGCTAATAACGACTTATCCAGCAAAGGGGGACGTATGTTCGAATCCTGCTGGAGAAGGCAGATATTTCTTTAATAATACTTCTCGAACAATCAAGCAGGTAGACGAAAATGAAAAGAAATACTGTTTAATAAATAGACAAATCCTCTACTAAAATATTGGTGTACTCTAAAATAACGATCAAATTAATAAAATATCTATCTATCTATCTATCTATCTATCTATCTATCTATCTATCTATCTCTCTCTCTCTCTATATATATATATATATATATATATATAAAACAAGATCTAAAAGGTCAACCAATCTAACAATGATCTCATCTCACAATCCTCACACTTGCTCCATATGTGGCCTCCTTTGTAAATCACTAGTGGGTCTTAAATGCCACTTAAGATTAGCGCATAAACTTTCATAACTGAATCAATTAGCTGGCAGATCCTCATACGTCGAAACCGACGGGTGAGTCCATTATTATTATTATTATAAATTTTATCTATATATATATGACACATGGTATGAGTGAAATGATATATATATATATATATATATATATATATATATATATATATATATATATATATATATAATCATTTCACTGATCATACCATGTGTCACCTGCAGCATTACCCAATCAATTAAGCGATATGTGGGCACCATTAAAAATTCAGCATATCTGAAAACTGCTCGAACCAAAAGTATAATAGTAAAATAATAAAACGTAAAGACAAAATGCTAAAAATAAAGATAAAATAATCTAGATAATAATCTTCTAACTTTGAATCTGCACGTTTTTCGCAGTCCGTAAGACTTAACGTGACTGATTGAAATATTATAAACTGAAATTTACAATAAAGGAAAAATGTATTTGCTAAAATACAATGAAAGCCAATTCAATCATCATCTCTGTTTTAATTAAGGAATTTTTATTGTCAGTTCTTCTCAGTGCCGTTTTCTAAGCTTCATTCGCTTATGTTCCTTACAAATCTCGGTAATCACTTGTGCATTACTGGGTTTAGTTCTTTGCTTGGGGTGAAATGATTAAACCATTGCGCCAAATTAATATTTCTTGCAAAGGTCAGCTGATCATCGTTATAATATTGCATAGTAATTTTAATGTTTTCTCTAGAAAGTCATTGAAACAATCCACAGCATATTTAACTGATAAAGATTATACAGATTATGAGTTGTATGAATATCGGATTTGTTTTTTTCGGCTTATCTCTTCTCTTATTATCAAACTGACATAGAAATGTTTTTTTCTCAAATGTACATCTTATGACCTTCCTAATAATAGAAGCTTTGAAATATTAACGTGTGAAAAATGAATGTAAAATATATTCTTGTATAAAACCTTTAATGTAAAAAAATATATATATCACATTGTATAATCATCCGTGCGTCATATGTAGTGCAGTAGTTCAACAGTCATGGTAAGTGTAGTGTGGCGGGCAAAATATTTCATTGAGAAATCAGAGATTCGAGTTCGAATTCCAGACGATTTTTATACATGCACTTACATGCTAATACTCTTGTGACAAGTATGAATGAATCACTTTTCCCACTGGTTATGGGGTAAATAATAATACCTTGTATCTGTTCAAATTTGTACAATTATTCCCGAAATTTTTGAATAACAAAATAAAAAAATAAGTTGTGCAATTCAAAAATGTGTTTCGGCTTTAAATAACACACAATCTGTAGATAAACCGAAAAATAAACAATCGATCGTGCAAGATATACAGACGGAATGCATCAGGCTTTAAGCTAATTTAGAATGGACGTTTATCCCTCTCACGCAACATGTAGGCATGTCGTGCAGTGGACAGAGCCTTGGAATTAAACATCAGAGAGCCGAGTTGGAATATCTGTCGAGTTCAATATATTTCATTACGCGCAAATACATTTGAGAAAAGGGATGAATTCATAAATTCTCCACTCCCTAGCTATGGATTAAATAGTAGGTGTTGTGCCTGGAAAATAAATTCGTTGCTCTTGAAGAACTGTCAATGCAATATTCACACTCAAAATAAAAAAAAATGAATTGTTTTTCCAACCAAGTGAAGTTTTAAAAAACCACAAGTGTTTTTCAACCGTAAAACTACAAGTCAAAGAATCAATTATCCTATTCATATAAGTAGACTGAAAATGAGTTTAGACTGCCAATATCTAGAAACAGAAAAGATTTTTAATACCTTTCCAAAAATGCAAAATGAATGCCAAAACATCTGTCAAATATTGAATTCTACCTATAAAAATGTTATTCCCTACCAAATCCTTGTTCTTCTGCCGGAGACAAAAACTTATTCGAAAACGAATAGGAAAACAAAATAGGTGAAAATTTAAAAAAAAAAAAACAAGACAACCGCTGTGTAAAATCTTAAAACGGAAAGCACAATTGTTTGCACAATTACATATTTACAATTACACAAAAAGGTACAAATACAAAATTTGCACAATAATTTCTTTTTTTTCTTATTGAGGCAGTATAACAAGAAAAAAGATTACCAGCGAAAATGGAAAAAAATTACAGCTTCCGAAAAGGTAAGATAAAATAAAATAATACAACAAGGTAATAAAAATCTAATATGCAAAAGGCTCTGAAAAAAAAAAACGAATGTTCCTACTTTTATTTGATCCACGAGAGTCTCTGTGACATAGAATATTTTTTTAAAGTCCCTTTTAACTTCACACAGTTCGTGCTTGCGAAAATTTCTTAGAATTCTTCTCGTTCTTGGCTGTGCATCCACATGAAAATGTTTACTTTCCACCTCTCCCGGCAAGTGGGACTTTCTTTGATATTCAATTTTTGATATAAAATGCGTTCTTTGATGTTGACGACAGGCCGTATCTTCTTGCTGTCAAAAGTTTTCACAACTTATCTACTGACCTGAGCTCTATATATTTGAAAAATTAGGCTCAGAAAGCCGTCCCATTCTGGTCGTTACTAGAGCTTGAGACCACATCTCACGTTGGTTATTATATGCGAAAAATAATTTTCCATAAACTTGAAATGCATCCTTCACAAATTTTGGCAGTTTAAACCACTGAACCGAAAATGTCTTAAAAATGTTGCAATAAAACAAACCGTCTGGTCTTCATAAAAACACACTCGCTCAAATCAACGTGTATTAAAAAAACTCAATCTAGAGAGTTATAGATTTATACAAGGCTAACATTTTTAAAATACTAAAATAATTCTTTTATACGTTCGCTGAGTACAATTTCCGCACCTCTCTTACTTAAATATAAATACAGTCATTTGTAAAAATCCATCTAAAATTGAATGGTTCTACATTTATTTCGATATAAAATGGACACGAATCATTTGTACACAATTCATCTAAGTTTGAATGACATTACAACATTTCTTTAAATATAAACAGAACTTTAATCGTTTGGTAAATGTCATTTAATATATTAGCATTTATTTTCATAGAAATAGGACATAAATTACTTGCAGAATACTTGATCAACAATAGAATAATGCTACAAAAACTGATTTGGAGATAAATAGAACAGTAATCGTTTGCATCTGGGTTGGTACTGCCAACTTCTCATTGCCCAAACTTTACAGTATTCAAAAAACGTTATGCGGACTTGTGAGTGATGTATTATTTTCCTCCCTGCAACACATGCCACAGAGAGCAAACTTATATGGATTCTACCTTCTGTACCGCTGTTACTATACTAAATGTTCCAACGAATTACATTCCTTACTCCCATCAGTTCAGACATTCATATCTTGGACCCACCATGCCAGAATCACGAGTTATTTTCGTGACTACTAAGTTCTACACAGACAGTCTCTTAAACAGAAATGTTACTTTCCATGCCCACTAAAATTTAAAAACTTTGTTCAGTCTCAACCAATATCTATCTCATCTAACCTCATAATATGCATTTCTTAATTCTTCCTCCTACCATCACAAAATCTCAATTAGTGACTCACTAGATCGAATGGCTCTTGAGTCTTAACTCGTTTGAGGTAAAGTAAAAAAAAAGATATACATTATGTATTTACTCTATGAAGAGCAAGAGTACCAACCAGATTTTGTGATTTATATATTTTAACAAATTACGGATTTCCTTCGTTATATCTTTGTGTTTTTTTGTTGTCATGTTACTGTTGAGAAATTGGGAAATTACTCAACCTGCACTAAATTAAACCATGAATTAACTTTAAGGGCATTTATGAATTTTAGCCGTGAAACACTAGGACAACTCGTCAATCACTAAATCAATCAATGTCGGTAATCATTTTCTCGCGAATAATGATTGGATAAAACTGCCTTTCCTTGATTTCAGTCTTGTTGTATTGTAAAATGCAAAAGAGAAACAAATAATAAAGTGACTGACGTAAAAAGGAAAAGAGGGCGAATTCATTTAACATACGTTATATTAATTCAAATAGGCATAGACAATTGGGTTTTTTTCAGAGAAAAAGATCAAAAAAATAATTTAAAATTAATTTTGTATTTTAATTGAAATCCTGATATAAGCCATTTTACTTCAACGAAAAACATTAGCTACAATTGTATTTATCTTGTTTTATTTGCAATTTATATCGCACTAGCAAGGTTAGTATTATTCAGGAATACTCTTGAACTTTTCGATTTGAACACTTCGAGGATTGAAGTATCGCAGTTTCAAGACAAGACTTAACGTAGACCATCAAAATAGTCGTCCGATTTTAAAGAAGTTTAAATTGATTTGCTTTACGAAATTAAAATGCTGATTAAATGATATACAGTTTACTGTGAGAATGATGTTCAATATGTGCGTGTGATAATGAAATGCTTACATACGCTTAAAATGGGGAAGAAAAGAGCAAGCGATATAGAATTAGTTCAGCGCGTCACATCGCGGGACACTTTTTTCAGACAAGCAATATGGCTTTTGATTTTATAGGACAACTGCTGAAATACTGACGATAATTGCTAGAAAGTGTCTATTAAGCTCTACATATGAAAGGTAAAGCTAAGGCTGTTGCTTTTGATATCTCGAAAGACTTGGCATGCTGATTTTGACAAACTGAAAAGCTACGGTATTTCCTACAAAAAATTCGAACTAATCTGGTATTTTCTTATCAAATCGTGAAAGGAAAGTAACCCTTAACAGCTTTTCTTCTAGAACATTTTGCACCAATGCAGGTATCCCACAGGGCTCTAATCTTGATCCTAATTTTCATTAACAACCTTTCCGATGGCCTCAGCGTTCAACTTGGTATCTATTCATATGATATAACCGTTTTATTTTGTCTGGATAATATGTTCGGTCCGATAAGACCAAATTAAGAGCTGGTGTCAAAAACGACCTTCAGTCTTTTGTTACGTGAGGCAAAGGAAGGCTTATCAATTTTAACGCCTCTAAAACTAAACTGTTTATTAATCATCTGAGACCCCTTTCTCCTTTCCATCAACAGCGTGTAAGATGTTGTATTACAAGAGAGTGAGTCGTTGCGGCTTCTCGCTGAAAAATCTTGGTTTACTGTGTCGTATCAGGCAATTTTTCTCTCCTGGCTCTAGCTTACAAATCTAGAAAGTCTATATATTTATATTGAGAAAGTTATCCTTGATAAAATCACAAGAAGAATCATAAATAGTATTCGTTCCTGACCTGGTGGCTCGGCTTCAGTCACTTTCCCACCGCTGCAAAGATGCCTTCCTGTATCATTCCTATAAATACTTTCATGACAATTGTTCACTATGGTACCTAGACATTTTTTTAAATTTAAGCTCAGTACTAGACTGGCAAAGATGCTTCGCCCATTTACAGCTGATTTAGCTAGATGTAACTGTACATTCTATGCTAACATTTTCTTTTCTTGAACTTCTCGATGTGGAACATCCTTCCATGCTTTCCAACCAACTTTAATCTTCAAAAAATTAAATACAATGTCGATCCTTTTCTTCTCTCGTCTTGATTAACTATTCATTTTTTCTCCTTAGTAAAATTTATTTTTCTAATTCTTCCATACCCAGTCAACCTATCAGCCTTAGTGGCTTTAGTGCCTTGCTTGGTGTGAAACCGATAACAAAGTCTATAAAGCTGGGAAATATTAAGTGGCACAATCTCCTTAAATATGAAGAGGAAATTTGAAGCAAAAGAAATATGCTTCTACAGAACGATGTTGAGGATAATATTGACCGAATATGTGATTTAACGACGACATTTTGGAGAGAATGGAAACAAAAATGAAACTAATGCTTCATATCCGGAAGAGACAGCTGGGGTTTCTGGAGCACATATTGATGAAGAAGGCTTTAGGAAATCTGATGCTCACAAGACAGATAGCTGGCAAGAATAATAGAGATAAACACAGTATAACTTACTTCGCTTGTGTAAATGGATTGTGAAACATGACTTGGGAGAAATAACAGAAATGCATTGTTTATTATGAGCTACAAGCGACAGGAAGTTGTGGTGGGCCATGATCGCCTAAATATATATGAAGGTACACGGAACATAAATAAGATGGAAATCAGAAAAGGAATAAATTATGCTCGTGGATTGAATAAACGGCTCGATTCAAATTACTGTAAACCATCAGAGGCAAAGAAAGAAAAATTAAGAAGGTCGAATCATAAAAAGAAATAGACAAATGCGGCGACTGATTTAAATAAGACGTTTAAATTTATCTTCGAATATTTTAATAAATGGTAAAAAATTATATTTGTCTCCTTGATAAGCAATTATAATTTGAGGATTTATTAAGAAGAATTTGAGCGAAACGAAAACACCATTGAAACAGGAATGTTTTGAACTTTTAGCGCGGAATGGCTTCAATTAACCCTGTCGCTACTTTAGAATTTAGACTCCATACGATTTTAATAAATGAAATTACCTGCTTTTATATTCACGTCTCCCCCCCTTTGTCCTCCGCAAACTTGATGACGAGTATCTGCTCTCCGAAAATGTCATTTATTTCCTTGTGAATACGATACTAAATCGACCTCTGTTGATGGCTGAAACAGAATTAATACTAAAAGGACTTCTAAAGAGTTTGGTAAATGAACGCAGGAAGAAAGTACGGATCGTCAGTTAGAAGAGAGAATGTATAGTTGTTAGGAATAGGAACAAATTTACTTGCAAGTGTCGAATTTGTGTCATCGGAATAAAGCGAGCACAGACCTTGAACTAACTTGAAAGTGTTATAAGTGTGACACTGAAATCCGAAGGCTCAGTGAAATAGATGATGTATTTCAAAAGCTAAATGAATATTAAGAAGCAGGAAGATATCGTTAGACGCAAAGAAAATGTTGCTGAAATGTCATGTAATATTAATCCTGATATACAACAGTGACTGCTGGATAGAATCCGCGCTGATGAAATGAGGATTGGAGAATAAAGAGATATGGCTATACAAAAGTAAGCTGAAAATTCAGTGAACAGAACGTAGGGAAATCGAATCATTTTTTTAAAGAAACTGTAAAAGAAAAAAATTACGTTTACTTAAAACCAGAAAGAGAAAGCTGGGATTTCTGGGATATATGATCAGGAAATAGGGCCTGGCGAATTTGACATTCACGGGATATCCTGAAGTCAAGATCGGCAGTGCGATAACTGAGGATGCTTGTGCAAACTGGAAAACAGAACAGGAAGGGGACGCGATAGTAAGTAGACAAATTTTGGTTAAAGATCGAAAGTATTGGAAGTCGATGAGGGGAATGACCACCCACATCCTAAAAAGGCACAAGACATTTAAAGAAGATACACGTGTGAGAAAAAAAAAAGAATTAGAATTCTGTAATTTAAAGTGTTATTTTGTAAATTTGAAAACTGGCACTAAGAGATTTTCAGCCACATGGAATTATTAGCACAAGAGCGTTATATTTTTGCTTCATTAAATCTCTGATTTCAATAGAAGGAAGTAACAATTGTCTTGGTTCTTTCTGTCTTTGACTCTGGAATGAATTAGCTTATTGTAAATTAACATCAAGTAAGACGGATTATTAATAGAAATGAAATAATGCAATAATCAGCTATCTTATTGGCCTTGATCTGGCAGATCGTCTTCAGTCACTTTCCCACTGACACAAGGTTGCCTCTCTGTCATTTCTATAAATATTTTCATGGTAATTGTTCTGAAGAGCTATTCCCCTATGCTATAGAATTTTTTTTTTAATTTAAGCGCAGTACTAGACTGGCGACAAGGTCTCATCAATTTACAGTTGAGCTGGCTAGTTATAGCCGTAAGTTATATGCGAAAAGTTTATTTTCTCGCCCTTCTCTCTTGTGGAAATTTCTTCGCCTCATGTTTTTCAGCCAACTTTAATATGCAAAAACTTAAAAGCAATTTCAATCGCTATCTTCCGTCCTCCGGATTATTACTTTTTTTTTTTTACTTCCCGCTCATTATTAATTTTCCTGTTCTTAATTCTTTCTCAACTAGTAACCACTTGTGCTTTAGTTGTTTTACTGCCTTTTCATAGGTTGATACCAATTTTTAAAAAATGTTACCGTGAATCATAATTTATTTTATATCCAATTTAAATACAAACCTCCTATATTTATTATGTTAATGAAATATAAATTAATTTAATATAATATATATTTGAAAAGAAAATAGAATCATATTTACAATTCTCTGAAATAAATTGAAAATTTAAGTATAAAACAAAGCTGTTATAATTATACAAATTTGATGAATAGTAAACGAGTAAATTTCACATAAAAACTGCATGACAAATCTCGAAAAACGAAATGTAAGTTAAAATTGTAGAATTGTATATTGATCAATAAATTATAACTTAATCTATTACCTGTCTTAAAAAGAAAAAAATGGATTTTGTCAGAAATGATTAATAACAGCGGAATCATATGAGATAAAGAAATGAGAGAAAAAACGCCATGTCACCTTCATCTGGTTCAAAGGACATAAAGACTAAAACAAACAAATGAATACATTTTCCCTACATATACTACACAATGTTTGCTTTTAATTAGTAGTTTCAATAGGTCACACAATTAAGTATTTATTAATAAATAATAACTTTATCTTAAAAAGGATTTATTGGCCATTATTTTTAGAAAAATGACTAATTATCTTTGAATCCGCAGGTGGGTGGTGGGGCAACGCCTAAAACTCTCCACCTCCTTACGGGCGACTGCGCCCAAAAATCCCCGCCTCCTTACAAGGGCAGCGCCCCAAAATCCCCGCCTCCTTACGAGAGATAAGATCAAAGAATCAGCCAGTTCTAATATATTGATCAGAGTATAACGATAGCATACTGCATTAACTTATATACGATTATTTAAGATTGCAATCGTCTATTTTTCGGGAGGAATTGAAACATACTACTGATATATTAGCAAACATGTCTCACCATTTTACTATTGAAATAGTCGGATTCTTCCTTCCCTGCTACCAGCGATCGTAAAGAATTTAAATGTAAAGACAAGCGCCATCTTTTCGCTTCCTGCATCATGTTATTTTTTCCTTTCTCCTTACTAAATTCTTCTTATTCTCTTTCACTCTTAGTAACCCTTGGTGACTTAGTGTTATTAAGTCTTTTTCGGGATGTGTCCCGTCGATGTGCAGGAGGTATAATGGTTAGAGGCTCGGAAAGAGGTAATAGGCGAGTTCAAATTTCAGTTGTTGTATTCACCTTCGCAGAAATATCCCTGAGAAAGGATTGAATCCTTTTGATTTTCGCCTAGCTATGGGATACATATTAGGGCTGACTGGAGTCTCTGTTTGTCAACCTGTATGGAAGAAGTAGAAATCTGAATTCAAAACAGTATGTATCCCTGGTGCAACTAAGTTACACTCAGCATCCAGTATAAACGAGAAGCTGGCTCCGTGAGGTTTGACGGGACAAAAATAGGCCTCATCAGATGGACATCCAGTAAGACGCGCAATAAATGCTGAAGTTGCGAAAGCAAACTGACTTGCAGTAAGCCGTGAAGCTGTAAGAAATCTGATGAGAATGACTGGCTAATACTGACAGGATAGTAATAATAAATAATACTATTCTGTTATAAATGCAAAATATAATTTTTATACCAATTCTTTTAACAATTTGCTTTAATATATAAATACCTTATATATCTAGAAAATTAGAAAACAATGTACTCTTCATTTGCAAGTAAATATTTTGTAAACACGGTTCTGTTTGTTCACAAATTATGTAAACACATTTTTCTTCAGGCATGCTAAACATCTTTTTTCTATTTCTTTTTCCTGAAACCTTCACTTGCCGTTTAAAAGCACGTTATTTATGGGACATCGTAATGGATTGGAAGCCTAGATAAGTACCATGGTTTGTTTGTTTTACGTTTAAATATTTTTTTTTGTTTTTTTATTGTCATCATATGAACTAAGGTAAACACAGAATGTCTACATCAGATTGTTGTCCAAGATTTCTTGGAAATATCTTCAGGGCTAAGCTCTTATGCCAATTCTGTCAGCCAGTAAGTCACCATTGATTAAAAATAGAAAAGAAAAAATAGGAAATAAAAAAGAGAAAAATCATGACCGCCATTACGTTTCCCAGATTCACTTGCTGTTGTCTCGCCTTCCCTTTCTTCCTGTTCACTGTCGCATCAGCAACCCAGCTTAAAACTTTAAAACCTCCCTATCATTCGTCTAATCAGAAACAAGTATTTTCTTTCTGTGTGTCCTGTCTAGATGGCTTTCCTATCATTCAAGAATTGTATGCAGGAATGCACACATATTTAATGAATTCAGTTTTCTATGTTTAGAGAAGATTCGAGAAAAAATCACCGTGTCTGATAATATTGGCGTGAAATGACACTTTTTGACCTAATGATGAAAACTCCTTTATTTATCGCTCAATGTCATTTAATTACTTCCAGGTTGGCAAATACTACCTAATAGACATATATACTTAAGTACATCCGTACATGCACAACGTCAAACACCCACACTTAGAAACATATGACATATGATGTTCAAGATAAATTTAAGAAATATCCTTGGTATCTATACTAGAACTTACTGTGTCCGCATTTTTTGCATTGAGCACAACGACAGCACCAATTATCTACTTTATATCTATGCTGATGCTACATTCAGTTACTCTTGTCCCATTCATAGTTTCGATAAAGCCAATTTGGCAGCTGATCTCGAAAATGACTTTTACTCTTTTGTAAACTGGGTCAGGAAATGGCCTGTTAATTTTAATGCCTGCAAAACTAAACAGGTCTCTTTTAATCACCCTAAAGAATCGTAATTCGGGCACCAACAATCACCTGCATTATCATCTTCCTATTTGATTCGTATGTAGCACACGCTGATTCCAATTATCTCAACTGGTTCTTGTAATTGGATGCAACATTTTTGATGAGGATAATTCAACTAGATGACGAATAAGATTAAAAGAAAAACCTTGCGCAGGTACCATTGGACTGAACTTTCACCTGCCTACCTGGAACATAAAATAACAGCAGTAAATCCAGCCACATATGTGGAGAATTTCCAGAGACGATATAATATCTGGGTTATACCACTAGCGTGATTAGAATACTTGCAACCACTTGATAGAACCAAGCAGTACATACATTGATCAATACGTTAAAAATTCAACAAAACTTGCAAAAAGAATTTTTAACAGAACGTTTCAGATGTTATATAATTCTGCAAGTCCACTCGACAAAACATATCTTTGAAAACGTGTGAGAGTATAATGAAATGCAAAGTTCGCGAGATAGATATCTTAAGGCAAAAATATTACCCACTTCTATTGGGTCTTTGGCAACGATATCCAAATGAGAAAACAAATGGATGTATCCAATTCTAGATAGCATTTCACAACTTGCGTGGATTTATCCCCATACGATGAACAGCGTTACTTCTTTTTTCCTTCTAATTGCATGGTATATAATCTGAAAGAAATGAAAAAAAATGTTATTTCTAGGATATTGAGGCTGACACATGTGTGTACTTCGTACTAAACAAAGCGAAGGCAGCATACTGCTACTTCTTGTAAAATATTATTATTATTAATCTTATTATTAATAAGAATAATAATAATAATTATAATAATAATAATAACAACAAATAATAAACATTGAACTTGCTTTCAACACTAAAAAATAAAGAGAAAAGAGGGAAATTATGTGTTTGAAGAAAGTTTGGAAATTTGGAATAAAAATATTACGAGCAAAACAGCTCGTATTTTTTAATCCTATTCACTTAGAATTTTAAATAAGATTAAATTAAAAGTATTTTTTGAATATGCCAAGAAATATGTTTAAATCATATTCATTTGAATGTTTTTTTTTAATATGGCTTTTTTTTGTTTTAATATGGCTTTTTTTTTTGTTTTAATATTTAAAATAGTGTTTGTTTAATGAAAGCTGAAATCAAACAATGACAGAGAGATGGAAAGATAGCGAAATGGAAAGAGAGAGAGAGGTGGAAAGAAACTTAAATCATTATGCGCCCGACAGTCGACGTATGCACGATACGCAGACTTTTAATATTAGATAGACAACAGGAAGAAACAAAAAAAGAAACTAAGATGAATGTAAAATTAGATGGCAGTGGTGGTAATGGTGATGATGTTGGTGGTGGTGATTGTTGTGATAGTGTCTTATCGATTATTTTTGAATAAGTATATTCAGTACTTTTCTAGAAAGAAATATACCCTGGTGGGGAGGGGGCCCAAACTTGAAATACATTTTTTTTGTCGTCTAAATGTTTGCGTTATTGTTGGGAGGAGGGATCGGTGTATGTTTTGATTAACTTTTCAAAAAAAATTTAGTCCTTCTTAGCGTTCTGAAGTTTTGGTTGAAAGCCTTTTTTTTGTCAGCAAAATTTACATAAAATCGATCATGTCAGCCAAGTTTGACAACTTTGTAAACAAAGTGAAATTCTCCGTTTAAAGTTCTTGTAAATTTCAATTATACTTTTTTCAAAAGTTATTTTAAGAAAATTAAAAAAATTAAAGTGTAGTTAATGTAATTAGAAACAAAATTAGTTATTTTTTTAGCTGGAAAAATTTAGTTGGAATCAAGATAAGCAGACGTCTAACTGTGGGGATTGGTTCTGGAGGTGTGTATTGAAGTTTAACTCAATGTATCGACAACTAACGGCAAGGCAATTTATCAGACTGAATGACAGAATTGACAGTAATTTTTAATTTTCATATTTTATTGATATTTTAAAGATACTATTTTAACGAAGATTTTTCCAAAGTCTACACTCTTTCCGTCCCTAAAATTGAATCAAAAAAAGAAAAAAAAATAATTACACTATGTCTCTCTCTGAAAAAAATAACAATGTTGATCATATTTTAAAAACAATATATATTGAAATATGTAAATAAAAAAAAGAAAATTAAAATGTTTGTATATGCGACGATAATGGTCGCTCATTCAAGGAATTTGATATGCGCTTGACAGAACGAAATCAACGCAATATATGAGTCCAGATTCACGTTATAAGGAAAAAAAAAATCTCTTAAAACTCATGAAGTTAATTCTGAATTGTGCCACTGTAGTTTTGCCAGAGAGATTTTTAATATATTTTTTGATATAATAAAAATCGTTTTAAAAATACAAACGCTTCGTATATTGTAATCAACTTTCTCACTTATTATCTGTAAAAATAGATCCATTAAAAAGGTTATTTCGAGTGATACATATATTCAAACTTAATTTTAAAGTATTTAACAAATTTATCTCATTTTGTATTCAAAATTGAAAAAGAAAGAAAACTGTTCTAGTAAAAACTGATTTTTCATCGGAAAAATAATTTGGCTTCAGATTATATATTATTCATAAAAAACATTAAAAGCTTTTCAAATTAAATAATGTCTTAGTTTTATTAGGTTTTGCATTTTACATTTCAGAACTTAATACTTTGTAGAAACGCTTCTCGATTTACAAAAATATCGATGATTTATATTCCTTTAAGTCTCCTGCATTTACTTAAAAAATCACAAAAACACTCATAGTCGAGTTTTCGTGTTTCCATACAATTAAGTAAAGGGTATAACAGATGTAAAAAAAATACCATGAATTTCTAAGACCAAATATTGTAACAGAACGTCATTCATTTTTGAATAATTTCTGAATGTTTCATTAAAATTCAACAATTATTTGATTTTTTGCAAGACTTTTTCTTAAAACGTTAAGATGCTAAATATTACGCGACCGCTGACTTTTAAAAAAAGAACAATATTTTTAACCGGAGTTTGAAAATGGTGAACAAGAATGTTTTTTTTTTGTTTTTTTTGAAAAGCAATTGGAACGTGCTTTGATCTTTCCTCTCAGCAGTAACCTGGACATTTTGTAGATAAAACTTTGTTTTTATTATGTTTGTGGACTCTTTTTTTGTCATACTATGCTGTTTTTTCTTCTTGAATGTTCTTTTCTCATTTATTAATTCATTTATTTACTAGTAATTTCTATAAACTATTTATTTTATATGCTACACAATACAAACACTTATAATAAATTTCCATTTAAATATTATTAGTAAATAAATAAATAATTTATTTATGGGTAAAACATATTCTTGTAATAACAAGGTTAGTGATAATTTGAACAGGCTTTCATGGTATTGAACATAAGATAGAAAAAGTCAAAGACAATTCCGTTGAAAATTGAGCGTATGTCGGAGTCTGGTACATCTTTTTGAGGGATTGTGTTTAAATGTATAAAGATGATCTCTATATACATTTAAAGACAATCCAACAAAAAGAACAATAAATAAATCGTCTAGGGAAGAATATATTGAAGTAATGATAGCCTTTTACACAGCTACGATGAACCCGACAACGACAACAACGACCAAAGTTGCCTATAATATCTGACTGGAAAAACATCCATCAAAAAAACTAAACACCGTTGCCAACAAACTAGTCAATAACAGACATGACATCTTCATATAAAAGAATACCTGAAATAGAACTGGAAATCATCCGAGTAAAAAAAATAAATAAATAAATAAATCGATTAAACGTTAACATGGGTGGGGGGCTAAATGCTAACAAGACAGAGGAGATACATGCAGAGTAACAAATAGAAACCAATTGTAATAATTTCTTTGAAGTACACAATAAAATAGAGAAAGATAATAACGAATATGAGAGAGAGAGAGAGAGATGGCAAAATCATCCGATATTATTGGGAGAATTTAAAGAAAATATCTTTCGAGGAAAGGCCGACAATTCCAAAAGTAAGAAAGAACAATAAGTTGAAGCAAATTATCAACCTTACTGACCAAGCAATTACAAAAATAAGCGACGAAATGGAAAGACCAATAAACATTACATAAGTTAATCATCTTATATACGCAGTCTCGGCGACGATCGGAGAAACACTAGGTGAAAAATTAAAATTCCAACGTAAGAGAAAAAGAAAAAAATGACAGTCTCGAAAGAAGAAAAAATAGAAAACGAGATAAATAAACTACATGGACAATTGTCAATTCTAAGTGGAGTATTAAAAGGCTCTAAAATGAAAGAATGTAAATGAAGACGACTGAAACGAAATCTTGGCTTGAAGAATTATACTGACGTACCAAAATTTAAAGAGAAGCTGAAACAACAATTCAAGCGAAGGCACAGAGAATAAAGCGTTATGAAAAAAATTAGATACTTCTGGCAAACGAAAATCATCAAAGAAGAAATAAATGGCTCACCTAATATAAAGGAAGTCGAGACGTTCTGATGTAAGTTGTTGGAAAACTGTAAAATGCACAGTGAAATAGTTACATAGATCAAATACCAAAACCAAAACGCACATATAGAATGCCACAAATGGACGGATATCGATGTTACTGAAATAACAGGTGATATCAGCAAAACAAAAAAAATAAAGCACCAGGAATAGACCGAATAGACAATTTTTGGATAAGAAAAACCTATCTACCACTGACCATAACCTTGCACAGGCTTACAATGATATATTCATAAACTCAGAAAAACGCCCAAATTGCTCACGTGTGTAGTAATATAGCTACAACCCAAAACAGAAGAGACGCCGAACTTGAAGAATTATAGACCTATCACCTGCCTACTAACAATGTACGGGATCCTCATTTTTATCATAACAGAGAGGACATACAACTTCCCTCATAAAAACTGACTCCCAGCAAAAGAGAAGTGATGTAAAAGAGGAAATTACAGGTGAAACGTCCATGTAATTATCGATAAAGAATATTGAAGAGGTGAAAAAAGAAACGTATCGACTAAAGTAAGGTTTTTTTTTAATAGTGTTCCACAGTCATGAATAAAGAAGAGCCTTAAATTATACAGAGCATGCCCCATACCGGTCAAATTCACAACAGAAAGCATGAAAAATTGAAGCATACAAAATGGCCATTAACATTGAGACCAATCAATATCAAAAGCGAGATCATCCATGAAGATTCATTATCACCACTACTCTTCTTGAATTAACGCCACTCAGCTACCCACTGAACAGCAGTAGCGACGGACACAAAGTAAATAATGACAAACTGAATCAGCTATTTTATATTGATGATCGTAAAACAGTTGTGAAGGATGACAACCAGAAGAAAACCTACATACCATTGTCAAAACTTTTCACGAAGACATTAGGATGGAATTCGAAATTGACAAATGTGTCAAAGCCACCTTCAAAGGAAGTAAACTAACGAAAAATACAAATTTAGAGGTTGGTATCAACAAAAAGATTAAGGAACTAGACCAAGATGGTACATACAAATACATAGGAATTAATGACAGAGACGGAATACAATATTCAATTATGAAGAAAAACATCCGAAAAGAATATTATAGAAGAATGCCTTTGATACTAGAATGTGAACTAAATGGGAGCAAGAAAACAAATGCTATCAACACATTAGCTCTAGCCGTAGTACCATACAGCTTCAACATTATTAAATAAACGTTGAATGACATTAAAAGATTGGATGCCTAAACTAAAACAAAGTTTACCGAAATAAGGGTGCACTATCCGAAATCAGATGTTAATAGGCTGTATGTGACAAGAGCTTTAGAAAGGCGAGGTCTAATCCAATTTAAATTATCTCTAAAACCTATAACAATCGGATTGGAAGCTACCTCACAAAATCCAATGACGTTCTCCTACAAATAGTAAACGAAGCGAATATCATCTATGCTAAACGTGTAATTCAGAGAGAAAAATAAATTGGCAAAATGGAATTACAACAAAACTGGGAGAACAAGGTGTTGCATGGAAAATACACAAAAAGAACGAAAGAAAAAAAAGAAAAGAAATTCAGGAAGTGTATGCTTACTGACACAGCAGTACCATCTGAGAGAAACCCCTTTATAAAAATTATGGAAAAATTGTTCAAATACAAAGACCTGGAGATCGAGATGTGGGGGAATGAAGTTTGAGACTGTACCAATATATATCGGAGCTCTGGACGATGGTTGAAAACGTTGGTTTGTGAATATTGGTGACATAATATTGTGAGTTCAATATCTGCATCGGGCATTGTGTACTTGAACTCATTGGAAACGGTCGAGAAATAAGTAAGCAGTAATAGATAAAAATAAAAACTTGTCGGTATACCGAGACACGAGAAGTGTTAGGGGAACAGTCTATGGAGAATAAATGAAGAGTTCAGTTCAATACAGAATTCCCGGTCACCCAGATGCAAATAAGTCTGAGGAAGGCTAGAGGGCACAACGACCTAGGTATTGTGATAACAATAATAAAAATTAGTAGAATAGTCCTATTAAAAATAATGTAAATAATGATAATTCTTCATTTCGGAAAATCAGACAATAAATATACTTTCTCATTAAATCTATTTGCATCATTATACAAATTATTGGTAAAGATCTCTGTTGCTAGCAAGAAACGAAAATAAAAGGCCAAAGGTTATGACTTCGTTAACTCTCAAAATCGATGAACAATTATTTTACTTTCCACACACAAACTAAACAAGAGTATCAATTTAAACTGCAAGAACATATAGGGTTCGTTGACAGAAATAGATTTCTTCCTGAAGTGAAGCAAATTATGCAAGAGAGATTGGTATCTTGGCAAAAACCAACCCCAGAACAAGATGTTACTTCAGTTAAGAGAGTAGTGTGAAATTGATAGTCAAAATACAGTGGGTTTTTTTTGCCCAAAGTCTATCTCTGTCATCTTTCTCTCACTATCTCTTTCTCTCTATCTCTCTATCTGTCTGTCTGTTTCTCTTTCTCTCACAACCCCCCCACATATATATATATATATATATATGTGTGTGTGTGTGTGTGTGTGTGTGTGTGTATGTGTGTGTGTATGTGTGTGCGTGTAAATTCAAAACATTGAAACCAAACCCAGAATTAGCATGAGATGAAATTGAAAGAGTGAAAAAAATGAAGACCTTGTATTAAAATCATTGAAGAAAGAATAGAAACAATTATCGTTTATTTTTCTTTTTGTCATAAGAACATTTTTAATAAAAAAATATCATGCTTGACTACATTTTGGACCTACTTAAACAACTACATTTGGGGCCTATTCAAAAATTACGAGGGGTGGCTTCAAACTTTTGAACAGTGGTGTTATATATATATATATATATATATATATATATATATATATATATATATATATATATATATATATAGCTCGACTTTTGATGGTAGCGTGTGCAATGTTCATTTTCTCGCAAAATACACATTGAGGAAGTTTATACTTATAGGATGCAGTCACAACTGGTCATGTTGAATAGATGAGTGACGACAGAATACCCATGATACTGTGAAAATGGACAGCAGTCATTAGAGGTAACCAGAATCATCACGAAAAAAATAAACATGCACATCTTCGAATAGAATCGACAAGTTCTGTATCCTTTTTTTATTGTATTTTTTCAATTTTCAGAGAAAGTGTGAAGGCTCGTGCTCGAAGTTATGAATAAACTGGACAAGTTCATATTGTGTGCGTTTGTTTTTTTTGTTTTTGCCATTCAAGTACTTGCGGCTTTTGTTGACTTTGTCAGGAAACAATATGGTGTCTTTGTGGTAAGCTTCCTCTGTCTTCATCCTGGTTTTGTTTGGGAAGCAGGACGTTCTAATTGTCCACGCGTTACGTCATCTTTAACGACTATTAGGAATGAAAGGTAGAATTTATGTATTTACTAATTTAGTTTAACTTTTTGTATTATAATGATATATGTGTTACAATTTTTGGATACATTATGTACTAGTGAGTTAGCCCAAATGACTTGACTCACTTTATAGTCCACCAATAGAAGGTTAACCAATCAGAAGACGTAGAATGTTCAATCCGTCGTGTATAAAGGCGGCCATTTTTGTCTACTCTACCCGAATGTCCAGTCAAGCTTGTCAGGCGAAGAGAAACAGAAGGACGAACTATGCTCTGCTACTTTTACCAAAATATCCACTGCTAACCTGAACAACGCTTTCCTACTCTCTTCAAAATATTCACTGCTAACCTCTGGATTCTTTACTCAAAGACAACCGTCATCATGAATAACAATATGTGCAGCATTTTATCATATCATAAGCACTTTAAGATACTTTCTCTTGGGGCTAGCTTATTGATATATATTAAAACAACATTAATTCTGAAAAGATCGCTCATAACTAGCATATAGACAGACTCGAAATTCCTACATTTAAACGTCAAATAATATATATCATTAACCCGCAAGCATTTGTTAGGCTGGTTTATTTTGTTTCACATTTCAAAAAATATTGTTTAATTAATGCCGGAACCTAGTTATATTGAACATATATCCATGGCATCAGCTAAATATATTTCAAACGCAATTGTATGCCTTCAACTAAATAATATATTGTTGGTCATTTTGCAATAAAATGTATTGTTGCTGATTCAGCTATTAATGTGCATTGTTGGTAATGTTTGAAAAAACATATAAACATGTATTTCTCGTATTTTTATACATTCATAGTGTTATATTTTTTCAGTATTTGACATAGGTTCCCCTACTTCTCAAAATTTCCAATCTCCCTGTCCCAGGCCTTGCTGCCAGATGCATTTTCTCGGGCTAACCAGGAGTGTAGGCATCAGGAATCAATTACACACCTCTACTTTTGTTTTATATAAGATGGCAAATCGGAAAATGTGAAGATAACAAAAATTAAAAATATTAACTTTCATAGAGACGAGAACAATTACATGTCACTTTTTAATGCCAGTGTCGTGAAGAAGAAAAAATGCCTCAAAGATGAGACATTAGGCATCAAAAAGCGTGCGAAATTCATTTTTATTTTGCGTTTGTTTTTCTGAATGTATCACTAGGCATATGTATATATATATATATATATATATATATATATGGACATAAGAGGATATAAAAATGGTGTTGAATATTTACTTCAATGGATATGAGTTCGTAACCCTGGATTTAACGATTATCCGATCATCAGGCAAACTGATTTATTTTTTTTAAATTTGAGATTATATATATATATATATATATATATTCCATACTTATATCCTCTTATGTCCATATATTATTTTTATTTAAATTACTTGTTTGTGATTTAATTTGACACAATGTGTAAACGTTTCAGGATTGACATCCCGTATGCAAATGTAGTATATATTATAATATATAAGGATTTTCTAAGCGTAGCTTCGATGTGGCACGAAGCTGAAAGTATAGAGCAACAAAGATGGATCGAACTCACTACTCCGTCGCAATTGTTCTAGCGAGACAATATTGTTAATGAAACGCCGATAATACCAATATTGTGCATTATCCTTTTTATATTCTAGTTTCATAATGTTGTATAGTTTCGTATTATCCACACCATTGTTAGTAATCAATGTAGTAAAATCCATCATGGATGTATCATAAATGTAAAATGCATCAAAAATGTAAAATATATAATAAATGTGAAATGCATCGTAAATGTAAAATGTATCTTAAATGTAAAATGTATCATAAATGTAAAATGAATCAAAAATGTAAAATATATCATAAATGTGAAATGCATCATTAATGTAAGATGTATACTTAAATGTAAAATGTATCATAAATGTAAAATGTATCATAAATGTAAAATGCATCAAAATTGTAAAATATATCATAAATGTGAAATGCATCATCAATGTAAAATGTATCTTAAATGTACAATGTATCATAAATGTAAAATTCATCATAAATGTATCATAGATGTCATAGATGTAAAATGTATCATAAATGTACAATGTATCATGAATGTACAATGTATCATAAATGTAAAATGCACCACGAATGTATCATAAATGTACAATGTATCATAAATGTAAAATGCATCATAAATTTAGAAAGCATCATAAATATATCATAAATGTCAAATGTATCATAAATATAAAATGTATCCTAAATTTACAATCTAAATGTACATGTTATGGAAGACTACTGAAAATTTTTGCATTATACACACATCTATTATAAAAAGATTTTTTTTCAAAATATATCATATATATATATATATATATATATATATATATATATATCATATGTATAAAACGTTTCATAAATATTTCATAAATGTATCATGAATTTAAAATGCATCATAAAAGTCATCATAAAAGTAAAATGTATCATTAGTTCAAAATCTATCAAAGCTATTCATAGTATAATCGTCATGCTAATTGTTTGCTGTGTTTATTCTAGCATCGAATAAAATTGTTTAAATGAAAAGGATAAGCACGCATAATTATGAGATTCATTTAGAAATATATTTGCCTAATTAAGAAGATGTATTTTCGTTTGCATCTCAAAAAATAGTTGGGTTAAAAGACGTTTAACCGAAGATCATTTAGATGAATATCGATTAAATGATTTGACATAGAACCGAATGGAACTACTGGTGAATTGAATGAATATTATATATATATATATATATATATATATATATATATATATATATATATATATATATAGTTTATGAAAAACTAGGTAATCCATATGGGTAAACCTAAGGAGGATAAAATCCAGAGAGCTCAATCTAATTTCAGAGCAAATAATTTAAATAAAAACAGAGCAATTTAAGGTTCCATGTAATAAATTATTTCACCACAGCCCCAGTCGTCATGGGTCTGATGATCCGCAGTCCTTTTAAAAGGGCTGTGGTGAAATAATTTATTATATGGAACCTTAAAGTGGTCTGTTTTATATATATATATATATATATATATATATATATATATATATATATATATATATATATATATATATATATATATATATATATATATATATATATATATATATATATATATATATATATATATATATATATATATATATATATATATATATATATGTATATATATATATATATATATATATATATATATATATATATATATATATATATATATATTTATATATATATATATATATATATATATATATATAGAGAGAGAGAGAGAGAGAGAGGATTGATGTATACGATATAAATTCCAATAATCTCAAAGCATACAATTCTTTAAAATGTGCTCAATACAGAGTTGAGTAAATTTATTTAGAATTGTTATAAAATCACTACAAAAGTGTATAATAAATTACATGTTTTTTCCTTAGTTTCGTTTTAAATAATTTTACAATATTTAATCTTAATACTGATTAAAATTGAAAATTTCTATTTCATTCTAACCCTAAAATTCAAGCATTAATAATTATAACCAAATTTCGTTGTCAAGTTTTTTGAATACTCATAGTCTTGTATTTTAATTGGTCATTGTAGCTTATGTAACAGGGTTTCCCCTATCGAAGGCTGTTTGGTTGATTTGAACATTCTAAAGCTCTTTATTGTCAATTGAACAATCACCTGATAGGACACCCAGAAGTGTTGAAACAAAATCGCTATCTTTGTAGTGATCTTCTGATATATTTTTGTTATAATTTTCGAACAACACACACACACACACACACACACACACACACACATATATATATATATATATATATATATATATATATATATATATATATATATATATATATATATATATTTATATATATTCCGATATCTTTATTCCGAAACTCTGTATTTAGTTAACTGCCATGCCCAGGAACATGTTTTTGAATCAACCGCATTTAGTTCAATTGAACGGCTACGAGACTAGCACTACATGTTGTTTAATCATTCCGCAGTGACCGACATCTGAGTGTTTTGGCGATACGATCTTGCACATTTCTTATATATAGATGCATATCGTTTTGGCATTTGCTATGCATGAAACTATAAAAAAAAAATGATCACGTTTGGAAGTGTTGGCTGTTGTTTTATTTCCTTTTTTACGCGTTGCACTTCCTTTAATACATGTGTGGAATGAGCTTACTAGATTTTGAGGGCGGATTTATGCGGTTCGGCATTTTCTGTGATCCGGCATTTTCTGTGGGCCTGTAATGCCTTGGTTCAAATGTTGCCGGATATAAAGTCTATAAATAAAATATATACTCAGAAAAAATATATATAAATATATCACAGGTTGAGTTGTTCAGAAAATCGGAAAAAGCTATATAATCTTTCAGTTATATGAATATTCAGATAAATATACGTGGAGCTTCGGATACCTATTCAATCAAATGTCAGTCGTTTAATGTCCAAATATCAGTTTGTTATATATTCATACACGAAATTAGCGTTAATAATTTTCTATTCACTTTGCAGGCAATGACAATGTCCGAGAATCAGTTTCAATTGTTTTTTTAACAATTAACACGTGTATATTTCTTAGCCATGATTGTTACCTATTTTTGAGTTTCAAGAAGAAAACACTAGTTTCGAAAACTTATTTTCTGCTCAATCCGTGCCTTTACACTTTGATGACTGGCGTCATGCAATCATCTCTATCTATATGTCATCGCCATGTAATAAGCGAAGCTAACATTAATAAATAACAAGACATCAAGAAAGAGAACATGGAACATCAATTTGCACATCAGAGAAAATTCCAAGGCCAAAATCTACCTTTGCGGAATTAGAAAAAAAGGTCAGGCAGCAACGAGCATTTACAATGGAGAAGACTGAAATGGTACCAATCATTAGAAGTCAAAATCAAAGAACTCATGCTTTTTACAGGATGAAACAATAAGAAATATGAGTGGGCCTTATTAATTAGCTCCAATTATTGTCAGTGTAAATTATTCAACACGATTGTTCCTATTCAACATCTTCCTAATATTGCTTCATAAAATCAATACGTTATTGAACTTTTATTCATAGTCACATTTAATTTGATAGGAATTAAGATTATGTGTATACGATGATCACAAATATAAATTACACAGTAGAAGAGAGAGCTTTATATATATATATATATATATATATATATATATATATATATATATAGTTACGATAAATTTTCAGATGATTGCATGTTAAGATTGTATAAAAATCCTTGAAAGAGTGAGTTACATATCATGTCACGACGAATATATTTATTAATATTTTTTCAATGAAAATTGGACACATTCTTGTTCTCTTTTATCATTCTCTGTCCCTCCCTACTTTTATCAATATATATATATATATATATATATATATATATATTGAAACATTCCTATAATTCGCCCTCATTTGAATTAGACTCCACATGTTTATTTTATTGATTGTCGAGGAGGTTTATTAGCTGACGTATTCTGGACATCCTACTATTTATTCTGTTCAATATAATAACGGTTGAAGCAATAAAAATGTCGTTTTATATGTAAATCTATCAATTTTATGTACATACGCCCACACACACATATATATAGTAATTAGTAGGAGAATTTGAAAATTATATTTAATTAATTCATCGAGTCTGATAGAAACCTCAACAGAATGCAATGGACGGCCATTTCGTCCTATATTTGCGACTCATCAGCAGTGCACATCCACTACCGAGAATTGAAACCCTGACAGTTACGTTGTCAGGCGAACATCATACCAACTGTTCCAAATGGGCCTCAGTGACGAAGAGATTCCAAATCAGACTCAACCGCTCATATATATATATATATATATATATATATATATATATATATATATATATATATATATATATATATATATATATATATATATATATATATATATATATATATATATATATATATATATATATATATATATGTGTGTATGTGGCACCTTGCATTATTAGAAATATTCATAGAAATATGATTTAATTTTTTCTTACTCGGTTACTAAACAGGTTGTTGATTTTTTTTAAAACGGAAAATAACTGAGTTGAAAATAATTCACTAAGATTGTACTAGACGATCTTAAGGGAAGAAGAAGGAAAGAAAAGAAAAAAAAAAAGAAAGAAGAAGAGAGAAAAAGAGTTGTATGATGCATGACCCAATTGAGGGTGGAGATAGGAGTCAGAAAGAGATTTAGGTCAGCGTCTTGGCCGATTTTCGAAAAAGACAATTGGAAGAATAGAATTATAAATAATAAGAAGAAAGAAAGGAAAAAGACATGATATCAAAACGGGCCGCTGATGTAGACCAGATATCGTCAAAGCATCTGACCGACTTTTGCGTGGAGAGACTCTTATCAATTTGGTTTAGAACAATAGAAATGAAATTTTTAATCAGAGAAAAGTGTTTTTGGGTTGAGGGAGTTACCGGTGGAACGATATACAGATCTTGACCTGTTAAGAATTGGACACCCACGTTAATAAAGTAGAGACATTTCAATGTAGATAATTAAGATTTTCGACTATCAGGAAAAAAACAAAGAGGTAAAAAGAGGGACAATTGCTTTTGGCTCACAGAGGGCGCCAAGAAGGCGGAAAAGATCCTTTCTAAAGTCAAGACTAATTAGCAGCGGGCTGTTTGACAAAGTCCAGGTGAGAGAAAGCCAAAGATTGTCATTTTGCGTACGTGCAAAAAGGGAAAAATTGGATTTTGTTTTTTTTAAACAAGAACGATGTAACCACGCCCGCAAACAGAGGGGAGAGGATGTTCGATCAATAACAATTGGTCGAATACGATCACGTGACCTGCGGAAGAAAAGGAAGAAATGTTCGACCAATAACAATTGGTCGAATACGATCACGTGACTTGCGGAAGAAAAAGGAAAGAAATGCTCGATCAGGAACGATTGGTTGAAAAGCGGTCACCTGACATACGAGAGACTAAGAGAGATGGATGCGCCGCCCCACCAAAGGTACTGCGAGGAAGTAGGGCGAAAACAATAGCGATAATGGAGAAGACAGAATTAATGCAGTTTTTGGAATTATCGAGAAAACCCTGACGCCGACAGACCCACCCCAGTTTGTTGCGGCGTCAATAAAAAGCAGGGCCCCAATCGACAAAAAATCAGTTCATCCCCGGACGGCAGCGAGAAAAGAACCCTCAGACAAGAAGAACTTCCAGCCCAAGTAGATGAAGAAGAAGATTGCCTGAAAGCCTGAGAAGAATTGGAGCTGCAGACAAGCCGAAAGTCGATGAGAAGTTAAAAGTTCAGCTCCGGACGGCAGTGAGAAGAGACCACCTCAGACGACAGAGAGTTGCGGCTAAGTTGAAACAAGAAATCTTCCACCAAGTTGAAACAGGAAAACTACCAGCCCAAGCAGACGAAGAAGAAGAAATACAACTCAAGTCGGAGAGAAGAATCAACTGCGAATGATCGATAGAAATTAGCCCCAGTGTCGAACTGAACCACCTCCGACATACATACATGATTCTAGAAAGTAGGTAATTCGACATTTTTCTATTGTGTGATAGAAGCTTGGTGCCATAGTCCACAGAGCGGGTCGGGAAATGAGAACACTTTTGTTTTTATGTAACGGACTTTAAGATATAAAAAGGTTGTTACCCTTTTTATCAGCAATTTTGTTTGGTGTCGTGAGTTTTTATTTTATTTGTGTTTTGCCACCCCGTCGGACTCAACTTGTATCGGCCCCGATCCTGCTGGTCCCGTCTGTCTAAGATCTAAACACAGCGTGGGTAGACAGACCGGAGATCGGTATAGTTGCTTTAGTGACCAGGTACAGCGAGTCGGGAAAGGCGAGGCTGGTGATCATCTGACCAAAGGGTTGGAGCGGCACGCTTGGACCCAGGAGGAGCGACCAGGAGGAGCGACGTCACCGTTGGCGCCGTAACCAAAGGATCCGACACTGGGCCAGGTGTGTAACCGTCACAGTATATATGAATATATGAATGTATTAATATATGAATATATGAATGAAAAGACAATAGATAAAATATTCTTAGTCGACGCGTTCTGTCCTCTGGCGGACTTTATTATGGCAAATGTAAGCATTTATTTTGTTGCACATGTTTATCTATCTATAGGAGGAATGAAGTCATTTGTTTAAAAGAGTTTTAAATTTGAGAAAGTTCTTTAATGTTCATCAAGTTCTTGAATGAATATTCTAGATTACTTTTGTTTTACCAGTCTATGAATTATAGTATTTTGTGTCCGCCACATGTTTTGACGAACCTTTCAAACATCTGATGAACGTCCTTTAACATTCAAAAACTGTTTACAGTTAGAGTGTATCAGTAAGGAAACAAAGTGTATAAAAAGACAAGAGGATAAAATTATTCTTATTTGCCGCGTTTCGTCGTCTGAGAAACTTGACTTTTGTCTTGATAAAATCCTTCAGAGGACAAAACCCGTTGGCTGAGTATATTTTCCTTTTGTCATATATAAATATATCAGCCGGGTTTCGATTCTAGTTGGAGGCAACCAGACCTCTAGCCACACTGATATGTTGTGATATAGCAAAACAGTCTGTCAGCGGGTTGATAGATAGATAGATAGATAGATAGATAGATAGATAGATAAAGGGAGAGAAGGATAGATAGATAGATAAAGGGAGAGAAGGATAGATAGATAGATAGATAGATAGATAGATAGAGAAAGGGAGAGATAGATAGATAGATAGAGAAAGGGATAGATAGATAGATAGATAGATAGATAGATAGATAGATAGATAGATAGATAGATAGATAGACAGAGAAAGGGATAGATAGCTAGCTAGATAGATAGCTAGCTAGCTAGCTAGCTAGCTAGATAGATAGATAGAGAAAGGGAGAGATATATAGATAGTGAAAGAGAGAGATGTAATACAATAATATTTTTTATTCCATTAGGCATAGGAATGGGCTACTATTTTAACAACTTGAAAATATAATACGTTAGTGTTCAAAGATTCAGCTAGGTAGAGCAAGCAAATAACGTAGTATAACAACAAACACTTCCCTTATCATATACAAAGTTTCGTTTTCTGATACCATGTACTCGCATTACACACACACACACGCTCGCGCGCGCGCGCACACATACACACATATATATAGAGAGAGAGAGAGAGGAAGAGAGAGATAATGATCGACATATTGAGAGAGAGGCATAGTGAGATAAAAGAGTGTGATAGAAATAAGGAAATAATGAAAGAATGTTTCGGCTTTTAAAACTGTATGATACTGGAATGCATTTGTCTACTCTGCAAAAACAGATGGTGTTACGATATTACTTCACATGCCCGACTTCTTCAGGAATTAATCCAGCTGAGTCAGCCTAAGTAAAGATTCTCCTTAGACGTGCGTAATTACTTAGTTTCTTACATCCATTGTGCAATTTTAATCTCACTGCTACTTGAAGTAAAAAAAAAAAAATCTAACATTCACTGGAAGGCGAAAAGTAAGGTGAAAATGTTAATCCCTCCGTTATTTTTTTTATCTCGAAAATAATGAAAGCTAACAGTATTACTTTTTATTACGTTTACACGAGAGTTTTGGGATTAAATCCACACTTGTAAAATTATGTTTTAATTTCGATATTTAAAATCTTTCTCATTCTTACTTAAAATTATGTACGTTTCTATTTTAAAGGGATGTTGTTTTTTTAATTTTATATTATTCCTGGAAGCAATAGAAACAATCAGCTATTCAGTTGAATATGCGTTAATGATATACAAAATAATTATATATTCCTTCATTGCAATAATATCTTAGACATTACTGTTACATCTAGCCAACTTAACTGTAAATTTATGAGACTTTGTTCCCAGTCTATTACTGTGCTTAATATCCCAATGTTTGGGTGCCATAAAGAAAAAACACATCCGAAAAATTACCATGAAAGTATTTATAGAAAAGACAGATATGAAGATTTAGAGCGGTAGGAAATTGACTGAAGCCAAGACGCCAAGACTTGACAAATAATATTGTAGATTCTCCTTTGGATTTTATCAAGGATATCTAAATATGCAGCAGGATCACTTGACCATATGTGGCAGTAATATTCTAAGTATGGCCGAGTTATAAATATGTATTCTAGAAAGAAAAATTTCTAGCATGAAACAGTGAACTATTTTTTTTTGTAGCTTACCTAGCAATTTTATTCAGTATAGAATTTCGGGTCCATGTCAGCCGAGAGCGTTAGCTCGAGAAGGTTTAATCAGTTAATCTCATGGAGGTTAGCATCAGCCATGCTATTGAAAAAGAAAATGGTCTCTCAGATGATTAACAGAGAGTAGATTATTTTGGTGGACTTAAAATTAACAAATTTTAGAGAAAATGGAAACAAAATGAAAGCATAATTCACATCAGAAAGAGTCAGTTGTGGAAAGAGTCGTTAGAAAATGTGACAGTCTCAGGATAGATTACAGGCAAAAAGCACAGAGGTAATCATTGAATAACCTACCTAAAATGCTTGTGTAAGGGACATAACAAAAAAAAAAAAAAAAAAAAAAACATCGCGAGCTAAAAAGCGAATTGTTGCGAGACAAGATTGCCTAAGATCTAAAGAAGAAGAAGAAGAAGAAGAAGAAGAAGAAGAAAAGAAGAAGAAGAAGAAGAAGAAGAAGAAGAAGAAACTTGAGTAAATGGAATGCAGAACAGGGTTTCGGAGAAAAAGCTGAAAGACAGCATTTATTAAGATCTACGAATGACATGAAGTTTTGTGGAGCCATGAGAGGGACACGACAAATAAAGAAGACGGAATACTTGCATTGTGTTGTGCGGTTTAAATATAGGGAAATAATCCAGCTAGTTTATATGAGTGGGCTTCCTATTCTTCATATTATGTGCGTCTTCGAAATACCTTCTTTGTGTATATGCTTCTATGTGGATGCTTTCAGTCGGTTTCAATTGTGTGACCAAGAAATATCTTAATTTCTTTACTAATTTCCTGATTGCATTTTTAGAGTGTTTTTTTTTAATTTATTCTGCTGTTCATTTATCGACAATGAATGGAATTTGCTATTGATAAGCATTTTTTCACACTATATAATTCAACGGTCTTTTGTATTAGATAAATATCCCATAAGAATAACATTTATACAGCTACTCAGTATGGTCTAACATATCTTTTATCAAATTAAATGAACAGAACACTTTGTCAGACCTGTCTATACTTGGACCATGATCGAAAATGTAGTCAATTACGTTCTTACATTTTTGGACGTTTTGGTACAGAAATGTTATGATTATTCTTTCTTCAGTTTAGTATAAACCTTCTAACGAGGTCTGATCTAGAAGTATCTCGATTGTTTCTATGGTAACGGAGATAAGTACATAGTATGAAGCCACTTGGCACAGGGACAACTTTGAACTCTGGCGCGTATACGCACTAACTTATAACGTTCTCGTTCATTTTAGTTGTTTATAGCAGTACTTGGAAGGAAAGTGTGTAGAGTGTGGTCGTTTTACCACACCACAGATGTTCCAATAATTATTATGGCCTGCGCAGCAGTTTGCACCAAGGTTAACATTCCCAAGGTCGGACAACATTCATATTCCCCAGAAATCGTGGCGATTTTGCCACCTTCTAAACTTGAAAGGAAAAATGATCTCTAGACATCGAGCCAATGCCAGAGAATAAGGCGGCTATCATAAAAAGGAGTTCCAGGAATGATGTAAATATAAACGACACTAGATAAAGTTTGTGGCTTCTAAAATGCGTTATCTTTTTATGGTAGGTTTCTCGTATCCGGGTTTAAATAATGCGTGAACACTTTCTGTTACAAGCAAAAAATAATTAAAACTTTCGCCCAATATTACCCTATCAATGTCAGAGACATTTTACATCGAAAATTGAATTTATTATGAACGTTTTCTCATTTCGCATTTCAATAAAATAAACTGACCCGCAAAAATGCAACGTATATTTACACTATTCGGACTGTTGTCTGAATCTTTTTTGATATATTCACGACGTTTCGGCCGTTGTACACCCCCACCTTCTTCAGTTGATTGGTATTTCGAACAGAAACCTGTATTTCAGCCACCTGGGTAGATTGTTCTAGTTCCACGTGCCATGCCTCGTCGGAATATCTCCTTGAGGAGACATAGCACAGTGGACAAAAGCGCTGGTTGAAGTAATCCAGTGACATGACACAAATAGCTGTGAGTTCAATACCTGGCTAGAGTTCTGGTGAACAAAAAACTTGCAGAGTTGATTTAAATATAAATAACTGATACTCGGATATATGGAAGAGACATGGCGCATTGAACTGGAACAATCTACCGCAGTGGAGGAAATAAAGTGTTCGGTTCGAAATTCCAATCACCTGAAAAAGGCCGGGGTATACAACGGTCGAAACGTCGTGAATTTGGCAATAAAGACGAGGATAAAAGTCTGAACAATTTAAATAGTGTAAATAATTAAATTAATTTATTTCAGAAATATCGACATATATATTTGCGTATATATTGTTTTGTTAATATAACCACAAGATTTGCTAAATAAACAACTATCAGGGCGCTACACTGTGATATTTCTGCCAAAACCTGTAGTCTGTTTTACGCTCCAACCTATATTAAAAAATCATAAGGATATATATGATCCCCATTAATTTGTTCAGTTAATTACAGGTTCAAATATCAATGTAATGTAGAGTATATAGGTGAACTATTAAAAGGTTAGAAATAAGAATAGGTCAGCATATACGGACAAAAATTCCAAAAAGGGGAATACCACCATGTGCATAACTATGTAAGTATGACGAGGTCTGAGATAGCTGAAGCCGTATCAAGTATCTTACAAGCGCCTATATCTACCCCAAAGATGTATGCTTACTTCTTATTAAGTTATATTTAGCATTGCTTTAGAAATCGTTAGGAAAATTTCAGGAGTAGGTCTATAACTGCAAGGGGGTGAATTTCGGTCTTAATGCAATTTGCATTCAATAATTGCCACAGGCACGTATGCATTCGCGCGTGCGCACACACACACGCACACACACACATACATATATATATACATACATACACACACACACACATATATATATATATATATATATATATATATATATATATATATATATATATATATATAAAAAAGAAGAGAAGAGAGGTGCCGCAAACGTTTTTTTGGTTGTAATGTGGATTTATTTAGAAAAAAAATATTATGCTTTGTTTTACATAATTTTACGACACGTGTTTCTGGTCTCATGACCGTCTTCAGGTAAAAGTAGAGATTTCCACATATTATTAAAAAAATATTTATTTTTCCTTATGCTCAATGTTAAATATTCTCGATATGAGACATTCTCTGTTTGTGTGTTGGTAATCCGAATTTCTTTCTTGAATTCTTTCTCTCGTTGGAACCACTACAACATATTTCTTATACATATATATATATATATATATATATATATATAATATGTATATTTTGTGCCCATATATATATGTATATGTGTGTAGGTATGTGTGTTTATACACTCTTTCGTATTCCAGTTTCTTGTTCATATGGAAGGTGTGTATTGTAATTGTTTAGGCAAAGACAAAGTTAAATATTTCTGTGTAACGCGTTTCTTCCGCGAAAAGTACCCCGTTGGATTAGATAGTAGTTTTTCGTTTTCTTTTTTTTTTTTGGTTTATGGATGGAATTGTAGATGTTTAGGGGGAAGGCGACTTATAAACGCGAACCTCGTTATTAATTACATACCAACGGGAAGTGCTAGAGATGAGAGAAACCTAAATTTAAAATTCTTGATTTATTTTTGTTTTTAAGTTTTAACCATCTTTTCATCTGACGAATTTAATAACACACACACACACAAACACACACACACACACATATATATATATATATATATATATATATATGTATGTATGTATATATACGGATCTAATTATATATATATATATATATATATATATATATATATATATATATATATATATATATATATATATATATGTATAGTTTATGCAAACTTAGGTAATCAGTATGGGTAGACCGGAGGAGGATGATATCCAGAGAGCTCAATGTAAAATTCAGAGCAAATATGTTTGAATAAAAGACAGACCACGTTAAGATTCCATGTATTGTTATTTCACCATAACCCCTTTAACAGGGTTCTGGTTCATCAGACTTTTACTTCCAAAAAGCTGAAATGAAAAATGAAAAGAAATTCACATGTTTTTGACGGACCTCATAAAGTATACGTAAAATTAACGAAGTGAGGAAGTGAGGTGGGAGAGAGGATATGAGTGTGTCATATGTGTCATTTCAATTTCCTATTTTTAACCCCAGTCTGTCGGCTAGATGTTGCTCAAATTTAACGCGTCTCGTCTCTAGATATAAGACCGACATTAAAGGAAGAAGCTTCAACAACCCCAATCAATTACACGACAGGTTTCATTCAAATTCTTAGACGCTGTTAATTCGCGTTACTTTAACGTGCATATTTGGGAGGTTAAGGTTTGAACGTGTGAATTTCTTTTCATTTTTCATTTCTGCTTTTGTAAAGTCTGATGATCCAGAACCCTGTTAAAGGGGTTATGGTGAAATAGCTTATTACATAGAATCTTAACGTAGTCTGTTTTTTATTCAATATATATATATATATATATATATATATATATATATATATATATATGTGTGTGTGTGTGTTTGCGTGTGCGTGTGTGTATATGCGTGTGTGTGTGTGTGTATGCGTGTGTGTGCAATGATCTCCATTTAATTTTCCTATTATTTTTGTTATTGCTATCTCTTTTGTTTATCCAACGTTGTACGCTAAACATAGTAATTGTTGTACGTACTTCTTTCTTACTAGTGATATTTATGTCCTTTTTTTAATAGCGAATAGGGTAGAACGACAATATATTTTATTTTCATGCACCTTTTCTTGATTTATTTTACCTTCTTTAAGATAATTTTTATTCTTCTATAATACTTTTAATATATCCGATTAAAGCTATGCTAAAATGGTATATTTTCTAAGATTTTATTATGCAATATTTTCAAGGGCACAAACCAAAACATCAAATACAACCCGACCAGAAGAGAGTAACCATGTAAATTAACAATTATATTATACGTAAATTCAAATGTTTTAAATCCTCCAGCGTGAGAGTAAAATATGAAAGAAATTATTGTTCACAGTCATCCAAATAAATGAAGTCACCGCCGAAAATAATTTCTTCCATAAAGATAGTTGATGTAATTTAATGCATGCAGCCCCCAACACTTGCAAAAATGAGTTTGGAACGAGCCTTATGCAAAATAGAAAATGTGTTTATAGAAAATTTGGAAGAGCATAGCTCATTCTCCAAAAGGTGTTTTCCAATTGCAGAATTTTTGCTCAGACATCAGAACACAAGAGCGATTATGATGATTAAATCTAATAAATGCAGGTAGGTGTTGACTCAACCAAGTTCCCAACCTTAGACATATACGTCCTATATATTCAGCTATTTATAAATTACAGATCTTTTATTCAGATAGGACGATTTATTCGATCGTTTGTCCTATCTGAATAACAGTTATGTAATTTATAAATATAAATGTCACTGCGCAGGTGAATATATAAACACTGCAGAAAGTCCACATTATACCACAAAATTAAATGTCGTTGAAAAAAATGTAACATCAACAATAACGATTAAATTTTCCCGTAAGGATGGGCAGTTATGTAAGCGCAGACATATGTGGATTAATAAGCATATACATCATCATCAAAATAGCAAGTATTATCAACAAAGAAAATATAGGCATACACAGAGACGGCGCATTGATAGTGCTAAGAATCTGTAATGGTAGAACTACAGAAAATATAAGACAACAAATCAAAAAACCTTCAGCTCTACGATTTACAAGAGCTAAAATTAAACCTAAAAATTGTAAAGTTCTTAGATGTAACATTAACTTTTAACAATAATACCTATTTAACCTATAGAAAAGAAAACAAAAAAATTATATATATATATATATATATATATATATATATATATATATCAACAAAAACTCCAACCACCGACCTAACACATTCAAACATATACCCGTATCCATAATCAAAAGAATATCAACGAACTGCATGAACATTAAAATATTCAACGAGAACAAAGAAATACACGAAGCACCACAAAGTATCAGTGGCTATTCAAATAAAATGGTATACATAAATTCAAACAAACTAAATCAAAGCAACAGAAAACGAAACGGAATCTGGTTTAACTAACTCTACAATAATACAAAACAAACAAAAAGAGGAAATAACAACACAAACAAAGAAATTATCACCAAAAATGCAATTGTCGAACAAAGGCAACTGTCCACTTAACAATAAGTGTCTAACCAACAATATAATATATAAAGCCACCGTAACCAATAACACCAACCCAGACGAAAACCTATATAGTCGCTACAGAAACGACCTCCAAAGAATGAGTCAGCAATCACAAACATCTTTTGAACCAGAAAAATACAAAAGTAACACTACAATCTCAAAATATATATGTATTGAAAATAAAATAATATCATCGCACATCTAAAATGGGAAATAATAAAAAGAGCACTCCTATATAATAGCAATAGCAGAAAATAAAAAGTATGCCTAGAAGAGAAATTAGTTACAGTTAACTTTAAAAACAAAAGCAAAATATTAAATAAGAAAAACGAAATAATGGGGAAATGCATACACTCATTAGGTACCTGCATTCTTACTTAAATACTAATCTAAATAGGAACCTACAACGTATGCTGCATCACACTTAAACAAAAATCAGATAAAAAAAGTACATACATACCCAAATACACTTAAACACACAGACACCCATAAACATGCACGCAAGATCAAACACTTAACCACGACGCACAAAAATAAGCGGACATACATATCAACGCAATAAAATAGGTCAACCAATATAGTAAAAAGAACCAAACAACACATAAAGTAATTAAGTAACATACGGTCAAAAATAGGCCACAATGATACAAATCAAACACCAAGAAAACCAGTACAATTTAAGTAATAGCAAGATCACCAATTAAGTGATAAGACGCTCACCTATAAACGGATAACAAATTACACTAAACGACAAATAAGTACGGCAAATTGAGGTATAGCAGCAGAGAAGACACCAAACTTTGCAGAGTGAAAATACTATCTTGATGTGCTTACGAAAATACGGAGTAAATATGATTGATGTAGCAAGACACACCTAAGTGATAACCTCCTTAATTAATTTTCTCTCTCTGTCTCTCTCTCACTCTCTTTCTCTCTCTATACATAGACACACACACACACACACACACACACACATATATATATATATATAAATGTATTCTTTTATTAATGACTCTCCTGTGTATGACTATAAACTGCATCCGCGTCCTGGGTAAGACGATAAACTACGTCCAACAGCATGACCTCTGACCAGAGATTTTTGAGGAGTGTGGAACCACCTCTTAATTTCTTGTGTTCCCAGGTACACCCTGACCTGGGTTGGTGGCACGTGTTTGGGTCCAAGCTATGTTGCAAAATTTAACCCCGAAACTGAGGTAAAAAAACATTATAAAAGTTTAAAAATAAGTTTTAATACCAGAAATGCTTTGTAAAAAATTAAAACCAGAAATAAATTTTTGAAGAAAAAAACCTATTATCAGGAATATATTTTTTAAAATATCTGTTACCAGCAATATATTTTTGAAAAAAATATTACCAGCAATAATTTGCTTTTTTTAAAAAAATATTACTAGCAATACATGTTTTAAAATAATAGTACCAGCTATACATTTTTGAGGAAAAAATATTACCAGATATAGATTTTTGACAAAACAAAATATTACCAGAAAAAAAAAGTCGGCATTAAATAACCCATTGAGCTTGATAAGCCGTAAAACACAAGAAACCAAATCAAAACTTTATTAGTGAGACAGTTTATTATCACTTTAAAAAAGACGATCCTTAAACCAGGAAACTAGTTGTGGAGATGTGGAAAACTAAATTACTACTAAATATCAATTACTGAGAAAATTTTTAGCAAGTAACTTGTCAGTAATATCCAGTAATTTGTTAATTAGCAGCTATATATTATAATAGGAAGCATGTTACAATTATTTACACATTTCCATAAATGCAAATCTACAAAAAACAATAAAATAACATAAAATTACTAAATGCCCAAAATCATTTTATTCGCCATAAATTAGACATTTTAGATAATACTGCAAAAACAATGAGTCAATTTATGCTAATTGATTAGAAACATAAAATTGTATAATACTGTCAGAAGGCAATTTCGGCATTTTACAAAATCGTCTAACGACACGTGCTCAACATAATTTACGAAAATATAAATTCCAAATCAACCATAATTTTGATAATTCAATAATTTATTATGATTTTTGTTACATGTCCAATTTCTTTCAGAGATGGTGACGAAAATACTTGTTATAGTGGAATACATCTATTCTATAGTTAATAGACTCTCTCACCTTAATAAGTAGGAGTAGTAAGATTAACGTGGGAGTGAGTCAGCCGTTCATTTTTGAACAGACTGATCGGTTCAACTCTCTGTCTCCGGACAGAGAGGAACCTGAAGGAGGCTACGCCGAAGGGCGGAGTCTCCTTCGGGAGTAAACTGGGCCCTGAACCCGTTGATGCGGGTTCAAACGGGCATATTTTAGGCCGAGCCCACGGGCTCAGGAATCCCACAATAAAAAACCGACCTTGTGTCACATGGTTCCCCAGTGGGGGGGAGACTCAATATCGTGAGTCAGTCGCTCAAGTCTTGAATGACAGATCGGTTGAACTCTCTGCCTTCGGGTGGAGAGAAACCCGAAAGAGGCTACGGCGGAGGGCGAATTCTCTTTCGGGAAGGTAAACCGACCCTGAACCCGTTTATACGGGTTCAATGGGCATATTTTTGACCGAGGCCACGGGCTCGGAGAGCCCACCTTAAAAAGGTCTTGTGCCACATGACGCCCTAGTGGGCGGTGACTGAATATCGTGAGTCAGTCGTTCAGTCAGTCAGTCGAGGTCAGACGACAGCTAGTCGGATACTACAGTATCAGCGACCACAACTAGATTACTCTGTGTTATACCTATTATATCAAGTTCCTAACGTTTTTTTACGTCGAACCTATTTTACGACCGACTTAGTACAAATACAAGCCTCCACAACAATACTTATTTTGCTATAACACATATATTGATATATACTACCAGTAAACATAGTTTAAATAGTTTAAAACAGTTTACATTGGCAAAAACACAAAATTAATTAACAGGAAAAGTTGTGGAGTTAAATAATGAAATATATGTAAGAACAAGGAATAATTATAATAAAAATATCTGATATCTAGTGGAATCTTTGAAATTACCAGAATCTATTTGTTTCAAAAATGTTTATATTCTTGAAAATAAAAAAAATGTTATTAAATATTTCCTCTTCTGTGAGACAATTCTTTTCTTGTAACATAGCCTACTATATATAATGGTTACATTTGAATATCTAGAGTGATCCTAGTTTCAAAATCTAGTAATTTATCAAATATTCACCATTCAATTTCATACAGAAAATATACACAGTTTGAGCAATTATGACCTGAAAGAAACGTGTATTGTTAGACTTTAACACTTAATATAAGAAGTAGTTTATTTTTTCACTATTGAAATATTTCAGTAACGTTTTGAACTGTTATAAAATATGCACCTCCAGAAATTTGTCTTAATTTTCAAAATTCATTTTAAAATAATCTGCGATAAACTCTCGAATCAAACCAAAATTAAACCCACTAATTTATAAATATCTACAAATATCAATTAAGCCATTGCATTTATGTTCAGTGGTTAAACTATTATCGCTTGTTAATGATTTCATTTTTTCCTTGATTTCTTCCCAATCTTTTTGCAATTCTTTCCAGAATTAGAGAGAAATAGCGAATGTTCATAATCTTAATCTGATATTCTTTTCAGTAGATCATTTTTCTTAGTATCATCATATATTTCTTTGATGGAGACAATTTTCCCAAATTTTAATTTTTCAATGAAACTAACTGTTTCTGTCGTATCTTCCCTATTTAATAATGTGTATGTTTTAATGTCAACCATAATGTGATCATAAAAAAAAATAATTTTTGGAAAACATTTTGTCATTTAAGAGGTTTTGTGAAAACTGCTACATCAGTTCGTTCCGATAGATTAAGTAATTAAGTTTTTTCATACTCAAAAGAACATTTTACAATTTCCTATTTTACTGTCGTCTTTTTACCATCAGATAAAACAACAATTCAGAAGGAGGTTCAGCCATTCTCTCATTTAAATATTTTTAAATAGATGTATAAATCAAAAAGTAATACAAGATATTTTTAGTTATCCAAGTTATTCAATTGTTGCCTATAGTTTTGCAACTAAATATAAATTAAAATTTTTGATCCTCTATTTAAGCATTTTACTATGATTCCAATACTGTTTTTGCTGATCCCTCAAAATTTTCCTCCAAGCCAAATAAGTTACCTCCGTGGTATTGTAGATCAACCTTGCTATAGACTTCTACTAAAAGGATTTTTTTTTTTTTTGATTTTCAGAGATTTCAGTAAAATATCACCAAGAAAATTAAAGTCATCTAATTCTGAAAGTTCTCTATGTCAAAGCTGGTAATTTTCTCATACTGGGTACGACCGAGATATAACAAAGTATTCAGATAACCTGATAGAAAAATCGGAATGATAATGTTTTGTATCAATCATGTCTGGGGAGATAAAATTAATATACTATTTTAAATATTTTTTTCTTCTTATCAATTTTTAATTTACTAAGATATCGAATTACTTCGCTGATTTGTGACGAGTGCTTAAACATTGGTGTTCGACATTTTGAAAATAGAAGAAAGCGTTGTATATAAACCAGCATTTTAACATTCAAATCTCAAGTTTACAAAAAAAAAATAATTAAAACATTAGAATACTGCCAGTAAAAAAAAAAATGGTTGTATGAAGAGCTGATTTTTTTATTATAGCATGTGCAGCTGACACAAAATCTTGTTGATAAATCTTCTCATACAATATTTCGTAAGTGAGGTTTTTGTCTTTTTTCTATAATCTGTGCTAATTTTTATTTGTTGGTTTTAGTTGAAGACTGCTTAACTTATGGCAAATGATTAAATATTGCTGTTGGATTTCTGGGTCTCACTTTTCTTGTAATAACCACTCATTCATAATCAGTTATAAATTCCTTTCACAAACAACAGTGGTGTTATCTTGAAGTATTAGCTTTAACATTCACTCTCGCTCATTCTGATCCTGGGGAAGACAAAATACACAAATTTTATTTTGGTCATCATAGTTACCATGACAACCTGTTACACAGCACTTTTTGACCATGTTGAGAAAAATTGGGGTGTACCGAAATTAAAAAAAAACAAAAAATACTAAACTCTTATTTTGTAAAAATTACAATTTTATTACAAGGTGCTATATAACCTGGACTGAAGGGTTTAGGATTCAGATTTAAGAATTTAAAGTTTGTATAAATGTGGGAATTTTCATTTTTCTTATGTTACTTTCCGTCGTCTTTAAGGAATTGCGTGATTCCAGAGTATTTCTAAATTGTTTCACTAATCAAAGTCCGTTTTATCCTGTCGTCACATAGCGAAAACTCCCGCTTTAAAATTTTGGTTAAATCGTATTTTATAATTTTATGGGGGTTGTGGATCGACCACTTCCTCCCTCATAAAATACGAGGAATAATGGATAGCGGTTCGGATTGAGGAATCGGAGAGCCGAGTTCGAATTCCAGTCGAATCCATTACCTTCACCTATGTGCTAAGACCCTTGGGATGAATCCTTATCTTCTTCCCCCAGCTATGGGTAAATAGTAGGACAGACCTAGTTCTATAACCTTGAATGGCAACTGGTCTACCGCAAAAAGAAATGGCAACAAACTGCAGGAAAAAAATTACATCGTCAGTCATGTATCGAAAGATACATGATCGCCTAAACGTGTATCACGTATGGCACATAACTGACCGACTGAAACAAAATTAACCACTTTAATATTTTTACTGTATATTTAAAAATATTAAGTTGTTTAAACTAGTTGGTTTACATTTTTAACAACAATGCTAGTAAAATTCAACGTGCAATAAAAAATAAAAATATCCGTAAATAATAATATTTAAATTTGTATATTTCGCACAATACCCGTAAAATTTGTTTGTTGGGTTTGTTTAAGGACTAGACTAATGAAAAAATATTAATGCTGAATTTCTGAGTCGTACGTTTCTTCTAATAACCACTGTTTCATAATCAGATGAAAAATGCCTTTCACAAAAAACAAAACAAAACAGTGTTTTTTAAGGCTTTTGTTTCGAGGTTTTGCATTTAACCACCATTCTCTCCTATTCTGGTCTTGGGGAAGACAAAACATACCAAAATTATTTTGTTAAACATAGTTAACTCAACAACCTGTTACACAGTACTTCATTAACATTTTGAGAAAGATTTTCAGGTACTGAAATTAAAAAATAAATAAATATTATATATATATATATATATATATATATATATATATATATATATATATATATATATATATATATATATTAGAATGTATTCTTTTATTAATGAGACAGATTATTATAACTTTAAAAAGACGATCCTTAAACCAGGAGACTGTTTTCCGCTGTTTCTTAAGAAATTACGTGGTTCCAATGATTTCCACTGGTCAAGGTCAATTTTAAGTTAAATTTTATTTTGTGAACCGAACCACCGCATTTATTAATAGTTTTTGATAATCGTATTTTATGTTGGGAGGGTATTGATCACCGTCAATAACATAAAATATGATAATCTAAACAAAATTAACCACTTTACTATTTTTTCATTATATTTTTAACAAATATTGAACTGGTTAATTTTTTGTTTTACATTTTTAACAACAAAAATCCTTATAATATTCAGAATACATTTTTTAAATACCAGTGCGTAAACAATTTTTAAATCAGTGTTTGTTACGTATAATATATTATTTTAGAAAATATAATATATATTATTTTAGAAAATTAGCCGTGCAAAAGTTACATTAATTTTATTTTTTGGTTTTGTGAAAGGAATAATTTGTTTTCTTTATAACATGTGAAGTGTGTCATGAAGAAAATAGAAATTATTCCATTAAAATTTGAATTTTATATTCAAAAATAAAAAAATTATTAAATTAAAAACTTTGTATGAGAAAAATTTGAAGAATTATTTTTTTGATTTTGTTTTAAAATAAAAAATGTAAAAAAATATCATAAATAATTGACAAGAAAATTTTATATATTCGTAGTATAATTTTAATAGTTGCAAAATATAAAATTTATTTGAATTAATTTATCACATTAACTTTGAGATGAATTCTTTAATAAATAACATTTTTTATTAATTTCACAGTGAAAACGTTGCATTTGATTTTAATGTATTCTATGTTAAACATACTTTCAAAAATACCTGTTTTTTTTTTTGTTAAATCAGAATTTAAATTATTCATAAATACAATTTTAAATTTAATATTTTCATTGTTAAAAAAGCTATAGCGTACAGAAAAAAATATTAATTTATATTAACTTTTTATTGTGATACAATTCTTAATGACACTTGTGAAGTTCGTACCAAAAAGGTTCGTTTAAAATAAAATATTACAAGTTAAAATAAAATAAATATACATTACTTACTTCATTATCTTGAATAATAAAGTCAACTTAATCCAAAAGGAAAAGTAAATATGTATTTAAAAAAACAAAACAAAAAAACTTCACTTCTTTATCCAGTTTCATCAACGATCTTGCTGACAGTTGGCTCCCAGTGCCTGAAGAGCTACACACGCTGTACAGGACTGAGTTAAGGATCGCCTTGCTTTAAACGTAATTTGATGGGATAATTGTATGTGACCATATACTCTGTTTATTTATTAAGCAATATATTTATTTATATTCGTCTACCGGCCTAGATGATCTAGAAATCATACTTATTATAAAACCCAGGTATTGTGTGTGTTTGTGTAAGTTTATATATTGGATCGGATTTCCTACATTTTTCAACCGATTTCAACAAAACTTCACATGACTACGTAAAATTGCCTTGCGGTGGTTCTGACACCGCCAAAAATTGGAAAAACACAAATGTTTTTGCACGAAATCAATTTGAAAACACGATTAAGATTAATGAAAGGAGGGCAACTCCTGTTCGTTTATATATGTGATCGGATTTTCTAGATTTTTCAACCGATTTCAACAAAATTCACATTTTTTTGGCAGGTAGTGTTTCTTATTGTCTTACACACTTTTTTCTTTATTTTTACATTCAGAATGCTTTAAAAATTCCAGTTACAAGACAATTGTTTATAATAAAATTCTCTTCAATCGGTAGATTCATAACGATTAAAAACAATGTTTTTGTTTGAGTTTGGGTTTGACCAATTCGTGAAAAAAAAAAGAAGCTAATCAAGACATGCGTGTCCGTCAACCATAAACAATAATCTTTGTCAATCTTATTTTTCAGTCTTTATGATGGTCGATACTTGATCTATCTCTTACTGTTACATCCCCGGGCAACGCCGGGCTCTACTGCTAGTTATTAATATGACGGGTTAATAATTAATATATTTTAAAATTCTCTTTATTTCCCTTTGGATAGGAAACTGCGAAGATGTCTAGATGTCTAGATTGCTTAGTCCAGTGTTCGTAATGTACACTATTTTAAAAAAGAAAAAAGAAGCGGGGTGCTATATATATATATATATATATATATATATATATATATATATATATATATCGTATTGCGGACTCCGTCAATTTGGCCGATCTTTTGCCAGAAAGTAAATACATAATTTTATATCTGTCTATATTTCTGTGATGATGTATTGCAATTAAACGTCGATAAAAGCATCGGATGTATCCAGTGACTTGACCCAAAGATTTCTGTTCATTACCTGGCTACGGCAGTTGTGAACAAAAACTTGGAGAGTTTAGTTAAAGAGAAAAATCTGAAACATCCGGAAGAGGCATGGCACGGGGAACTAGAAACATCTACCCGGTTGTACGAAATAAACGGTTTAGTCTAATCACTTGAAAAAGGTCGGAACGTACAACGAAAAAATTCCGAATAATGTAATTACTCTAATTGTGCATATATATATATATATATATATATATATATATATATATATATATATATATATATTCGTAGGATCTCTCTCACATAAGCATATACTATCTGACGCGTGTGCAAAATTATCCTATGCTTCTTCCCTATTATATGCCCCAGAAAATACAATTGTCCAGTTGTCTCATTCTCATTGTAAGTATATGTTATTAATATTTCTCTTAAATGTACCTAGTTGTTCAAATATGCTGTTCATAGCAATCTCCGCATCTATCTGCAGAAATATATATATATCTTTCGTTTAAAGATGCACTATAGTTACTTTTGCATACGCCATCAATTGAAAAATGATAGGTACTATTGTTCCAATCGATTATATATCTGCGGGCCGAATTTGCTGATAGTTTGGATGGATGTTCGGTTAGTATTTGTATAGTTAGGCTAATCAAAGTTATGTATTCAGACTTCTGAAGAGAGATAATTACATATTGCCAGAAATATGTGTAGCTACAGCTGATTGTAAGGAAAACGTGTATTGCGAGGTGAGAAGATGTTTATTTGATTAGTAATCCTAATTCCAAATCCAGGCAGTCTGTCATGCTTTTATTCTTTCCTTCAGTTTATGTCATTGCCTGCAGATGACAAAGATATCAATTCGCAACTATATTTCCGAGATGATGGCCAAGATTGACTCTGTGTAACGTCCTCGGTCGCCTCCGCCACGAACAAATTTCTTCCATCTCTTTTCACCGTTTTATAACTTCTGTGAATATCTACAACATTTGTTTCCATTTCTAGTGATTCATCAATTTCTGACTGGGAGATTTCGAATTGCCTATTAGCCATTTCTATTTACTTTTGCAGAGGGATTTACTTGTCTTTCTCAGACAATTCCTCATACCATCTCTGAACGTACGCGCATCGCTTAAAACACATATACCTATCACTTTGTCTACATACAGAAATCCCTCGATTAATGCGCTTTTATTAGCGCGCTAATGTTTTTGTATGCCAAAATTCGACTAGTGCATACATAATAATCGATTAGTGTAGTAATACATTCTTCTGTTTAACTATAGTAATTAAAAATTGATTTTTTAGTTACCGATTAGTCAAAAATGTTCTAAAATATAAAAATGGAAAATGGTTAACAATTTATTTGTCAAATATTACGTTATCTATTATAGTAGTGCTATAAAATGGAAGCTTATAAATAGAAAATATTTATAATATAAGCCTAAAATAAAAATAGGTTTTTGAATATGTGTCTCTGTTAAAATTCTTTGAATATTTTTCATGTTTATGTTGAAGGACTTTCTGAAATTTCTGATTTTTTGTTAACATTATGAATGATTTGATTAGATATATAAATTTACATTTATTAAAAAAATATTGAAATGTAAAAGATGTATGCATTTATTAAGACAGATTATATATAAAAATTTCTGGTTCAAATACTAATGATTATTATATGACTAAAATTTGAAGTGGCAATTTCTCAGTATAACAGGAAAATAGCATGAGGCTAAAGACTCTAAATAAGCATTTCATTAAAAAAAATCAGATTAATAAGCATTAATTCTGAGGATATTTATTGTCTTCTTATATGCAGCTATAGTTTAATTAAAAAGTACGCAAATTAAAAATTAATTGTGAATGAAACTAAAATTTGAGGTACAGGTTACATAATGTCCTATACGTTATTATATTCGATTAATACGTTTTCAATTGGTGCGTATCTTTTAGTTAAGGGATTACTGTATTTCCGTCACGTATCTACTCATGCTGGATTTTGACATTCAAACATATCGTTATTATAATGTTAGAAATAAATATTCTTATCCCTGAACTATTAGACGACTGTATGCTTGATCATGTCAAGAAAACTAAGAATGTTTTACGCACTGAGGTGATTTGTATCCCCTCAATTCTCTAATTTTTTGAGTTTAGGTTAACCATAATAGCGTGAAATATCAGAGAAAAGTTTAAATAGAAAACTTTTAAAATTCTGCATATAAGTTTGCGAAAAATAAAATGGCTTAAAATTTTTTCAGAATTTAAAAAAAAATGTAAGTTTCCAATAAATTGCTAATGAAAGGTACATTACAAAAACTATATATTACAAAAAACAAACATTGAATTCAAAAATAAGATCACATGGTTTTGTAGCAATATGAGTCATACTGAACTCATGTTAAATTTAAAATAAGTTCGATACTGAATATTTAATTTCGACCGATGACTATCAGTAATTGAAGTCACCTTCAAAGTAAAATATCAAGAGGCTCAGTCTGAGAGAAAGTGACGGAAAGGAAATTGAATTCATTTTTAGACGAAGATGACAGGACAAAGAAAACTGTTGTCTATAGAAACTGACCATCCAGCACAAGTGCAAACTGAGGGAAAAAAGTCCTTGCAGTAGGATGGACAAAGATTGCGGCCACTGAAGAGTGCACCTCCCCACCTACTTACGCCTTATCTCTATTTCGCTCGCATGTAGCAGTAAGTTACTATCTAAGAATAAAATCTGGTTTACCGCTAGAAATTGTTTTGTTCTTCCCTTGTGGGTAACGCTATGGACGAAGTGTAATTTTCAAGCCACAAGCGTTTAACTACAATAAGCTGCATCTTGTCAACGATCCCGGTGCCTGGTCTGAACTGCAACGCAACAGTTTTGACAGAGAAAATACATCTGATTTGCAAAGTAATGCATTTGTTTTTGCTATGAAAGCTGGATAATTTCCTGGAGATAGGAGACAACATAGACATCGTTTCACAGAAATATATTAAGAATATCAATGAAAGAACATATGGAAATGATTTAATAAAAATTGAGTCTAAATGTTATAGTGATTCCTGGTTACGAAGAATGAGTTTTGGAAAGCCATATTTTCCACGTCATGAAGAACAGAAGTTGTTACTTTTGTTTGTGAATATATATGTATCTATGTATGTATATACATGAAAGCATACGCAAATACTCACAGCCATATGTGTGCGTTTAAATGTGTGCGTTTAAATTTGTGCGTATGCGTGAATACCTGTATATATTCTGGTGACGAAGGTAAATAATACATGTTCCATTTTGGTTAAAGTGCGTGAAATTGATCTAAACTTAATAAAGACCTACATATAGCTTTTTATTTCTAAGAATATTCAATCGGCACCTGATGATTTCATCGTGCATGAAACTCGGAATTGCGCTTACAGTGAGGAAAATGTATTTTTAATAGCAATATTAACAATATACATATATAGAGCGACTACTACTTTATATATATATGCGTGTGTGTATGTATATTTATATATATATATGGTTGCATGCGTATGCACACGTATATATATATCTATATATCTATATATATATATATATATATATATATATATATATATATATATATATATATATATGTGTGTGTCTGTGTGTGAATAAATTCAAAAGGAAAGCTTTTATCTGCCAAGAAGTTTCTGCCCCTGAGGGAACAATCAGAGTAAAAATAAGGATTTTATTTTATGTTTTGCAACAGATATTTTTGAAGAAAATATATGGTTAGGTGTTCACAATCTTTAAATTTCTGAAGGCTTCAAGACATTCGTATACAAGCTGTGTAAATAAATGTCAAATATGGAGGCTGCGAAGTGATATAATTCAATGTCAAATAAACGAATGTGCGTAAATTTTGTTAATATTGTTGTTGAATTTTATTTTCTCATTGATTTACATTATTTTTTTTAATTAGTATTTATTATTTTACCTCGATTTCATAATTTCATCATTTATATATCTATTTTAAATAATAAACCATCTTGTGCTAACAGTTTTCTTAGAATTTTTTAACAAATATATAATTATGTATGTTTGTGAAAGAAGTGTTTCTAAGAAAATCAATATTTAAAAAAATGCAGGTCGTCCTTTGAGAAGAAATGAAAGCTGCACCATCTAAGTATTTTTTTTTGCTTTTTAATAAGAGCGGCGTTCGTAAAATCGAAATAGTAGTTGAACTTATTTCTGTGTATAAGTAAAGTCTTTGATAAATGCCATATACGAAACTCATCTTGTGTTCATAAATCCTTTTTTTAAATTTCAGTTTCCACAATACATTATAGGCCTGAGTTATGGCAGTTTTTTTTTTTATATATACTTGCATCAAAAGTATTATTGTTATGAACATTTTGGTTTTGATCATATCGATAAATATTTTGGATGTGGTTGTATTGTTAAGATAGGATAAATTGTTTGGGATAGTAGATGTTAAGGACTTCATATTAATATTATATGCCTGTTTTCACCTTGTTTGTTTATGCTCTTATTCTTAATGTCATTATCTTATTTGTAGCTGTAAAGTTTATAGGCTTTTCACTTAGCATTGTGAATGATATAGTAAAATTTTAAAGACATTTCTATGTACATTTTTCTTCAGGTAAATATTGGGTCGTGCAGATTCTTAGTGTTTTTATATGAGATCTGAAAATTATTTAATATTTTATTCTGCTACAGTGGTAGAAATATTAGGTTGGGAGGTTATTCTTACCGCTGCAGCAGAATCAGATATAGAATAAATATAGGATTTTATTAGAAAATAATGTATTATATATCAATCTCAATAAATGTGTGCAAATGTGAAAATACTATGTATTTTTTTTAATTCAAAATATGTCAAACATATGCAGTTTTAGTCTTAAAATATTTTTCTGTGTCATATGACTTTGTTGCTTCAAATTAATTCTCAATTGTTATAAGAAAATATTCAGATTCTATAATGCCTCAGATGAACGAAGAATTGCAAAAAGAACCCTTTTCTTTTACTCTAAAAGAATAACATTATAAATTATAATCGGGAGACATGGCATTATTAACGGTTTATTAAGACATTTCTCAACTAAGTTAGTGATGTGCTATCATTTTGTATCTCTCTCTGTTACGCTTTTTCTCTTTTTCACTCTCTCTCTCTCTCTCTTTCTCTCTCTCTCTCTCTCACACACATGCGCACAAGCAAAGGAAAACACAGGCATATCAATTTCTATAAAATCTAATGTTTTTTTATCTATTGATCTAAGAGATTGTATTAATTTAAACGTTATTTTAGTGTATACACATATTTCACTAGACATTTATTTATATATATTTAAAATGATAAAACACTCCGATATATGCAGTTAAGAAAATAAATGTAATTTAAATTTTGAGTATCTGAAAATCAATCATTTTACTAATCACGATGACAAAAACTGATATACAAACTTCTATAAATGATTAAATATTTTGCTTTGCTATATTTTAAAACTCAGATAATGGGGACAAGACATTATCGACTAAGAAATCCTACTGCTACTACTACTGGCACTCTTATAATAAAGCAAGGTAAAAAAAATGTCCGTCGTTGGTGAAGTCTATGATATAGTCTTGAGTTTCGAAGTATTGAAGTCACAGATGACACGAAACGCAAGAACTCTTTCTACATTGAATAATCATAGAAACGTTTCCTACCTTAGAAAGGCAGCCTCCATTAATAATGTAAAAAGCAATAATAATTAATGGACTTGAAAAATCTTTTCCTGAAAAATTGTTTGAGGGATTTTATAAATTTCAAACGAAAGCAGTATTGGCTGCTAATATACTGAAAGCCAATTGTTTCCTTGTAAGGAAACTGCTAATAAGAACACTACAATTATCCCAAATGGTTACTGAATGCCAGCAAGATCCTGTCGTAGAAATTAGAACAGAAAAAATGATGACAAATATATATCTTTCGTAAATATTGCTGAAATTATTCTTCGAAATTTTGGAAATTCTATTATCTCAACACAAAATATCTCGTTTTACCATAGCTGACAATACGGAAAATTTTATATCGGTATCTCACAAGAACGGTACTTGAAAATTCTCCCGGTTTTACGAATTGCTTCTTTCAAATATTGATATTTTTTACGGCGCATCAACGTTTTTGTACGAAAGAATCATTGCATAATTATATTTGTTACACACCTCAGACATTTCTCACACACGTTCCCAATTTTGACTGCTATTGGATAGAACTGCGAAAATGGGTTTAATATATGCACAGCTGCAAAACAGAGTATTTTAAGGAGATGCAAATATATGCAAATATATGCTTAAAGTAATCATGGCCAATGTTCCTATTTGTAGGACAATCGCGAAACAAGTGAAATGAATATTTTTAGTTCCGAACCCCGTCAGTTTACAGTGGCATTGCAACGTTATAAAAATAAAATGTTCGTTCGACAGGTAAGATTCGTTTTACCTTGAGAAAAAATCTATTTAATAAAAAATGCTGCGTATATTGTATGCCTAAAATTTATACAACAATTCGGCAGATTTAAACAGAAAAACCCATATATATTTGCTCTATAATATTTAATATAATACCACATATTACTGCTAGTTATGTGTACCGTGAAATATATTCCCACATGTCAAGTTTTGTAAAATTGTAATGCAGGCCACTTATGTATAATTTATAATATCGTCTGCTATGTTTGTAATGTAATACTTATTGTTAGGGTGTATAATTTCTAATATAGTCATTCATGTTCGATTTGTTGTTGGATTTATTTACTACTAGCAGTAGAGCCCGGCGTTGCCCGGGGATGTAACAGTAGGAGATAGATCAAGTATCGACCATCATAAGGACAGAAAAATAAAATTGACAAAGATTATTGTTTAAGATTGACGGACACGCATGCCTTAATTAGTTTGTTTTTTGTTTTTTTTTTTGTTTCTTTTTCCGAATTAGTCAAATCCAAACTCAAATAAAAACATTGTTTTCAATCGTTATGAGTCTACCGATTGAATAGAATTTTACTATAAAAAATTGTCTTGTAAATGGAATTTTTAAAGCATTCTGAATGTAAAAATAAAGATAAAAGTGTGCAAGACAATAAGAAACACTACCTGCCAAAATAAAGTGAAGTTTTGTTGAAATTGGTTGAAAAATGTAGGAAATCTGATCCCATATATAAACGAACACATAGACACACACACAAACAACCTTGGTTTTATAATAAGTATAACTCGATATGAGTTGTCTCCCTATCATTATGGCGAGAGAATCGTGTTTTATCGTGTTATCAAATTGATTTCGTGCAAAAACAATTGTGTTTTTCCAAATTTTGGCGCTGTCAGAACCACCGCAAGGTAATTTTAGGCAGTCCTGTGAAGTTTTGTTGAAATCGGTTGAAAAATGTAGGAAATCCTATCCAATATATAAACGTACAGACACAGACACAGACACACACACACACACAATCTGCGTTTTATGATAAGTAAGATTAACTATGTTATATCTATTACAATTAGTGTGGAGAAAGAAAGTTATTGTTTGAAAATTCGTGAAAGTTACGCTAAACAAAATATAAATCTGCGTCCCAGTTTCTTTTTTTCAAATATCTCCTTTCCTAAACAAAATATCCATTTACCAATACAGCCTAAATGACTATAAACATTGTAAAACATTAGATTACCGTATTTTCGACTTATAAGAGGCACTTATTTTCTTAAAAATACTCGGAAAATACGCATGCATTTTCCAAGACGAATGTAAAGCAACGCCCAGACTAAGTTAAGCTTAGACGTTCACCTAATTCGCTTGGCTGATAGGGACGTTGATTTATATGTTGAGTCATTACACTATAATGTTACCCTTCTATCTAATTCAGCCTTTTATATGATGCAACATCAGTACTTAGCTGTTAAAAGTATTTTCAAGACAATAAACCTTCCCGGGGCCGAGCCACAATCTTAGACATGCTGTGTTTACTAACAGTGGCGGGAGCCTTTCTGCTCCTCATCTTGATGGTGTACATTTGATCACACTCTTATGTCGTGAAAATATCAGTTACCACCAGGTTTTCACATGTATAACAAGCTTTTTTTTTTTGTCCTGGAAATTTTCAGACATGGAAAATAAAAGATGCATAGTATAGATGCTCACCACTAACTAGTATACCATTGCCATACAAACAAAATCGAATGAGTGATTAATATAAACATTACGTGGCGCCAGTGTGCGAGTGATGCATGATGAATGTGTTGTTGTATGAGAATGAATTTTTGTTTTTAGAAATTTCTTTCAAATATTAGGGTGCGTCTTCCATGCCGCAGCATTCTTTAAGACGGAAAATAGGTTACATCACACAGCATTGCCTATATTTTACCTTGATTTTAGTTAGCCTTATGTATGTTTATGAGTGTTCTTGTATTTGGAATGTCTGAAAAACTAACATTTTACTTCTATTTTTAAATATTTTTTGATATAATATTTTCTCATTTGCTTTTATTTAAAAATCAAAAGCCTGGCCATCATAAAAAAAAGACTTTGTAAAGAGATTTTTTCCATGTTATTTTAAGTTTAAAACTTTCCAACAACCAAACTAGCTACATATTTTGTAATGATCAGACGTCTGAGTTGGGGAGAATATCTTAATGAATTATTGTTTAGTTCTTTTATATTTCTTTAGCATACATTAGTTATATGTACGTAATATGTATTTAATCATATTTATCTTTATATTGTATATCATCATGCGTCCTTCTTAACTTCTGTATATTCCTGGAGCCGGAGAGATGTCCACTGATGTAGGCAAATGAACAATCACTTTACTTACACTATTTACATTCTTCGAACTGTTGTCCTCGTCTATGTCGCCAAAGGTTCGTGTTTGGAAAGTCGAACTGAACTTTATTTCGCTCACTGTTCTAGTCCCACGTGCCAATATCGTATTCATTCCTATGCTTGGTCGGTTCAGGAGATTTTTGTGGCCTAGAATATGTGCTTATTCCTTAAGGAGTAGAAATGAATACGATATGGAAACCAGTAATAAGGAGGACCAGAGAAAAGCGAAAATAACTAGAAAAATTGCAATATGAGCTCTAGTCAAAATACGTAAAGATAACAGCAAAAATTGCAATATGAGCATTAGTAAAAAAAATATTTTTATAATAACCAGAAATTCATACACAGATGCTCTCAAGGACACATAGAACAGTGGATATGTCGAAATTTAGCTTAGTAACAGCCAAACTCGGCGCAAAAATAGGTTGGGAAACTTTGTCATTACGTCCAATGACGGGAATCGCGTGTAACACAGTTAACAGAGACCTGAAACCATGAATATACAACCATAACAAGCAAGATAAAGAAGAAGGAAAAATACACTTGAAATAGCTATAAAATTTATTGAGGGAAAAGAAAAAAAAGAAAATGAAGGGGAAAAATAGTCTGATGTTAAAGTTCACTGGTACAACTTGAAAATAACTGCCAAAAACGTCCCTTTGGGGTGCCCTTAAAAAGGACTCCAATAACAGTTCAGAGAGAGTGAAAGAGGTAGAGAGATAGCAGAAAGAGGGGAAAAATTAGACTTACTGTTCAAAAAAATAGTTATAGTACTTTTTTTTAAGTAACTGGGCAGAAAGGGTTTTATATATTTTTTGACTTGCTCTCCTTGGAAGATAAGCAATCTTCCTGTTAAAATAAATGCAGACTTGTTTTTTCAAACTTTCTCTGCGACACAAATTCAACTTCTAGAGACGACTTAGAAGATCTTTTTTTCACATACTTTTTTTTTACGTCAGAATTTCGTCCACCAATAGGACAAAATAACTCCTCGAAGGAAGGTAGCTTTTCAATCGCTTAATTTTGACTTTTTTCTCTCTTCGACCCGATTGTCGAAAGAAGACTTCCTTGAGAATGTTCTATTATAAATTCTGTTTACAATAATTTCTTTAACTGATTTTTTAGATAAGTCTTTACTGACTTGTTCTTTGGTTGCTGAACAATAATCCACTTCATTACTTGAACAGACTTGACTTCACTTGTCTAGAGAATAAGCTTTTCCCACACGGGGAACACACTTGTTCTTTATCTTCAATTCTCTTAGAGAAATATTCTTGACTGGTCTTTTATGACTGTTTTCCTTGTCAGAGCAACAACAGGTTATCTTCAAGCAGGTTTCCTTTTCGTCGCGAGACAAGACGACTTATCGTCTCCACACTGCGGCGCCCTTTTCTGCTACTACTGACTAGATTCCTCTAAGCAGTTCTTACACTGCACACAGGGGGAAAAGGAGAGGAGGAAGGAAAGTAAGAGAGATAGAAAGATAGATACAGAAATTAAATTGGTTAGATCCAGTTACAGGACCCTAAGTGTGTGAGTACAATACCTGGGTAAGGCAGTGGAGCGGGGAATTAACAGGAAATAACTGATTACTGACATCTATTAGACATGAAACGTGGATCTAGAACAATGAGCGAAATAAAGGGTTTAGTTCGATATTCCGACTAACTGAAGAAGGCCGGAGAGTACAAGAGCCGAAACTTTGTAATAAATATGGCGACAAAGATGAGGACAATAGTCCGAATAATGTAAATAGTGTACATAATACCCCATCTCAGAAATATAGACAATGTGACAATTTAATAATATGTATCAGTACTGATCTATCCGTAGCGAATCTATTATTTTTGTAAGCAACAACTTAACCATATAAAGAACATTACTTATGACTATAAAAGCATGCTAAAAGTTTTTAATGATGCCCTTTGTTGAAAAATATCAATAATAGCTAACAAAACTTATGAACGCCATTCTGTCTTTATATTTTGACTTTATTCAAAATAAAATTGTCCCCAAATCTAAGATCCAACTTTTAAAGTCCTCTTGTATATGAAATGTTTCCTATACTTCATTTCAATCAATATAAATAAAGTGCAGTGAACCTGTGTCCGTCCGTCCGTCCGTTTTTTGTTACTGGTGAATCATAAACAACCTAAACAAATTACTGCACTTACACGCGATTACGCATTGAATAAATAACTCATTTAAAGTTAAATTTAAATGTCGAGCAGAGTGAAAGGTTTGAAACACAATTCTTTATTAAATGTTTAAATTTAATTTCGCTTTTCGTCGCAATTGCAATTGATATCCTCTAATTAAACTGTATTTAAAATTTAAGCCGTAACTGTATGTTGCTCATAAGATTTTTGTTTATTTTTTTCTAACACGCGTACAGTGATGTACTTGAAATATTACATACGTGTTTCCTAATGTCTTTTACGAGTAACTTTGTGTGAAGGGAACATAGAGTATGCTGATTTTAAAAGAAAAAAAAAATGAGTTCAAAATATATGTAAACAAACTACGGAGATCGGTTGCGTATACGAAGAAAGATTATGCCGAATTACGATAAAGATAAAACAATTTGATTTTTAAAATTCTTATAACTTTTACTTACATAGGACACAGAATGTAAAGGATTATTTATTAGAAATAAATTCTATTAATATCTACTAATTAAGAAACAATATCTACGTAATCAGTTTTAGCGTAAATGTAATTCATAGATTATTTTAAACGCATTTTTAAAAATATTCCTTTATCATTAAAACTATTTCTATTTTTGCTTTCATATAGTTTGGCTTTATTGACGAAGTCGCATTAGAGAATAAACGTACATACGCTAGCCTAGAAGCTGGCTATCATATAATAATTTCTTAAACACATCAAGATATAATTTGTCAGTTTTCCATTATTGTTTTCTTTCTGTGGTTCAGTAAGATCATTCATATAAGGTGAATGAAATTTAACTCCCTATCTAACGTATGATGGTCTTTTCCGTCTATGTTTACAAGATGCGAGAGCCCATCATACAGAAAATAGGGAGTAACTTTTCAATAAACCTGTATATGTGCTTCTTCAATTTTCTCGTTGTAACCGTAGTAAGTATATATACCATTACGTAATACAGCTACAATTATATTCATTGGCATTTATTATCAAGGCGGTCATCAAGGTTATACTCACAATAAAATTCTATAGGCCGAATATTAGCTGAACTTCAATAGCCAATGATGCTTCCATAATGTTGGCTTAAATATTGTTGTCAGTATCAATTCAAACAATTTTCATTGTGAATATTGAATAACTGTATTACATTGGCAAGTATTGTTTCCCTTATCTCCAAGAAGTGTGGTTCTTCTCTAATAAAACTGCGTTAAAATAGCCAAAGGATAATGAAAGCAAAAATAGGATACTATTAAAAATAGTTTTAATGATACGGGAATTGGAAAAAAGGTTTAAAATAATCTATGAATTAGAATTACATTTAAACTAATGACTTAGATTTTGTTTCTTAATTAGTAGAAAATAGTAGAATGTGTTTCTTAATTCGTAGAAAGCTTCTTTTCAAATAGTTAAATGTTCGAGAAAACAAAAACAAATATTGAGGTATTTCTAAAATTACATTTTGAAATATTAGAAATAAGTCTCAGTGCATAGCGAAATTAAATTACAATCGTCATGGGAGTATTCGAATAAGCTATGGAAGTTTGAGTTTTTTTTAAATTTTAAGCGTATCACTAGACTGGCGTCGAGATCTCGTCAATTTACAGTTGAGATGTAGCAGTAAATTCAATGCTGTCAGATTCTTCTTTGGCCGTTCTCGCAAGTGGGACTTTAATTTTTACAATATCAATCGCTATCTACTGTCCACATGATTACACATTTCTCTTTCATCATGATTAATGTTTCTGTTTATGATTCTTCCACACCCTGTAACTCCTTGTGTTTTAGTGGCATTATTGTCTTGCTTGAGGTGAATCCGATTAAAAAAGAGAGATCTGAATCCCGACATTTGCAAAAGGAATGTTGAAATGATGTTGAAATAGTTGGCAAATTCGGACTAGGAACTCGTAATGAACGCGGAGAAAAATCGATCCAATCTTGCACGAAGATTGATCAGGTATTAGCCAACACCGGGTTTCAAGTACGACAAATATTTACATGGACATGGAGGAGACCAGAAGGAGAATCATAAATGCAAATCGATTATATAACAAAGAAAAAGAGGATCAGGAATGCAGTTTTACACAGCAAAACATGCGAGATCACTCAAATTCCTGTGACGGTAAAATTACGAAAATTGAAAAGGGTCGAGGCAGCACCCAACCTGCAATACGACAACCTCCTTGATTACCTAAATATGGACAGGGTTATGACTGATACAATAGGAATGTGAGCTCGAATTGAGACACAATTAGAAAAGCTTTAGTAACATCAGCCATCGACATTATTTACATTATTCGGACTGTTGTCCTCTTCTTTGTCGCCATATTTATTACAGCATTTTGGCCGTTGTATGCTCCGGACTTCTTCAGGCGTTTTGAATGTCGAAATGAACACTTTATTTAGCACACTGGGGTGGACTGTTCTAGTTCCATGTGCCATGTTTTTAATGGATGTCAGTTATCAGTTATTTCCCGAAAGTTCTGCACTGCCTTAGCCGGATATTGAACTCACACTTTTTGGGTCCTCTCACTGGATCTAACTAACGCCTTCATCCACTGTGCCATGTGTCCTTGAGGAAGGCCGGAGCATACAACGGCCGAAACGTTGTAATAAATATGGCGACAAATATGAGGACAATAGTCCGAATAATGTAAATAGTGTACATAGTACCTCACCTCAGAAATATAGACATATCAGAAAGAATAATAGACAAAACAAAAAGAAATAGATGAGAGATGAAATTCTCAACATAATGGAGATATGAAAATACAATTCCTAACTAAATGTAGGATTATACGCAAAGAAAATAACAACAAGTGATGGTGGGAAAAAGAGGCAAATGAGCGAAGAGGAAAGATGAAATGAAATAGAAAGAATGCACATCACAATAAGTTATACATGCATTAACAAAAGTAAGAGAATTAACAGGCCAAAAGGCTTGGGTATCAACAGGAGGTAAAAGGAAACCAATAACTTATATTAAAGAAAGAAACATACTTTAACATATGGAAAGATTTCACCGGAGAAATCTTCCATGGCGAAAGAGGATAACCGGCAATACACAGAAATATGGAACAACCAGAAATATTAAAATCTGAAGTGAAATCCGGAGTGGCCAAATTGAATAGAAACAAAAGAAACATACGTAATCTTAGCAAAGATGCTGGCTGCCTTGGATGATTTCGTTATTGAAACGATTTCAGAGAAAAAAAATACAACAGTAGCGATATACCTAAGTAGATCCATTTTCATAGCACTGCTTGAATAGACAGGTGCAAACAAATGTGAACTCCATCGGAAAATACGCCGAAGGAGCTATATACCAACTTTTATAATTCGAATTTTGATAAATAGAAAGTGTAGCAGAATTAGACCGGAAAAAAGGACAAGAAAAGTGTAAATTCGATAAAGAAACTGGAACAAGAAATGCGATACTAATGCTTAAAATGATATCAGAAAGGGCAATACAAATGCAGAAGGATGTGTACCTGCCTTTTATAGCTTATGCAATAGCGTTTCACAAAGAACTTCTAGAGCTTCTAGATAACCTTGATATATTTTGGAAGGATATTAGAATAATCTAAAACATATAGTGGCAGGAAAGCGCCTGCGCACAGTTAGAAAATGTTATATCGTGGATAAATACGATATAAGCAACCAGGTAATCCCGAGTGGAAAGATTACACTAATACAGGAATTAGGTAAAACAATAACAAGGTTTAATTGTACGGAAAGTACAATGAGTAAGAGTTTGTAAATATGACAATCAGTAAAACGGTGATACGTCACGGAAATCGTAGTCGTCCTTCATACGCTTCTATTACAATAGTTCGTGACCTCTTTTATTCTCCCAGTCACGTCTCTTCAAGACTGACCAATCACAGTTGGGGTGTGTTAGGTTGTTCCACTATAACAGAAAATGAATTCTGTAAATATACGAAAATAGAAAGGAGTGTCAGATAACCTCATCGTCCCTTCACTCTACTGGTTTACGGCTACATCACCATGAATGGCCAGTTCCCTCCTACGATTAGAGAAGTTAAGCAAGGTTGAGTCTCGTCAGTTCCTCGATCGGTGACCGCTTTGGTATATAGGTGCTTTAAGCTTGTATTTGATGGTGGTGTACTGGATAATGGTTCAGCATCGATAATCTGAGTGCCGAGTTCCAATTCCTGTTGGTGCCGTTACATTCACTCACGTGCAAATCCTTCCACCAGATTCGTGTTAATTAGTAAAATTTGTATCACTAAGCCATTATTATCTCAAAAAATAAATTAAAATTACATAAAGAAAATAGATTTTGGCATTAAATAGCTCATTGAATTTGATCTGCCGCTAAACAAAAAAAACAAAACAAAACAAAAACAACCAATCTTCGCTATTCTGGAATATTTCTCAAAGTTATATTTCAAGTTTTATATCAGCTTCTCGTCTATCTCTCTTTAATCTCCTTCACACTGTTGCAAAGGTGATTTTAGCATTTAGAACCATCAAACGTAACGTGGTTATAATCTATTAAGGATAGAACTGACATAATTGATTGATATAATTTTTAATAAGAAATTATCAAGGAACAGCCCCACAGCAGAAAAGCTCAGTGTTCACAAAAGATCAGTCTCACAGAATAGTTGTATCCTTGCAGGCAGAGCTAATGAATGTGGGGAGTTTGGTTTTATTTATTTGGGTCAATTAATACTGAAGGAAGAATTGGCTTGTTATTTTCAATAAAAAATGAACTAAGCTATTATTTGCTTATCATCGAGCAAGCATATATTTTCCCGTCATAATTAACATTTGTACTCTGAAATAGGCTCCAAGATTTGACCTTCCACTGGAACTAAAGTTCATTCCAGCCTTCAAGATAAAGAGGCTGGAGAAATGGACGATACTTTTACCACTCTATAAAGTACCTGCCACCTCTTGTTATGCTTCTTTTTTATTCTCAAAGACATAGTCCTGACTGATTGGGGTATTGCTACCATATCTCGACTAAAGCTGACCAATACTAAAATTCTAGGCTTGACAGAGTGCGAAAAAAAAGTCTATATCCCCATTAATTATTTTACAATATAAAAACCCTTTCCTATCTTTGTAAATTATATTTTTAATGATTAAAAAAACACTAAGTTTAAAAAGAAAAATTCAGCATCTATCTACTGTGGTCGATGGGTAAATTGTCGCCTTTTTATATTTTTAATTTTTCGCTTTGTTCGTTTTTAATTATGTCGACAAAACAGTATAGTAGGGTCAGTCAGGCACCGTATGTGAGAAAAAGAGTACTATGATGCAATTCACTCCGACAGAAATTTAGAAAGGTCATACAGTACTGCTTGGCATTCGCACCGGAAGCTCAAATGCGAACATTTCTTTGTGTTTGGGTGTCAATATAAGGACAGTGCAGAGTCTATTGGTGATTACGAAGATGTTTGGAGTGATTACGAGTAATGGCGAGGTTATGCCTCCATTCATGTTACCACCAGAATTCAGACTCAACACGGGGGCGTACATCAATTGCTTTGCGGAGTTAGTGTTGCTGTAGGTCAAGAGGGTGGCTGATTGAAGACCTTATGTCCGGCAACAAGTCTCAGGACTATGCCATACAAAAAGTAGAACGCAATTATGACTCTCAGACAATTTCTGAGACCAGATCATCCCTTACATCTAGCCATATTACTTCCCAGACTGCAAAACTGATTATTATATATGGGGCGAATTTGAGCAAGTGACCAACAAAAATCCTTGTAACACCAATAATGAACCGAAGGTAAGGATTATGGTGGCATTCAGCAAATTAAAGAAGGAGACCGTTCCGAAGATTTGCAGGAGATCATGTAATCGTCTAGAAGCCGTCGATGAAGCCAGTGGCGAAATGTATTCTTTACTATTTCAAGACATTCTTGTGTAATTTTGGCAAATATATTTCCTAAAATGAGATGTCAAAATTATTTTTATTTTTGCTTAATTTAGACGATCATTTATGCATCACACACTGTATATATAAAATTTTCTGGCTTCCGTTAGTCTATCTGTCCTTCACACCCTATAAAATAAGTATGCATTGACTGATCGAAACCATATTTTGGTGGGAAAATGAAAACAGGTAGGGTCGGGAGCAAAGTACCGTTGATTTTTAGTGTGCTTAGTTTAGTACAATTAATTTTCATTATTTTGGGGGGAAAATAAAAACAGGTAGGGTGGGGAGCAAAGTACCGTTGATTTTTAGTGTGCTTAGTTTAGTACAATTAATTTTCATTATTTTTTTTGGGGGGGGGGAATTATTTTTTTAGCATTTAATATACAAAATACTCCCACTATATTAAAAACAACGATTAAGATAATAAATATTTATTCAATAAAAATAGCATTATTGTATATATTTTGTTGAATTTTTTATATAAAAGAACCCAGTTTCCATCACACTTGCGTTTCCGAAAACTATAAAGAAATCCCAATGACAAAAGTTTAAAAGTTTGAATATGGTCCCAGAAAGAAATATTTACGTATGCCCTGTCGTATGTTTCATGCTCAAGGGTAAGAAATCCTAATAATTTATTCTTCGCTTAATGAAAATAGAAAAAAACCCTTAAAATTATTGTTTGTCATGATGTTCTATGGAATTAAAAAAATAATTAAACCGCCTAATTATTAAATCTATACATTTTATAAGTAATTTTATTTTAATTTTGGTTTACAATAATGGTTTAGTTATACAAGTTTTACTAATTAACCCATATCTTGAGGAGAAAGATGTAAATTCATGTAGATTTATATATTTGTCAAAGTATTGTTCCAAACAAATCAGCCTACTGAAATTCCATTGATTGTTGTACAAAAGTGAACGAAACGTAGAATTTGTAAATTTCGACGAAAACTATTAGTGATAATTTAAGAGTACTAAATATTATGAAGATTTCAACAAGAATCAGTGTGTTTTTAAAAAATTGTCTCGCCCTTAGAAATTGTAACTGCGTGCGTATCTCATCTTTATTCTGAAGAAACAGTAAATCCGGCATCGCTGACAAAACTAACAGAGCCGTTGGTCTCGAAAAGGAAGTCCAATCTCTGGCTTGATGGGACAGGAAATGGCGTGTAAACTTTAACGCCTCAAAAACAAAACTGCTCTCATTTACCCACCATAGAAAACACTCACTGCCTCCTACCAGCCTGCTTAGTATCACGATTTCTACTGACCTGAAGTGGAACAATTACATTGAATCGACAGCGATATCTATCGCAGAGAAAGCTGGTTGTCTGCGTCACTCAGAAGCCTGTGTCCATCTTTCAAATCTGCAAATCAAGCATCGACCTGGCATTGAATAGTGCTGCCATATGTGGTCTTGTGTCCCCGCGGTTCATCTCGAGGCACGTGACAATATCCAGAGACAGATATGCAATATGACTGGTCCTGATCTGGCATCTCGTCTACAGTAACTTTCTCACAGGCATGATGTGATTTTTCCCTGTGTTTCTAAAAGCATTTTCATGTCAACTGCTCTGGCGGTCTGCTTTCACTGGTTCCCAGACTGCGTGAATTTACGCATGCTGCTAGGTTGACCTCTCGGGTCCACCATTTCGCTGTCGAAACGGTTAAATGTAGCCATCTCTTCTACTCCAATAACTTTATATCTCGCACTTCCCGTCAGTGGAACACCTTTCCTCTTACTTGCGCCCCTGATAGCTATAATCTTCAAATGTAATGTCAATCGACATCTTCTGATGCCTTGATCTTGATCTCCGTCCTTCTCTTTATCCATTTCCCAAACACCTCTATTTATTCTTGCTCTCACTCTCTGTAAACCCTTGTGGGCTAGTAGCACTCTAGCCAAGCTTGGGGTGATATGCTTAAAAACAAACAAAAAAACAACTGGCCCTTTCAGGTGTTATAACTCGTAGAACTTGAGTTTACTTCTACAGATCTCACTTGGCTCCGACAGCGTTTCGAAATCAATTTAACTGACAAATGTTTGTTGATGTTTAGATTTGTTTTAGTAGGAGGGGAAACAAAAATGGTAGGCCAAAACTTTCAATAAGATTATCGAATAGCATAGCTGAAGTAAATGTCTCCGTGTGTGTGTCGGTGATGTAATTGATGTTTGTGTCTTATTCATAATTTGTTACTGACAATTATAAAAGGTACCTAGTTCAGATGTCTAGGCCAGCTGTTTCTGGCAAACACAAGCAAACAAAGACATCTTGACAATCTTGCGCCCATGAGTGCCTTGGCTAATGTGAAATTATCTTTTATCGATCGGATTTTATGTCTGTACGACGCTCTCTGTTGTTCCCACTCCACCTGTTTTGATTAGTTCATGCTCACAATGTTGTCATCACGGGCAGTTTGATGTTGGTAATGTTGTATTAACAACGAAAGTCGTTGAACATATCCAACGTAAATCAGATATCAGCGTTTCAGATTACCCTGTTGACTGAACATCTTTTTTCAGTATTTTAAAAGCAGAATGATATCTGTGTGACGTATGAGAAAAATCTTCTGGCTCTTTTAAAAGGGCGTTAACAACAATAAAATAGTTAAGACCATTGATATCGCCAGTGAACTCCACATGTATTCACGACCAGGGCCAACGAGAATTTTCAGACTACGAAGGATATTTTTTTTGTTTCCAATCGATAGATGCAATATCTTTATGACGTGTTCGATTTCTGTATCTATATTTTATCAATATACCGTTGTAGGAGGCACGGTGAAGTAATGCTCGGTTTGAGGAATCGGAGAGCCAAGTTCGAATTCCAATCGAATCCATTCCATTCACTTACTTGGGAAAGGTATGAATACTCTTCTTTTCCCTCCAGCTATGGGTAAATAGCCAGACAGACCGGGTTCTATAGCCTTGGATGACAAATTGGTCTACCGCAGTCTACCTGAACCTACTGCGGGAAAAAAAATCTGTCAGTCATGTTTCGAAAGATACATGACTGACGAAGCGTGTATCAAACGTGGCACATAACTTACTGACGGTTGTAAGATTTATGGGATAAACACCTGGGATTCCTAAATATGGCTTTTTTTTTATGGCTCCGTAAAAATTTGGGGACAGCCACACGCTCCGCAAATATCAAATAACTGTTAATAATAGATAAAAATAACGCTTTGAATAAGTCTTTGAATTATTAAAGCTCTTCAATGAATTTATGTGACCACAATTTTTGCAGAAATATTAACGTCTTTTCATTTCTTTTAATCATTTAACCCAAAGCAAGACAATAACGCCATTAAGACGCATGGGGGTTATTGGACGTTAGAGAATAAGCCAAAATAATCCCTATTAAGAGGAGAGAACAAAAAAAGAAGAAAAATCAAAAAGATAGCAGATAAAGATTGACGTCGCATATAAAATTTTGAAGATCAAATTGGCTGCAAAGCAAGAAGACAGAAGAGACTTCCACAGGTGCGAAGTACAGGAGAAGATAATATTAACATAGAAATAACGGCTACATCTAACCATTTCAACTTTAAAATGATGAGACCTTACCGCGAATCTAGTACTACACTTAAATTCATAAAGTCTAGGAGCATCCGAACCAATACCATGAAAATATTTATAGAAAAGGCACCTGGACGCTACATTACGTCGGTGGGAAAGTGACTGGCGGCAAGATTCTTGAATTCATGTGTGTTTGCCTGTTTAGCATATTATGTCCGTTCAGGAGACAAGAATTGCTTGGATGTAAACTCTAAATATGCGTTCGTTGTCACTATAAATGTTGATTGTGATGATAACCATGTCATTATCAGGAACTCTTTGTGAACTGAAGAGACATGACGAGGCATCTACTGGACCGAATTCACTCGTTCTATGATGCTGTACGGAAAAGTTTTATTGTTTTATTAAGATGATTTTCCAACGGTGTAAACGACTGTTATGGTATAACGTTTGATAGCCAAATATTGAAGCTGATTAATTGCGATCTGTTTGTAAGACGAAGTGCCATCTCTATAGTAATTTAATGATTTCTTTTTGTTTTTATGAGAAAGATAAGTGCAAGAGCCTCTTTTTAAATTGATTATAATTACATCCCGTTATAGAGGTTATGCTCAACGTGTTTTCATGTAGAATTCGCTAATAAGTGTGAAATAAACGAAACCAGTCCGTACTTATTGGTGTCTGCTGCTGCAACTATTTCCTGGGTCTGATCTAAATGGGTGAGGAGTAAATCTTAGCTGAGCAAGGAATTGATTTTGTATAAGTTTGTTGACCGGACCATTTGGTTGCTTTTGCAAAAAATCTATTAAATTGTGTTTTTTTTTATCTCGGAAAATAAATAAAGGAAAACTCCAAAAATGATAACCTAACCGAGAAATTACCTCAAACTGCAGACATCAGACTGGCGTGAAAATAGCTGTATAGCTGCAATATTTTCCGCAACTGGTATGCGAAATTCTTGGTTCAGTATGAATTTGCCATATTAATTGATGTTATACGAACTGACATTATTCATGTCGAATATGTGAACTATATTGTTTGACATGATACAAAGACTTTGTAATCCCTTCACTCAACTCATGTATTGAATTATAAACGATAATTATATCATCTAATTGAGCTACTGCACCGTTTATGCAGGTTAACATAGTGTGCATGATCTGTTGAATAACTACAGGGACTGAATTCAAACAAAAGGCAATCTGGTATATTAAAATTATTGATACGTGTTATTAGCAAGCAGTTCCCTAAGTTCAGAAGTCGCTTTGTCTTTTACTTAGGCTTCTGCGAGATGAGGTTTGCAAAGTGAGTATCACCATTAAGCCTGGTCAGTATTTAATTTAGGATATGCAAATTGTAATGATGATATTCGACTGCGTTTTTGAGGTAGGTAGAAGAATGTGCACATAACAAAATAGAACCATTGATTCTTTTTTAAATCTAGAAAAAGTGGTGTAGCCTATTTAAATTAAGAGACTTGTATAGACATATGTCAGGAATCGGAGAAAAAATTTAAATTTCAGTCGAATCCATTGCCTTCACTTACGTGCTATACCGTTGGGAAAGGTATGAATCCTCTTCTTCTCTCCCCAGCTATGGGTAAATAGCAGAACAGAAAGGGTTCTATAGCCTTGGATGGCAAACTTGTCTGTCGCTGTCTACCTCAACCTACTGCGAGGAAAAATATCTGCCTCGTCAGTCATGTATCGAAAGATACAACATCGCCTAAGCGTGTATCACGCATGACAACATAACTGACTGATAAAGATATTCATTTCTTCCAAGGAATTTATCTCAATGTTAGCAAAGTCTATTGCAGCGTATAGTACCACAGGGAGTTTAGGCCGAAAGACAGAACTGGCCGAATATTTTTAATATAGACTGTTCCTGAATAGAGAGTCGAAGATTGTTATCGAACACGATGGAAAGCGCTCTATCAAATTTCTGGAATTGTCTGTGATGACGCATGCAGATGGTAAGTTCCTGTTGATCACAGTACACGAAGAAGTTTGTGGTCTAACTTATAGTCCTAGATGTTCAATAAAGCGAAATAGGTTATGGTTGGCCTTGTGTCAGTAGCAGGTAGGAAATGCATTTATGCCATTCATATTTAATATACGATCAAACTCACTGGTAATTTGTAAGCTATCCCATGATGCACTCAAGTATACATGTTAAGTATGTTGGCTAAATGTCGTCTATATTTTATTGAAAATTAATGTTATATCTTACGCAGTATCAACCTGAAGACGAATGTAATGGTTATTAAATGGAGGGAGACCTATTTGCGTTTTGATTTGGAATCAGATAAAAATGTGGACAGCAAACATTTAGCTTGATAACGCGGACAGATATGACCCGTTGGTTTGTTTTCACTGACGTTCCTTACTTTTGCATTTACAGTAGAGGTGTTATTTAATAGCAGATTTACGAACACTGTGTCGTTTTCCACTGTTCCAACAAGCAATAGAAGGCTTGTGGGTTGTTTAAATTACAAGCAGGAAATTTGTTTGAATATTGATGATGAATCGTATTGATATTAGTGGTTTCTGAATTAGCCAGTTGCTGTATCATATTTGAATAATATTCCCGATTGAACAATTGCTGATACTTAATCATTTCTTGTGGCGAGATATTTAGATTTTGTTCGATTGTACACAAAATAATTATGCGAATTATTATTGTCACTGGATAAACAAAAAACACAAGCAGATATCAAACATTTATTTTGTGAGTCAGTGATGGGTGTTATGGTAGACCATATATAACCATGATTAATAATGCCAGCGTATTTCGAGAAATCATCGGTTACGCATTTTGTTAATTTAAATCAAGTAATCCACCTATTAAATAAAGATTGTTCACTATTAAGTTGATTTCATGGGGACTTAGGGATTTTCTTTTTAAATATTGTTTTGTTTTTTTTTTTTCATTTATTTAATTCACGCCAAGCAAGCGATAAAGTGACTTAAACGCATGCGGCTACTTGGAGAGAAAGATAAAGAGAAAGGAAATAATTTAGAAGGAACCAGAAGCCATTGTATAAATCACTACTTCTCTTCCAGCGACCTGGGAGAATTTGGTTTCTCTAACGATCGAGTGAGAATTGATTGATCAAAGCAATTTAATTAAGATGAAATCGCATACAGAGACTGAATACCTTCTTTTGAAAAACTCCTCCCATTTACCACACATTTGTCCGGATATTATTCTATGACCTCTCTGTCTGTCTGTCTGTCTGTCTCTCTCTCTCTATATATATATACATATATATATATATATATATATATATATATATATATATATATATATATATTAAATTGGATTTAAACATGTATCAATATGGTGTTTTTCTTTCGTCTTCCAACGATAATGTGATTAAACTTGTCAGACAATATGAAAGGACAAAAACTTGTCTATATTATTTAATGAAACATGCATTAATATATATACATATATATATATATATATATATATATATATATATATGTATATGTATATATATATATATATATATATATATATATATATATACACACACACACACACACACACACACATATATATATATATATATATATATATATATATATATATTATACATATATATCAATTATTTATGGCCAACCTCGAAACATACATATGCCCTAAGATCGAAGTGCAACAAAAAGTTTTGTGGTTCTAAGTGGGATGATTTGATAGAACCACAAAAATTTATGCTGCACTTTGAACGTTGGTATATGTATATTTCTTAATTTATATATATCAATATATATACATAGCATAATGAGAAGCCACGTATACTTTCTTAATATGTATATATAGAAAAAGTTTTAAATTAAAAATAATAATGTTTTATTTTATGAAAGTATTTATTTATTTATATATATATATTTGATATTTGCTTATGTTTGCTGATGTTTGAAGATAGTGGGAGGAAAAAATAACCTCTTTGTCCGTTTCGTGTTGTCACTCATACGTACGCAGATATATATATGTATATATATATATATATATATATATATATATATATATATATATATATATATATATATATATATATATATATATATATACATGCAGATGTACGTATTGTAGTTCACACAAACATATACATATAGGAACAGTGTGGAACTGGACGCAGATATGTATCCATGTCTACCCGAACGTATACATACATACTTCTGGTTGGCTTCGATGTTGATTGAATAGCGAATTTCTCTAATCAAGGTGCGGACCGCGGTGTTCCTCTCATCTTTCTGATCGTTCGTCTATTTTGTTAACGGAATAATACTTTCTCACACACACATACACGTATGTGTAGGTGTACATATATTTCTATCCGCCTTGTTTTTGCATTACTTAAAATGGATTCTGTATTAGATTATGATAGCTATTTTTATTTTTAACGTCGCTTACTTGTGTGTTATAGACGATTACACTTAAATAAATAGCAAAATGTCTAATTTATAATACTTCTTGGTATTTTGACGGAAATTTGGCACTAATTATGATGGGGAAGGGGAATATAAATGTAAAAGAATGCACCGATGGTAATTATGGTGATGGTGAAATAGTAAGAATGAAATAATAATTGCTATGTTATGAGTAATGACAATGGTAAACCATAATGAGAATAATGACAATTGGTGATAAATAATAAGAATGAAATAATAATTACAGTATTAAATAAATGAATATAAAGATGAAATAATGATTACAATATTGGGAGCAATGGCAATGGTAAGCTATAATTAGAGTAATGACAATTGGTGAAGAAATGGCATTGGTGTGGTAATAATAGTGCTAGTAAAGGATAATGGTAATAACAGTGGTAGCAGCAAATATTGTTGGCATTAATAGTAGTAATGATGATGACAATGGTATTAAAATGAAAATATAATTATGATGGTAGATGGAATAAATAAATAATTAATGGTAATAACTAAGAATAAAACTTAATATGTTAATTAAAAATTGTAGTAGTAAATAATAAGTGAATAGTGATGGAAAAAGTACTAAATAATAATAGTGATGTTAATAATGGAAGAGTTAATGAATAAAATAGAAAATAGAATTGGTGACAACTAAGTAATGACAAAAGACGTTAGTGATGTTGGTAATAAATAAATAGTGGCAATAAAAAAACAAAGACAATGGTAAAAAGCAGTACTAATTTTGTGGGGGAGGGGTATTTAGTGATAATAATGGTAGTGGTTGTTTTGCAGTAGGTACATGCGGTTGTGGCGACAATATTGGTAGCTAAATTAGTAGTAGTTGTTGTAAAAAGGTGTTGGGGTGTTAGGGGTTTATCGAGTCGCATCCATAGGGGCGATGGTAGTTTACGCAGCAGTGCTGGTAAAAATATCGATCTGTGTTACTTGCTATGATGTTTTTCTTTTGTTTTTCTTTTATTTATTTATTTTTTTTAATGTATTATCCGTGTTGTATGAATTGTGAAAATAGATATCCAGGGGCAAAACATCTATCAATACAATTAAGTATGTTATATCAATCACTGATATTGATCGCTTTCCAATAAGTACCGCGCATATATAATGTATTAACAATATATATAGAAATTACAAACACACACACAAACACACACACACACACACACACACATACACATCATAATATGCAATTATCCTGTTTTAATGTTAATATAATGTCAACGTCGGACGTTTCGGTCAAGTAGACCATCTTCAGGACATATTCATAAAAAAACATAAGTTTTAGATTAAAATAAAATTCTTTTCATTTTTCATTCAAAATACTATATTTTAGGAATGCCTTTTTCACAACAACACCCACGTGACGCCGATGTGATCATATTGAAACGGAACTCTGATCTTGAAAAATTTCAGTTATCTCTTTTGATCAGTCTTACTCTTATGTCCATCGTCTTTTCATGTTGAATTGAATATAGTCTAATGTTAATTATGTTTTATGAATATGTCCTTAAGATGGTCTACTAGACCGAAACATCCGACGTTGACATTATATTAATATTAGAACAGCATAATTGCATATTAGGATTTTTGTTTGTTTTTCCGGATATTTTTCTTTATACTGTCGGATCTATATCCATATATTTTTACATATATATATATATATATATATATATATATATATATATATATATATATATACACGTGTGTGTGTGTGTGTGTGCAGAGGATAATATATATTGATAACATGAATACTTATTTTTTTAAAAAAAAGAAAAACACATTCGATACCTGGCATTATTCAATTAAATAAATCAAAACATTAATTAAAGTGGGTAAAAGCTGAAGCAGTGATAAGAAATAGCGAATTATTGAGTTCGTCTGTCAAGTTTAATATATCTGTTTCAATAATATAACCATGCTTGTTATTTAACGGTGTCTCGCTGAATTTCATTGTATGCCGTGCCAGTACATATGTAATCATTGTATTGAAGGTAGAATACAAATATATATTTAGGTCGTCTGTCTGTATGAAAGACATTCACGCCGTATCAGGCGTCAACAAAAACGCTTCTCTTTGTCCCAGGTGATTTAATTTTTCTATAACTGTTAACTTTGACTGTCGGCAATAAAACGTTCTTTTTTGTCAATAACAATATTCTGATTGACAATGAGATTCAGAGAGACCGCCTTCTCTTTCAAGTGTAGTTTATGTCCAAAAAAAGAATTCCCACTTGATCTAAATATATATACGCTGACTTCATTTGAGATATTTTTTATGTTAATACGTTCTTTTTATAGATACAGATATTTAAGTAAATGCTCTGTTTATAATAAACAGTATTAACAACATTTACCGGCCTTAATATCCGTGGAATTTTCATAGAAAATATGCGTCCTCCAACAGGAATCGAACATGCATCCTATAGGGAACCGTCATATAGCCTTACCTGGCGTTATGCTGGGGGTTTTGACAATTATTGGATCGTTTCTTCGCCTATGGTTGAGATTCGATCAAGGCTTCGACAAGCTTGGACTGGCTCCGGCCTGGACTTGCTAGGACAAGTCATGGCCAGCTTTGACTAAGCTCTGACCAGCTTGGACATGCTATGACCAATTTTGACCAATGGCCTTTGAGTGGAAACACTCGGGTTTCTCACGTTAATCGACCTTGTGTCACATCTTGACCTTGTGGGAGTCAAGTAAATACCTATAGCCTGACGTAGGCCACAGAGTATCGTTCGGTTAACAAGGTCGATTTAACTGTTTTTAAACACAATTCTCCATGAATTTCTATGATTCAATCATATCTGCTCAATGCGTACCCAATTATAAAGAAATGACGTCACGCATTATGAAATGGACAAATGTTTTAAAAGATAATTGTCGGACTTTGACCATTTCATAATGTTTGACGTCGTTTATTTACATTTGGTCACGCTTTGAACAAATAAGAATGTATGATAGAAAATCATAGAGAGTTGTGCTTAAAAGAGTAAAATCGGCCTTGCTAACCGAACGATCCTCTGTGGCCAAATTGGTTAAGGCAAATCACGCTTTATGACGGTTCCCTATAGGATACAAGTTCGATTCCTGTCGGAGGATGCATATTTTCTATGAAAATTTCTCGGACATTCAGGCCAGTAAATATTGTTAATACGGTTTATTATAAACAGAGCATTTACTTAAATATTTGTATCTATAAAAAGAACGTATAAACATAAAAAATGTCATCAATAATTGTCGAAATAGTCCATTTCATAATATACAGTGACTTATCAAATATCCTGTTTTATGACCCTATCATCGTGCAGAATTCGCTCCAGCCATATATAGTGAAACAAATTAACGTACACTCTATTCCGCCAGTGAAGTGAACAAATTGCCAGAAGTCACCCATATCATCTCGACAGTTCCTTGATAATGTATATTCAGGATCTGATACTCGAATATTCCATTAAACCACGTCTACATAATTTTGGATTGGGCTCTTATCAAGTGAATATCACTAGAAAATGCTCCTGCATAAAAACAAAGTGCATTTTCTGCTAGAATATTTAAACGGTTTGGGAATCGTAGTCCCCATGAATTGATCCAAATTGTCACAGATCACTACAATATATCTGACACTCATCAATCGCGACATTAGGTGAAACGGATGTCGAAACAAAATAATTATGGAATAACCAGAGGATAAAATGTTATATTATTGACAATTATGATGTATGCTTTCATTTCGTCTACTTCGTAACTGTACACCATCACCAGCCAGAAACTAGTTGAACCCTGAGATAAAAGTTCACAACAAACGCTGTTGTTTTGTTAAAGTGCATCGAATCGTTGTATTTTCATGTCTTCTTGGTGCCAATATACCTCCGTTGCCCTCACTCTTATAAAAACAAAATATATATATTTATTTTTTCTCACGAAGAAATGTTTATTTGCTGAGTATGTTACAGCACAAAGAACTGAGTTCTTTTATGGTCCTTCTTATGATAATTCTACTCATTAATTGTCAGTGGAATAAAGGATAGATAAAGAATTGTAATGTTTTTTTTTTCTCACACATTTCTAGCAGCTTTATAATCGCGTGTTCTGGGAAGCGTTTTGTCAGAAGACGGTAAGTACGACACTGTCATTCTTAGGCGTATTGTGATGGCCAAGGACATATTCCAAAAGCTGGACAGTGTACTGCGAGACAGAAAGTTATCTTTGGTAACAAAGAAAATAATATTGAACTGTTACGTAACATCTATCCTTCTTTAAGATAACGAATGTTGGACGATTTTCTCAAATATGAAGAAGATACTCAAGGCGACAGAGATGTGGTTCTACAGAAGGATGATAAGGATATCGTCGACCGCGGATGTGAGCAACGATGAGGCATTAGAGAGATTAAAAACAGGGAGGAGGCTTATACTTAATATCAGGAAGGGGCGGCTGAAATTTCTGAGACACATAATGAAGGCCTAGGAGAATCTGATACTCACGGGTCGAAGAGAGGGAAAGAGAGACGCGTGACATATCTGGCGGACATAAGGAAGTGGATTATTGTTATGGGACCTTACCCATAATAACATAATGGACTATTCCATACGTAATAAAAACTGCGCCTCAAGAAGAAGCAGGGAGTTCAGTCTGAAGTCTGGAGTGAAGTCCGTCAGGAGTCTGTCAGTCACTCAGTCAGTCAGTCAAAGCGAGCGAGTCAGTCAGTCAGTCGAGTCAGAGGCAGCCCGAAACAGAGTCGCGTTCAAACAATTACTGCAAGATATTGGAATAGTGAGACTGGTCGAGACTACAGTGTGCTCCCTACTAAACCTGATTGTTCGTACTAACACTTTCTACTTCTCTGTATATATTCCTGTTTTTAATGTATCTGTGTTATTCCATATACGTGTTCGAGTTCTTCATTATTGGTTCTACCTTGGACTACCACCGTGGTACAAGAAACCGGACCATAACAATTATAGAACGTGGTCTGGGGGAGGAAGAAGAGAGAATGAAATTGTTGAGATCTGCAAGTGATAGAGGGAGGTGCAGAGCCATATTCGCCTACGTCCTGAAAGGATATGGCACATAAAAAGAACGTTCACGAAGATGAGATATGACTGAAGAATTTATAGGAGAATGTCATTTTCTAAAGAAGTTACTCGCATTCTTCGTAATAATATTATATCCTACAATTCACAATCAAGTAAAAGAGGTACTCAAACTTGCTACATGTACGTGGATAAACGAAACGATGTACTTCATTTCGTAACTTCTCGATGTCTTGTAAATACAGACGCCAGTTACCGAATCGAAACTTACAGCCTTATTTTAATATAATGTTCAAGTTGGGACAATCCTGTTGACGTTATCATATTTCCCAAATCTGTTTCTTTTGGATAACCAAGACTATTGTTTTCCTTTACCATTTAATATTCTATGTACTTCTGCGCGGTGATTTTTAACACTGTGGTGAAGCTTCGGATTCCACACTATCATATAGCATATTCCAGAAGTAAGAAAACGTTTTCAGCATCTCATGGGTGTGTAGATATTTCAGGAAGTTTATTTTCTTTACAAGTAAATAACAAATGAAATATTTTACCCAGTTTCTTTACACAATTCTTAAACAAAAAAATATATGCATATATACACAATGTTACTAACTTCTCTAGCAAACAATATATTTTCACTTTCAATTACACGTTACCTTGCCATTTTCTTTTTTAATTTGAGTATATATTCAGTATAGTCGCTGTTCACACTGACCTTAAACGTCAGAGGACAAATATACATGTATATTTCTATGAATATACATCAACATATACCGTTACATCATGCCAAATATTTGCTTTTGTAATGTCTCATTAGATGTCAGAGCAAACATATTAGTTCTGTAATGACTAATTAGCTGTCAGAGTAACTATATATCTGTATATCTCTGTGACGTCACATAATCCCAGCCACTGGCTTTTGCAATGCCAGTGTATGTGCTGGATATTCGGTGTTCAAATTGACTCGGTAGACATCAGTGCGAAAAAATTATATATATATATGACGTCAACTAAAAGGAACTTTAAATAATTGCAAGCATTAGTTTTGTAATTTTTGTGTATGTGGTGCATAGTCAGTATTCACAGTGACTCATTAGATGCCATAGCACAAATCTATCTCTATATTTCTCTGATATCAGTGTACGATTACAATAGTGACATTATAAATTGGCAAAGGTAGGAGTTGAAATGAATGTGACACTGTCAGTATGAAATTAGGATTAAAAAACCTGTATACATTTCGAGAACTGAATCGGTTAAAAAACTTAAGAAAAACAATAAGGTAAAAAGCAGTAAATGAAATATGAAACGAAGGGAAAAGGAGAATTTTTTTTCTGCTAAATTGAGAAATCAAATAAGTTATATTATTAATACGAAAGCCGAATTTAAAACAGAAGAAAAAATTATTTGAAATAAATCATGTTTTAAAAAGTTGACTGTTTTTGCTATTTGAATGTCATTAACGGCTGGGTAGCGAATTTGGGTAAAGCCGAAAGAATTCACAGAGTTGACTTTTGTAAACATGCGACTGGACAGTGAATGTCGTACTGGTAAATAGATAAAGAATACGCTTGCAGTTAACTGTTTTCTTATTTGAAAGTCTTTGTCGTCCGGGAAACAAATTATAATAACTATAATATAAATAATGTGAAGATCAAATCACTCACTTTGGAGTCGAAGAACAATGAATTTCCTTTACGACAGAGGGCATAGAGTTATTTTTACACACAAAAATATGTTGACGAAAAATTATTGTTTGAAAAAAAGTGATGTTAAATCAAAGTTTATTGTTTTGGTATAGATGATTGTTTTGTATGACGGTCGGTATCATTTATCCAGCGTTGAAAAAAAATGATGAATGCATAATGAGCTTTGGGGGTGGTAAGAGATAGGCGAGACGCATATAACCCCAATGCTTAACTAAAGCCTACAGTCGCGGTCGCATTTGGATGCGCAGAATCACCAGCGGACGAGGGAGCTGTTGATTCTCACGTGATCTGCCGCATAGAAATCACGGCCTAACATCTCGCGTGAATGCTTAATCTGTTCTACGTTTTGGAAGAAAGAGATAGAGTGCCACAAAAGATATTTTACCGGGAAGATTTAATGTTTTATCAAATATTACATAAGTTAACTGAAAATTATCACAATTGCTTCTTCATTATTTGTTGTGATATTTGTATTTTCATTGGCGGAAGCATTCTTTTCCTTTTTCATAGTACGTTTCCGTCAAGTCGATTTAGCACGGGCGAAAATTCGATCTTAACTACACTGTGATCAAAGAACACATCTTTTCAGAGCAGATGGAGAGGAGAGCAGTCAACAGATAACCAACAGTTGAACGGCGCCTCTACTGACCATGAGAGCGTGGGAAAGACCCCTGATCAAGCCGAACCGGCCCGTATTATAATTAATGACCAGTGACCAAGATAAGACCATGTATGCCATAGTTAATGCCGTGGCTAAGGTCGCGACGCAGAAGAAGTCAACAGAAAATTAGAAGTTTAAACTTATATTGAAAATATTATAGAGATAAATGAATTACTTCCGTTTGTAGGGGTCGTTATCACCGGCCTCTGGTTTGGGCTGAAAGCAGCCCATCACGGCCTATTTTTACCTGTGCCACCGACGAGTCAACGCGGACAACTTTAGCTCCGTAAAACTCAACCAGAAGGCACATGGTGTCCGAAAATGGAGCGGCCCGGAATACAACATAGGAACGAGGGTATCGCAACAGTTGCAGCAATGAATCCGAAAACTGAATCCCTCTTCGACCTGAAGACGAATATATTCTGACGTTGCAACAAAAATGAGAAGAACTGTTAACCGAACGAACTTTATTGCCACCAGTTAAGTTCCTCGCAAAATTCACTGTTTTATTTTTGTTTTTTTGCAACAATTTTCTTTTATTTTCTTCCTCTTTCTGATAACGCCTTTCTTTTTTCCACTCAAGTTTGGTGTTGACCTGTTTTCTCGTGCCGTGTCGCGTCAATGCTCTTTTTACCCTTATTTTCTACAGAGGACGAATTATTGGTCACAGGAATTCAAAGGGTATAAAAACCCGCATACTTATGACACAGCGCGATCAAAACGAGAAGATGAAGTGGAAAGTCATTTCGTTGAGAGAATAGAACCAATGGAGATTAATCAGGTTGACTATAAGGTTCTAAAGCTTCCCATACATTTTTTGGAAAGTGAAACGATGACAGAACAAGTCACGGGTAACTTTTCCGTTTCCCGGGTTTTTTTCTCGGAACAAATCTTGCACATCGCCACTAGTATTCGTTTTCTTTTGAAACTGGATTTAGAAGTATCGGTTCTCTTTTTCCGTGTTTCTTTTAGCTAGAAAAATAAGCGAGTATTTATAGGATGATGGGTCCGACCGCTGTATAAATGGGAGTGAGGCGAGCTGGTCTCAGGTGTCGGATAAAATTTGAAGCATGTTGGAAGGACACAGGCTAAAAGTGAACTCTGGTTAATTAAAAAAAAAAAATAATGTCGATAGATAAGCAACTCTTCTACGAGCTGGCAGATTTAGAGATAGCACTGCTAGCATATAACGCGACTGAAAGACCGAGTTCTTAGTGGGGGGGTACCTAGCTAGGTATCCTGAATTAGTGTGGGCTGAATTAGGGAATCTTCTGCTAAAGGAATATGCAGATGTCAGAACGGAAGTAGAGGCCACGAGGAGCCTCATAAAGCTCACCCAGGCAAGAGATAAGAGGACAAGTGTAATGGGAGCAAGGGCGATGGAATTTTCGACCACAGCCTTCTCTGAAGAAGTAAGAGTGTATGCCGCCATTCAGGTCCATTTGGTGAATTTCTTCGTGGATGCGCTGGGGAATGAACGCATCAGGCGCGACGTGATAAATGAAGACCCAGTTATGTTATCAGTGGCTCTTAATCTGGCTAAAGTCAAGGTGAAAATATGGGAGAAGACGAGGAATCGTGGAATGCATGTTCAAGTTCGAGAAGAGTCAGGAAGTATAGGAAAAAGATAACACGCACGTGGAATTAGAGCTTTGGTCGAGAAAAGGACCAGGCGAAATATTGGGAAGAAGTACCCAATGGAAGAGCATGGTCATCGGGACTTGGCTTCTATATTGCCTCACATGGCAGATATGGGTTAATCTTCTGGACTTGTAATCATGCAATCATAAGGCAGTGGATTGTCCAACAAGGTGGAGACAGTCCCCGGACTTTGACGAGCCAAAATGCACTAGATATGGCCAAAACGGGCATCATTCCAAGAGATACGGATTTGAGAGAAACAAGACCTAAAAGCTTAACTTCACCAGACCCGCGCTGAGAGACAGAACCAGGGAAGCGTTAATAGGCCGCCCAAGATCAAGAAGTAAAAGGGAGAGTGACACCTCCAAATGAGAGGTATGCAATACTGGGCTTGTCATCAGGTCGGCTTTTATTTCTGACAACTGCCCAAGAAACAGGTGCTAGTTGGGGCCAGGTCACCAGAGGGAAATTGTCTCTCTAGAATTATGGATAGCAATCCACAGAAGGTTTATCCAGGATCCCCACGAAATGTAGGTAGATGTTCTGGGACTCATTACTACAAAAATGATGAGATTCTATTATTGCCGGAAACAATGGTCAAGGGAACTTAAACACAGGAAAAAGATAGCTAGGACATTTTCTTTGTTGATCCAAAAGTGAGTAAATTATCTGTGATAAAAGGAAAAACAATGAAGATTTTAATACAGACAGGGTCGTTTGTGTCTCTAATAAGAGAGGATCAGTTCAAAAGATTGAGATTGCGAGGTTGATTGAAAAGACCTGATATCGAAATTAGCCAGACAGAGGATGATCATATTGGAAATGGTTAGACTCCCCGTGGAAGAATAGCGTCCCAAATTGTATGTAACCCCAGGTATCTGTAGATAGATTATTCTGGGTGAAGATTGGCAGATAAAGTTTAACCATGCAATATTGATGCTGATACACCATTGGAGATGGCTCCTGATAAGCCAGTGTCAGTAGGACGGTGGTGTCAGGTACGGGTAGGCTAGTAACAAGGAATTTTCCAAATAATGCCTGTAGAGACATATAGTCCTGAAGCAGAAGTGGCTTCGTGTGAAACACTGTTGAAAGTAGCTGGAAATCCAGTAGTGAGCATTGAATTTGAGAGGGTACAACTGTAAAATAGATTACCTTGCCGGATTTGCTGTCAAGAACCCCAAAACAGTTGGCGGCAGAATCCGTAAGGTTAGAGCCAAAAATAGATTAGAGAGCCTAGCAAATACAGGTAATCAAATCCAATAGAGTAAAGGACTGCCCTGAGAGAGAGGATATCAGACAAGTTGTGACCGATTCTCACTGGAAAGATGCAATAATGGAGGTTCAGGAGGGGAGTGAGATAGTTGCCTTCGGAGCAAAGATAGAAGCAGGTAATATACTTTGGACATGCAGTAATATAGCATTTCGTAATCGAAATGCTATATTACTTCTCAGGGAAGGATGAAGAGGTAAGGCTCAGATTATATGTTCTTATAGGGCTGAAAGCCAAAATATTGGAACAATGTCATGAGAAACTGGATCACATGGAGATCGACGAAGCCTGTGATCTGATAGGGATAAACTATTATTATCCTGTGCTATCCAACAAAGTCACCAACTGCATACATGGCTGCGTGGTGTGTCAGGCACAGAGTGGAAGTCAGGAAACGGCTCCACATTTGGAGACAAATGTCCTAATTTCCCCTTTCAAAATGTGAATATGGATGTGCCAGAACCGTATGGAGAGACCTTGAGGGGAAATCAATAAAAAGCGAGCTCGGTAGATTCGCTGACGGGTTGGCCTGAGCCATATGCGATACCTCATAAAAAAATCCCAAGTAGTGACTTATTTGATATTGACAGAGGTATTTCCTCGCTATGGGCACTAGTACAATTAGTTACAGACAACGGATCAGAGAATGTTATTAAGATAATGACTGGAGTCTTGGTGAGCTTGAATACAGTACATGTGACCACTTCCGTCATACCATCCATAGAGTAATGCGAAACCGGAAAAATTTCATAGGACCTTGAGTGATATATTAGCTATATTGGCATGGGATAACGACAAGAAATGGGGAGTATATTTCATGCATGCTTTGGTAGGTAGAGTTAGGGGTTGGAGTTTCCGTGTTCCACAATATTCACCTGAGGAGAGAAAAATTGGTCAAGATGTGGGAACCCTATTATAGAATAGTGTAGTGCCCAGGACCAGTGTCCTTTATGATCATGGACCGAATGGCGGTAAGAATGAAAAGAGCTCATGTCAACGAGTTAAATTTGGCGGAGGTAGATGATTGGGAAGGAACCGAGCCAATGAAAGGGAAAGGAAGGATGAGGAAAACAACCCTTGCTTAGCCAGAGGAAATGGAAACAAATGAAGCAGTCGAGCCAGAGTTTCCTCTTAAGCAGAGACTTAGTGGGGCGGGAAACAGTGAATTCCAGTAAAGAGAAATACACGTGAGAACGATGGGATGGATGGAATAGAAGTCGGTGCACAACGATGTTGCGTTCATCAGAAGAACCCATCCAGTAATTAACAGTGGCGTTTGTTTGGAGTGAATCAGTTTGTGGATAGCGCGTAATTAGGGGCGTACAAATTAACTCATTCATACTGTCGTTAGTCTGCCCAAGGGCCCCTGTATGTCTGTCGGTACTAAAAATGAGTCAAAACCCCCTGTCAAAAATGCCACACAGCTATTTGAGACCAGTCAAACTTGCTGAGAAATTAATCAGCAAAAATTAAAAAAAAAAAATAATTTGAAATTGAAGAATAAAAGTGGAAGAAATAGTGGACAGAAAATAATTAAATATAAAAGTGTTTAAATCTTGTATGGTTAGAAAAATAAAGCGCAGGAATCCTGGTACACTTGCAGGAATGGCTGGCATGACGAGGCTGATACTATCGGTAATGAATTTAGAATTTGGTGCTTGGAGACACAGACGAAATAAGATTTTCTGAAAAGCGAGGGAAGAGACAGTAACGTGATCAAAATGGTTAGTCACTTTCGTCATCCCTACAAACTGCTGTTAAATAAATTTGGAAGTGAATTACTTAAGCTGAGGACAGCCATAACTGGTAAATATATCAGAGAAGAAGATTACCTTAGGTTACTGTACTCCCTGGAGGTTGAGATTTCCATAATGGAGTCACGATGGGCGGATATGAATAATTATTTAGAAGGCATCGAACTGTTTTAGACAAGAAGGAAAAGAGCATTATCAGAAAGGCGTTAAGCGTTCTGTTCGGAACAGTGACCAAAACAAAAAACTAAAGTTATAAAGAAAAAGCTGGGGGGAGTGGAAAACGGATTTTAGCCTAGCTGGCACAAGGAAGTGTAGCTATACTCAAAACTAACCTGGCTGCTGATCTCGAAAAGGACCTCCAATATGTGGTTGAAATGGCTTGTAAACTTTAATGCCTCCAAAACGAAACGGCTCTCTTTTACCCACCACAGACAATCCCCAATGACTCCAATCAGAATGGGTGATTTCCAACTCCTGGAGAGTGTCTTGTTACGCCTGCTTGGTCTCACGCTCTCCATTGACATGTGGTGGAGTAAATATCAGAAAGTTCTTTTTCTCGTCTGAGTCCATCCTTCAAATCTATAGATCAACTATCCTTCCTTGCAAAGAATATTGCTTTAATATATGGTCTGGTTCCCCCACTGTACGTCACGAAGTCCTTGACAAAATCCATAGACGTATATGCAATCTGATAAGTCCCGATCTGTCATCTAGTCTACAGTGGCTTTCTCACAGACGGACCGTGTCTTCTCTCTGTCTTTTCTACAAGTATTCTCACGGTAGCTGTTCCGCCATGCTGCTTTCGCTGGTTCCCAGACTGCATGAATTTAAGCATGCTACTAGGTTGGCATCTCGGTCACACCCTTTTACTGTCGAAACGGTTAAATGTAACCGTCTCTTCTACTCAAACAACTTCTCTCTACTTTCCGTCTGTGGAACATCTTCCCCTTGCTTTCTTCCCCGATAACTATAATATTCAAATATTCAAGTTAATCAAAATCTGAAGCCTTGATCTTGTTCCCCGTCCTTCTCTGTATCCTTCCCTCGAGCACGTCTCTTTACTCTTGTTCTCAATCCTCTGCAACCCCTTTCGTCCTAGTGGCGCTCCCGCTTTGCTTGGAGTGAATGGCTTAAAAAAAGATACCGAATGTAATAAGCTTAGAACTAGTGGACAACAGAAGAATCATAAATGGGTAAATAAATGATATGCAAAAATTGAGACAAGTGTTGTCCAGACTAGGCAATCCGTGATTATTTTTCATAGAGTATATGAGAGCTCTGCTCGATATGTTATCATTGTGACATTTGTCCACGTGTATAGTGACCCCTACTCATTTGTGTCAGTTACTGTTGAAAATACAAACTGAATTTCTCACCATCTTAGGCTGCCAGTGGACCCCACCGAAGAGTTATGGAGATACTACCATCCATTAAGTCTTGTCACTTTATTAAAAGATGGCACACTGTTTGTTTTAATGGTCTTACCATTGTTAGACAGGAAAAGTAATAAACTTACCCATTCCCTGCCACAGCGCTAAACCGGATCCGAATTGAGACAGAATATATAGCATTAAATTCAGCAAGAAAGCAACCTATGTTGCTGACGACAGAAGAAGCAAGGAAATGAGAAACAGACTCTTTAGGAATATGTACTTCAGTCAGTCCAATTTATGTGACGGGGAATCACAGATAGTGTGCTTGAATTGCTTATGGGAGACAAAAAGGTGATTAAGAAAAATTGTCCACTGGAAGTTTCGGCAAATACAGTATTACATCATGCTTACTAAGGAGGTTTGGGCAATATACACCAAGAATCAGATTAATTTCTCTAGAGCTAGAGCAAAAAGGATAGTACCACCTTTGTATTTGATACCCCTGGGATGTTCTGAATTTGGAGTATCAATCTCCCTTCTCCCATGTTATTAGGCTAAAGAGAAATATGTGGAGAAGGATTCATTAGTGAATTTAATCGAAAGAAATCTGAATACCATCTTGAGTAAGACAATAAACTACATACGGCAGCAAGGCTTCTGATAATAAACTATTATTGGCTTTTGTAATAGTGTACGTGCTGCATTGTTGGTGTCCCCAATGACACATTAAATCTCAGCGCACAAATAAACGTCCCTTTATTTCTGGGATATCAGTTTAACTGTAATGTAAACTACCATTATTTCTTTACATAAAGCCAGTGATTGGTATTTGTAATTTCAGTGTATCTGCAACATAGTCGGTTTTAACGCTAACACATTAGACGTCAGATCATAAGTGTATATTTCTGTGATATCAGTTTACATTGACGGAAAATACCATTACATTTAGATAATCTAAACCGCTAGCTTTTGTAAGGTACGTATTTTTTTATAAAATACGTCTACTCATGCAGAAATTCAAAATCCGAATCCCTTTTTTATGACGGAGAACTCAAATTTGTTTTAAATAATAACGTGATAGAAAGAGATAATTCATTTTTTTTTATTAATGAATGAATATGAAATGAATTTCTATGAATTATACATTTTGCCAAAATATTTGTAAATTTTCACATCATCATTAGGCACACACACTCACATAAACAAACAACAATGCATCCGCACACTAAAGCTCATATTGCGTGAATTTTAGCATATAAGTTTTTATGAAATGTGATATTAAATGTTATTTCTATCAGCCTAACACATGAAACAAAAAATATATATATTCCATGGATAATAACTTATAACCGACTTCTCTTTCTCTTTAAAAAAAGGACAAATTTTTGATACTATACAGGATTTTTGCTGAAAAAATACTTTTTGGTGTCAAATCTAGTTTCAATGAAGAAGTAGGCTATTTGATGGAATATAGGACACCATCATAAAGTTTAATGTTGAAGTTTCATTGATTTAGGTTAGGTTTAATTTAATTTACGTCATCTGAGAAAACATTACTCAATGTAATTAATAAGTTTCAACATATAATATAATACCAATTCAACGTGATTCAGGTGGTAAAGGTGTGGTTTATATACACATAAATACAGTGTTATAATTTTTAAATATGATAAATAGTGAAAAGATATACTGACAATTTCAAAATAATTAATTCCAAATATATATTTTTTAATTCCGTTTCTTTCAGAAATTCTTACCTACATACAGTGTGATGCCAATTACTTTTGAAATTTTGTATCGAATTACCGAGTAGCAATGGTAATTTGATTGTTAGACTATAAGAAATTGATTTGCATCTACCATTTAAAAGTATATGCAAATATAAGCTTTCGTAATTATTCTACAGTGTCGAATGCTTCTGTCGAGGATGTGATAGCTACCTTTTTTTTCGCTGGATCTAAAGCAGCAACGCCGCTAACTATAAAAACAGAGATAAACTAAAACATGGATTTAAAGAAACAGAAATAACAAGTATTTATTAGGCGGAACTCTGGCGCTGTAGAAATGAAAAAAGGACGAGATTCCGTCTGAGAAATTAGCTCTATGAGTGAAGAGCAAGTACCCGTTAGGAATCATGTTTATTTGTTTGAAGTATGCGAATCCCGTACTTACAAATATATCCAATTAACTATGAGCGGGGAGTTATTTCTCGTGTCAAAATTTTTTGCCGGGAGAAGCGAGTGGAATTTTATGTCGCTGATATGTCGAGCAGATGTGTCGTTAGTGGTCTGTCAATGTGGTTGCCTCTACTCTCTCTTATTACCGCTATGTTTTTAAATGTTGATTCTCGTCTGCTTATATCGATAGAGATAGGCTCAACTTAAAAAAAATATATTCGCCTTCTTGTGTTTTTTGGACACCGTTAAATCCTAAATTCTGATTTGCTGTTTTTGCTATTTTAGTGAACAACGCCATGAATTGTTCACGTTACAGAATCTAAAGTAAACTAATGCTACATTTCATACGTCAGTGCGGAGGAAAACATTTTTATAGATATTTTTATAGATTTTGGGGTTGCGATACTTCCAAAGCCGGACGAAAATATCTTTCGAGAACATAAGTATTATTTCATATAAAGTGTGTGGATTTTACAAGTGATTAACAAGGCGTTGATTCAAACGACACATATTCAAAAGATACGTAAGGTGAACATAAGTCATGGTATTACTGTCTATTAAAAAAAAACATAGCAGCATATTTGGAATTTAACAGATTCCTGAATGAATTTACAAACTCAGTCAGTCCTCTCTTAATCAATAAATCTTTGTGAAGAATACGTACAAAATAAGGAAACAAGCACTAAATTAAGCATTGTTGTGGTGAAATAACATTCATGTTACGGGTTTTGTGGAAATATTAATGAGCATTGTTTAGTTGCCTGGATGCATTCGTGCTTTTTAATACGTGCTAACACTTATGTTACTGAAAGTTTACGTGTGAACATATTTCGTATTTTGTGAATGACGTTTATATGCACGGTTTATTTGATAGTTGAAAGGATTCATTAACATCTATTAATAACTAATATTGTAAATATATAAAAGATAATAATTTGACAAATATTAAAAGAAACCTTCGTCATATACACATTTCGAAAAAAAAAACAAATGCAATTAACATTCAACTCTGGTTGTCAGGTAGATCATTATTAGTAATAATTGGCTATGTCGCTATGATCAACTGCATAATTATTTTATAGTGAATTACAAGAAAAGTTTAGCAACTGAGCAAATTGAACTCTTAAGGATTGGTTAACGTCCATTTTTGTAGAAATACAAATTTACGTAGCAGCTGAATGAGAAACTAAGTATTCTTCTTAAAAATCTCTCGGCTCATATCTTGCCCCATAATGCATTCGTGCTTACATATTACGTTGAAACACTAGTTGTCGTGAGATCAACGATGTTAAGCAACTTCGATACTGCTCAATACATAGATGCGTGAACGACTGGAAATAACGACTGGTGTTGTAAGATTGGAAATATGGCGGGGCGTAATGGTTAATGGCTCTTAATTTCAAATTCCAGTCGGTTTCGTTACATACACTCATGCAAAAATAATATTGGGAAAAGTATGAATGCACATCTCCTTGAGCTATAGGTTAATTAGTAGGCATTGTATCAGTAAAATGATTATTACCTCTCCAAAATTCATACAGTCTAAAAATGTTTTCTGGTTTTATACAACCCGTAAAAATTTAATAACCCGTAAAAATACAGATCAACTGAGCAATCAACAAACTCCATATGACAAAGTACAGGATTGACATACCTACACGTACACGATATTTATAAAATACATATGTGTGTGTGTGACAATGTTATTGCACTCATTTGAATATATGTTTCAATTTACTCAATATTAAACTTACATGTAATATATTTGGGATACAGTAAATTGTTTCATATCCAGATCAGTACGTCTACAGACAATAATGAGTCTATCAATTGTACAAAGACATTATATAAATAAAACTATTTGATTATTTTTTTGGCTAAGAATCATCGACGTTTCTACTCTAGCATTCAGACCAATTCACCCAAATGAAACTTCTCGTCGCATCTGATTAAATTACAAAAGAACGTAATTTATTCTATATTCGACAATGTATTCCTGTACTAAAGTGAACTTTAATTCACTCTGTTTGACCGTCTACGTATCAGCCACAGATAGTGCGTAAAGTCAGCGATGAATCGCGTAAAAGTAAAATAAACTCATGTTCAAAACAGAAGCAGCATCTATGAAAAACCGTAGAGATTCAGTTAGCTAAACAATCCTGATGAATATTTTCCCCGCGAGCCGAAACAAGAATTCAAATCAACCACAACAATTTAGTATACATTTCCAGACTTTGTACCTATCATTCGGAAAGATAAATCCATTTATTGACGATTGTGGAAGCGCTTAAAGACAAATAAACTGTCATATTTAAAACATGTTAGATACTAAAGACCTACTTACAAAACTTACATGTTAAGCTTTTTGAACCACACACTCATTAATCCGTCTTTGTCTTGGCTTTCTTCTCACATACATTCAACTTTCGTATGAGTCTGAAAATTGCATTAAAATTACGTATGATTATTAATAATCCAAAACTTTGAAAACCTGATCATAATTTCAACTAGCAATTAACTTTCACAAATCGTACCTGTAGTATGTGTTTCTGTAAATACTCTACAAACAAAAATGTGTTGAGCCTCCCTTCATTTCTTTAAAAATTAAGATGAGCTATATTGGCATTATTGAATTATAAGATTTTAGAAACTACAGTGAATTTGTTTTTATTTTGACGAAGATAAGCACTTCACTATCGGAAATTATCATGCAACAGCATCATATTTTTGCCAATAAAATCATCACCTGCTTTAATTACTGTTTTAAAATGTATTAGCATTCTTTCCGACAGTTTTTGAAAAAAAAATAACGTCGGTGGCAGACCTCCTTAAACATTCTTCAGGCAAGGAAAAAAAAAGCTCACTCTCACACTTTGGAGTATCCTGTCCGAAATTCCCTGTCCAATTATTCACATAGGGAGAGAGATCAGAAGTTTGAAATATCTAATTCAAGAATTCAAAAAATTTCTTCTTTTTATTGACTCGAGCTTATATTGAAATAAGAATGTTTTGGATCGCTGTCTGGTTGAAAGTTGAATTTATTTTCAAAATATGTGTAAACGAGAACATGTAGCATTTATTTGCAAGATGGAATGATGTACTTTTTTCATGATTCAAACCTGAAACAAATCTCCAGCTTCCTCTTTCAAAACCTCCTCAACGTCACTAATATGTTTAACTTTTGGAATCAAACATTCATAATTCAGTCTTTCCCGTGGCTTTCTTCTCACATACATTCCCCTCTTAATATGAAAAATCATATAATTTGGACTCATCTCTTCATAATACTTCTCACGACTCTTTCACTATCCAGTTCTGATGTTTTTTTGTTGTTTGTTTTTTTGCATTTAACGGTTTTTTTCTGCGTATTCACATTCAGTAACATGGGTCTCCTGATGGCTATGCATATCCTGAGTCCCGCTGATCTAAGTCGATTTTTGACAGGTGGCAGCGACACTGGTTACGATAGAAATTAAAATCAGCGGTCAAATCTGGAGCATTTTTTCCTCTCTTTTGCTCTCGATAATCAAGTTTTTTTTCTCTTGAGCAGTAGTTGTTACTTTTGGTACTCCAGATGTTTATATTGCAACAGTTGCACTAGTTTCTAGCTGCCTTTATAATTAATATTGCACCACATGTTTGGAAGTCTTCAACGTCTTGGCAATTTATCTAAGGGTAGGCTTCTTTGAATGAAATTTTAATTTGCGTCCTAGCCTCAATGGTTAAATGCTTTGATTTTGCCATTCTGTGAAAATTTCTTCAAAATTAGAAAAAGAATTAGCTATGAAAATAGGGTCATTATGACAAGATCTTTTTCCTTTAAACAGAGACGGCTACATATATTTTGTTTACAAAAATAATCGGTGAATGAATTACGATTTAGAAATTGTATAAACATTTAACTTACCTGACAATTTTGGTAATCACAAAAAGGGTTAATGGGAAAAACTGATGAAAACATGTATACATAATTTAACAAAGTGTATTGTGGACGGCGAACCTTTTAGTCGTAAGAGGAGCAAATATATTGAAATTCAATGTTTAATTTAAAAAAATACGAAATATCTCATTTTCTGATTTGTGTGCATATTTTTAATAAGTGCAGGATTTCCCGAAAGTATTTACCAGTAATGCATACAAATTATGAAAAATGAATTTCTGAATTCACCTTTGAACCTCAATCATGTAATGAGTAAGGCAAACGTTTGAAAATGATTAGATCTTGCCATATGGCAACTCCGATTTTTGAGTCTATAAAATGCTACACCTTTGGCGGGAATTTAGCTTTAAGTCATATGTAACGATTGCTAAAATGCGAACGCTATAACAATGGAATATGTTGTTATTATTATTATTTCCTTTGATGTCTGGTGTACGCATTTCTTTCCAGGTCCCGCCAAGATATCTAAAGTCAGAAATGGTATCATGACATTTTCCACTGGGCAATGAAAAAAAAACATATAGATAAAGCTCTTTATTAAGTCTGGGCTGTAGTCGTGAGAACAATTTATTGTATTTCTTTAAGGCATGGGCGTCCAGGAATCCCTTCAACGAATCTACTGGAAACTTTTCCGACCAATCCGAAGGCTCCAACTACAAAAGGGATTTTTGATGTTCCAAAGTGCTAAATTTGTGATATTCCGATTTCAAGGTCCTTGTATATGGATAACTTTTTATAGATCTTCAAAGATACATTGCCGTCTGCAGGGAAATCGAGTGTTATTTTTGGGTAGCATTGACGATTACAGTTAGGGAGAAAATGTATACAAAATTAGGCAAGTTGGCATCATAAACCCAAAGAACAGTTGCAAATGGGGATCCGCCGTGAACATGGGTTCGCTCAGATAAAACATCATATGTGTGACAGATAGCAGAACAATATGATAAAAAACGTGCGACTGATTTTAACAGATGGTTTGTGAATGAAAAATTGTCTACGATGTAAAATTCCCTTGAGAAAATGAGGAGATTAGAACGAGAGCGAAAACGAACTATGCGATTACGACACTCACAGGGTCAGTACATGTACGGAGGGACGTTGGTATGCAATTATATTCACAGATATAAGAGCAGAAACCAGAGAAATACTTAACGCAGATGCGTACTAATGACTCGAATCTTGACGGATAGACAAAAAAAAAAATAACCTGGCATTTATTTACGAGCTTGTGATTCCTGGCAATTAACATAATAGTACAGGGTTTTTCAAAAAATTTGATATCATTTCGCAATCTAATAACTTTGTTAGATCTCCTTCAAATGACTTCAAATTTTAATAGCATTTTTATGTTTAATGTTTGTTTTATGCTTTTATGTCTTTATGGATCGGGCGTGCTGGTGTTAAAGACAGTGCGTTGCTGAAATGGCCGTCCCGTTCACCTGATTTAACACCTTCTGACGTTTTTCTCTGGGGCTACGTGAAGGGAATGGTGTATTTCCCCCTCTTCCTGCAAACATAGAAGAACTAAAGCAGAGAATCAATACAGCACTGGAGACTGTTACCCAAGATATGCTTCAGCGTGTTTGGCAGGAGCTGGATTACCGACTTGACGTATGCCGTGTCTCAGATGGTGCGCATATTGAACATTTGTGAAATCATTCACATAATCCACATGCTTTTGAATTTCTCATTCAGATTTGGAAGAATAAATCTTATGATCTTAACATTAATACTTTTTAATTTCATTTGCCTTAATCATGTACTGTCTGTGATATTTAAATCTCAAAGATATCAAATTTTTTGAAACACCCTGTATGTGAAATTTCAAGAATTGGCTGACATCCCTGACGTGATAGCTTTGATTTCTTAAATGCTGTGTTATTTTCTTGTCCGTTGTAACTCTATGCCATGTTTGAGCTTATACCCTAACTACCAGCCCCTGTTATGCCATCCATTTTCACCATTTATTTAGGTAAAATACTCCTTATTTCCCTTTGTCTTTCTTTCCTAGAAGATTTACTGTATGTGTCACATTTTAAGCCCATTTGCTCATTACTTTTCTCAGAAAGTCCAATTATCATTTATATATTTGTACAAGTCAACTTTGTTGTTTCCATTTTCCTTAAAATGTCATCATTTCTTATATGTTTTGACAATGCATTTCGTAGCATACATTGATAGGGGCATATCTATGTTGCTTCTCCTTTTAATATGTAAGAAAATTGACCATCAGTCAATTCCATATAGGATAATTCATAATCTGTATCAATTCAAAATTATAATTTGATCATAACGGAATTGCTTACTATTGGCTTAGCCTCTAAAGGGCATTGTTCTCCATTTCACTCTCCGGTATCAGTCTCATATTTATCGTCTTTTTTTCCGACACTGCCCAGATAGTTAAAACTTTTACATTCTTATTGCGTATGCCTCCAACTTGTACAAAGCACAATCGGCTGACAATATTCCTGACAACTATATATTTTTTCGGTCCAATTTTGCACGACCAATGTCCAGGTAACAGACAGCACCTAGTTCCAAGAACATCCAAGATGATTAATGAGATGGGAATTACCAGGAGGAGATAATATAATCAAAATTGAATGCATAAACATAAAAAAAGATTCAGGAATGCAGTTGTTCATCGCAAAACCTATCCACCTGCGTGTATTAGGTAAACTAAAAGTGAAATCACGGAAACTGAGAAAGATTAACGCAGCAAGCATATTGCATTACAAGAGACACCAGAAAGAATCGAACCTGAAAAAATAATATCTGGACAGTGTGACACGAAGATACGAGGGTAAATATAGAAATGGAAACTTGAAATGGGATACTCTAAGAAAAGCTTTATTGACATCAGCAAAAGACATAACCGAAAGAGAATGGTGGAAGAAGAAAAAAACGAATGGATCACAGATGAATTTCTCGATTTGATGCAAAGGAGACAGAAAAAAAATTCTATGACATGGAACGGGATACAGAAAACTACATCATAAAATAAGGAACATATGTTGACAGGTGAAATAAAAATGGCTGAATAGTAAATGTACAGAAATGGAGAGAATAAATATCACAGATAAAATAGATATGCTTAAAAATTAAGTGAACTAAGAAGAGATGGTCATCAACAGGAGCATAAAATCCAAGGGCGGAGCGTTCATATTAGAAAAAGAAAAAAAGTCTTCAGCGCTGGAACGAATATATTGGAGATCTCTTCCACGACGAAACAGAACAGCCAGCAATACACAGTAATATCGATAGGCCGGAAATATTAATACCTGAAGTGGAATCTGCACTGACCAAATTGAAAAGAAACAAAGCGGCGAGGCCAGACGTAATTGTAATAGATATGCTGTCAGCCTTAGATGATTTCGTTCAGGAGATGATTACAGAAATAATAAATTAACTCTAAAACAGTCGTGATTGACGGAAAGACGTAAGCAGATCTATTTTCACAGGACTGCGGCGTAAACGAAAGTGAACTACGGCGAACAATCAGGCTAATGAGCAACATAACAAAACTCATCATCAAAATTCTGATGAATAGATCCCGCAGAAGAATCAGGACAGAGATAGGACAAGATCAATGCGGGGTCCTGAAAGACAACGGAACAAGGAACGCGATATATAGCTGGAATGTTAGCAGCAAGAGCAATACAAATGAAGAATACCATTTACTTAAGTTATACAGACTACACAAATGAAATAAAAAGAAATATCTTCATTCCGGACGAAATATTCTTTTTCTCAGCCAACATACATGAATATAAAAATTAAAAGATCACAGTTTAAGCGGTTTTTCTAAGATCTAAAATAAATAGATAAATAAATAATTTATAAGATAAATATGAAATTATAATGGCATTAATACAAATGTAATGAAATAAATATAAACAAATAAAATATAAAATCAACAACAAAAATAAACACATTTATTTACTTTAGTTTGTTCGGAATGAAATTACATCCTTTGGCATCTTACATATTTTAACATTACTTTTTGAATTAACCTGAAGAATATTTATGTACATTCATAAATAAAAAAAAAATGAAATCTTAACCTATTCGGTACTCCTGTTTATAAAAAAATGTTGCAAAATAAAATGCTTACATTTATCTAGATAATGTACAGAAGAGGACGAAATTCGTTTTTTCCCAATTTCTTCTTATTCATGTTGTCTTTTTACAGATATATTATATTCGTATCTGAATTTTTGAACACACAGACGCACGCGCACACACACACACACACACATATATATATATAGATATAGATATAGATATATATCGGTTCTTTCTATAGATACAATTATTTAAGTAAATGCTCAGTTTGTAATAAACAGTAATAAATGCAATGGACAAATGTCTTAAAAATAATTGTAGGACTTTGTCCATTTCATAATGTGTAACGTCATTTGTTTACATTTGGATACGCTTTGACCAGATATGAATGGATGAGAGAACTCATAGAAAATTGTGTTTAAAAACAGTAAACGCGACATTTCTAACCGAAAGATCCTCTGTAGCCCAATCGGTTAAGGCACGTCAGGCTATATGATTGTTCGGTATAGGATACAGGTTCGATTCCTGTCGGAGGATGCATATTTTCTGTGGAAATTTCTCGGACATTCAAGCCGGTAAATGTTAATAATTTTTATTATGAACAGAGAATTTATTTAAATATTTGTATCTACAAAAAGAACGTATAAACATAAAAAAGGCTATATATATATATATATATATATATATATATATATATATATATATAGATAGATAGATAGATAGATAAATAAATAGATAGATGTGTGTGTGTATGTATTACAAAGTTTGTTATAGTCTGGGTTGATCGCGTGCACTATTCCCCACCGTATATATAATGTTTCGCTCGCATGCGTCTCAAATACCCACTGACAACTATGTCCAGCTCCAAGATGGAGAATGGACAAAAGCGGGCAACATGCGCTTCATAACCAGCTAATTCGGGTAGATAGATCGTGATAGCTTAGGAAGACAGTTAATCTAGGTAAAAGAAGCCCTGATTCTTGCAGTCCTATCCAAAAACGGAGATGTCAATGAATGTAAATCCAGACAGAAATCTCAGTGTGGTGCCCCGAATTCGCTTGGCTGTCATCACTGACAACTTTCCGGCAGCTCCTTCAACAAAGTTGTCCCCAAATGCAATTCCCTGTCTGTACGGCTGAGAAAGTAGAGAGTGTCATTTGGGCTTTGAAACACTTCCGTATACTATCGCTTAGGCGTGGGCCCTTGAGAGTTCACTACAGATTACTAACCAAAAGACTAAATTTCTATCAAGCAGGGCGCTAGCTACCTTTATCTTACAAGAAAGACGGGTGCGCACGTTTGTGTTGAATGTCTAAAACGATTGAGCGTTTACTTAAAAGCATTAAAAATAAGAATCCCGACCATCTCTATTTCCTGGACGGCTCTGAATATAAAGTTTTAATTGTTTTTTTTTATTTATTTCATGTCCCTTCAAGACGCTTCATCGATTCCGTTTCTTTAGCATTGAATGGGTATAATTTCTTGGAAGAGATAGTCCAGTGAATTTTCATTGATTTCTCCACGTTTATTGTTTATGTAGATTCCTTCTGCTAAATAGGTTATAGAGCCCAGGTTTCCCTGCTAGTATTTTTGGGAAGAGAAAAGATTGAAACATGCCTTTGCAAAGTTATTTTTTTATGAAACTAAACGAAATAGACAAAACGTGAATTTCAATGCACCTCAAAAATACCATTTTCTCGTCAAGGCCAGTAACTTTATTTTAATTCTGACAAAACACGATAATTATTATGTCTTTAATTATCTTAAGCTCATTACTTTTCTAGCTGTCTCATAAATGGATAGTAATTTGGTAATTAAGGCTTGCTTATATGAATATAAATAATAATTGTTTCAGACATTTTTGTCAGCAAGACTTGAATTAGTAATATAATAATCGATGCAATAATAAGCACCCGTACTTAAAAAAAAAACACGAAATTAATTATACGCATAAAATTTTTAACTTTTCCCTTTAGGTCTTTATTATAGAAAAAAACCCAAAAAAAACCCCATATCAACAGCATTCAAAGATGTTATCATTAGTTAACACCACAAATTATCATCATTAACTCTATTTTTACTGACCTTTGAGAAATGACATAACATTTTACTGTCTACTTTCGTGTCGTTTTTAAGAAGTGTTTTCAAATATATCACAAAATAAAATCTAATGATAGTACCGGTAAAATTGTTAACTTTATAAGGCTTATTCTTTTGTCTTAGATAAATTATTATTTTTGTTTGTAACACCGTAAATACAGTACGTCGCTTAAGTTTGAATTTAGAATTTTTTCGCCACTTTTTTCATATATTTTGTTATTATCGAGCAAAATTAATCTCATCATCAGTATTAAGATTTGTAATGCTGCAAATCCTTTTCTCTCAGTTATTTGTATATAAAGGCATTAAAGTATTTGATGGCTAAAAATGTCTACGTGAAGTCTTTATGCAAACTCTGTGCCACTCGTAGTCTAAATTTATCCTCAAATAATTATCGCATTTTATATTTATACAACTCTTGGTACCTTCTTGAATCGATTTTATTTACTCAACTTTCATTATTGTTACTTTTAATGTAAGAACGTACCGGTGAAGTTCATTGGTACAAGAAAATTAAATATGCTAAATATGTTTCAATATATACTAAACAAGATCGAAATTACAGCTGGAATTGATATGAATTACAGACAATTTTAAAACATTTAACTGGAACATGAAATATTCAGTTTAGAAGCCATAATATATCATACTTATTACAAAACCTAAGTTGTGTGTGTGTGTGTGTGTGTGTGTGTGTGTGTGTGTGTGTGTGTGTGTGTACGTTTATATATTGGATCGGATTTCCTACATTTTTCAACCGATTTCAACAAAACTTCACAGGACTACGTAAAATTACCTTGCGGTGGTTCTGACAGGACCAAAAATTGGAAAAACATAATTGTTTTTGCACAAAATCAATTTGAAAACACGATTAAGAGGCATCGCTGTCATATCGAGTTATATTTATTATAAAGCCCAGGTTGTTTGTGTGTGTTCGTTTACATGTGGGATCGGATTTCCTACATTTTTCAACCGGTTTCAACAAAATTTCACTTTTCTTTTCTTTTTTTTGGCAGGTAGTGTTTCTTAATGTCTTGCACACTTTTGTCTTTATTTTTACATTCAGAATGCTTTAAAAATTTCATTTACAAGACAATTGTTTATAATAAAATTCTATTCAATCGGTAGATTCATAACGATTGAAAACAATGTTTTTGTTTGAATTTGACCAATTCGTAAAAAACAAAACGAAACCAAAAAAACAAACAAACTAATTAAGACATGTATGACCGTCAACCTTAAACAATAATCTTTGTCAATTTTATTTTTCAGTCTTTATGATGGTCGATACTTGATCTATCTCTTACTGCTACAACTCCGGGCAACGCCGGTCTCTACTGCTAGTCTCTTATAAAAATGCTGTTGATTATGAATCTATATATAAAATTCTCTCACTTCCGTTAGTCCATCACGCCTGTCTAACATAATCATACATTGAATAATCGATACTAAGTTTAGGGAGAGGTGCAAATATGTAAGATGATACAAAGTACACTTGACTTTACTTGGGTGAGTAGCTGAGTACAATAAATTTTCATTATTTTTCTTTTTTAAAAATAAATGTTTTATTTTTTAACATACATATTATCCCCTCTATTTTAAATTAATTTAATGATTAAAATAACACATACATTTTTAAATAAAATACAATATTCTTACTGAATAGCTTTTCTTTAAATATTTATATACAAGAATTCAGTTTCAATTTCGCCCTGTGATTGCGAGTACTAAAAACAAATCACAAACGCTTCAAAAAGTTGGCTCCGAAAAGAAATATTTACACGTTCCTAGTTGCATGCTCAAGAGTAAGAAATCCTAAGAATTTAGGTGTAAAATAGCTTCCCTCTGTCTTTTTATAAATATTTTCTTGGTATATTTCTGATGAACTTTCATCTATTGTACCTACACTTTATGAATTTAATCACAGTACTAGATTGGCAAAAGAGGTGTCATACTCTTACAATTGAAATGGCTAGAAGTAACCTCTTCCGGTTACTTGCTTTCCAATCAAATTTGATCTTCAAAAATGTAAATGCAATGTAAGTTTTCATGTACTGTTTTCTTGATTCCTATTCTTTTATTCTTCTCGCTCTTTAATTAAGTTTCTTTTCCATATTCTTCCCCACTCAGTAACAACTCGCGTCTTAGTGGCTCTATTGCTTTGTTTGTGGTGAAAAGGCTGAAAAATGATATATTTAAAGCTCTTCCTGAATATACACTTCTGAAACGGGGTATCCGCTTAACACGCTTCTCAGGAAGCATGTTTTACACATGAAGGATAAGTTATCCATATTATTAACCAATTAATGTTCATACAACCGTTTTGCTGTGGGTGAACATTCATATATTAAAGTAGAAACCTAAAAATAATATTAGACATATTTTTTGTTTATAATTATTGTTTGATTTTTATGTATCTGTCTATATTTCTGGGATGAGGTATTACGTACACTATTTACATTATTCGGACTATTCTCCTCATCTTTGTTGCCATATTTATCACAACGTTTCGACCGTTTACGCCCCGGCCTTCTTCAAGTGGTTAAAATGTCGAACTGAACCCTTTATATCGTTCGCTGGGGTAGACTGTACTAGATCTACGCGCCATGTCTAATGAATGTCAGTTATCAGTTATTTCCTGTTACCCTCCCTCTCAAAGTTCTCCGCTTCCTTAACCACGTATTTAACCCAGACCTCCTTGTGATAAATATGGCAAAAAGATGAGGACAATAGTCCGAATAAATGTAAATAGAGTGATTTTTATGGTTCATCAGCACTTTGAGTTGTATATAAATCCGAAGCCTGTATCGAAATGTAGGAGAATGTTTACAGTATCAGATGTACCAAACGTTTCCACATTAATTAGTGATTGCTCTTTACGATGTTTAACTTCGGTGATCGAACGGGAATCGGTATTTTCAACTTGATTAGACCGTAAGCGGATGAATTTTTATATATCTATGATAAATATAATTATTTTTCAGAAAACTATATTTGAGAAGGCACGGTGGAGTAATGGATAGCGGATATGATTGAGAAATCGGTGAGTCGAGTTCGAATTCCAATCGTGCTAATACACCTGGAAAAGGTAGGAGTCCTCTTCTTCTTATGAGAAAATAACCGGTTCTATAGCCTTGGATTGCAACTGGCCTACCGCAGTAAAAAATGGCAATCTACTGCTGCAACACATCTGCTTCATGAGTCTTGTATCCAAAGATGCATGATCACCTAAGCGTGTGTAACGCACGCCACATAACTGATTGACTGATATCTAATATCTTACCGTTGGCACTTATGGGTTAATTCATTGGCAAAGCGTTTATTCCTGTCAAACAGATTTCGTTAAAGTAAAAGACTTTGTCCTTTGTAAATAATAAGTTGGTTTTATGTTTGGATTCAGAAGTTACTACACGATTTTCACAGAAGAATTGGCTACCATTAATACGAAGAATATATAATATATAAGCAGCCATTAAGGTTTTCTTGAAATATACAAATAGACAAGAAACACAGAAATTAAGTAAAAATAAAACTTTCATTAGTCCTCAATATCTCAGCATCGAAAATGTGCCCATTTTTATGTCTCTGCCAAGCGTTATTCCTAAAAAAAAAGAAAATAAATACAGTTTTGGCCGCTTCTTTCCAAGCTTTGTTGATATGAATTCTCAAGTGAATTATCATCGTCATCATAATTATCACCATAGTATTTTTTTCTATAGCTTCAGTGAAGAGGTGAGCACTTCACTAGCATGAACAGGCGTCATTTTCGCTCCTATTCACGACCTTTGTTCGTCAGTTTTATGATACCCTTCACGTGAAGCAGTGACGTCATTACCTTTATCTTCCTCATCACGTCAACAAAATTAGATTTCATCTTGTCAAAAAGCAGAATGCTCACCGGCCTACGGCTATTCAGTTTATCAGTAGAGGAAAATTTCGCATTCTCCAATCGACACCTGAATTCGATTAATCAGAGGAGATCGCTGGTGCACTTGGCCTTCTTTTAAGTACGTTCAATAAACGGGCATAAAATTGAAAAATAATACAAGAAATAATAAACCGTATGAATTGAAATATAAGAAGTTTCAGCAAACAAGAATCGTGTAATATTCCACCTTTGCCCAGCACCATGATGGGTTTTAGGTGACTCTAAGTCTGAATGCCTTATATTTATTTTCTCATATTTTTGTTACTGATATATTTTACATACTATCGCTATTAGCTATTTTATCTCTAAGTGTGTGTTTTAAAATCAAATATTAATATCTTCATGCTACCACCTTTGCTATCAACTTCTTCATTCTTCTTATTATTTTATGCAAATATTTTTTACCCTCATTTGATTCATAATCATTTTTATGGTCCGGTTCCTTGTACCATGGTGGTAGTGTAAGGTAGAACCAATAAAGAAGAACTCGAAGGGAGATATGGAATAACACAGATATATTACAAACAGGAATATATACAAAGAAGATAGTGTTAGTACGAACAATCAGGTTTAGTAGTAATTGTCTGAACACGACTCAGTTTCGAACTGCCTCTGAATCGACTGACTGACTCGCTCTGACTGACTGACAGAATCCTGACGGACTTCACTCCAGACTTCAGACTGAACTCAGACTTCAGGCGGAACTCTCTGCTTCCTCTTGAGGCGCAGTATTTATTAATCATATAGCGAGTTATAACCAAGGAATTGGGGAACCTCAAGGTGGTGTAATTGTTAGCAATGGCGCTATGGTTGTTCTCGCTAGAAGAGTTACTACTTAGTTGTGAGTTCGTTCCTTACTGGGTGCCCCGTATTTTCGTCTTTGTGCAACATATAAGCTACGCTTAGAAAATCGGCATAACCAACGAAGTGAATCGTGTCATATATTTTTATTGTCTCCACTTAATTAAACAGAATAATGCTATTAACAAAAATACTGAAATCGAAAATGTTAATTGCGGGTTATGGAATGTGCTTGTTAAAACAATCTTTTTTCAGGATTAATGTTGCACCAGGGATTATATTAATTAGTTTTTGAATTCCTTTCTTTATCAGACCCAAAACTCCAAACACAACGGACAGAGTTTTAGTATTTTATCAGCCACATATTTGTACTTCCATCTTCAGGGCTTTCATATTGGCTTATTTTTTGATAAACATTCACGGACATGATTTTTTTCATATGAACATATCAAACATTATACTGTTTCTAATAATAATTTTGAGGGGATTTGATAGTATTGTTTGATTTGCCTTGATAGAATAAAATTGATACTTGAGATATGGTAATATTTAAAATAGAAAGTTGTTGAGCATAGTACAAATATCATCATCATCATCAACATATGCACTATACTTTGACAGTGTCAAAAAAGTTATAGCTTAGATAACTGTGATATATTTCCATAAATACAATGGCGACGGCTCAATATAATAATAGGTAATTTAATGCATCGTTTTTTGTTTTTGTCTTCTTTTAGAAAGCCTAATTTGTACTGTAGGATGTTTCCGGTGAACTTGTGAACACACACGTAAATATTGGATATGCTTATAACTGTGATAAAAGACGAATATAATATATTTCATGAGAGTTAACTTCATTAATGACCATTATGAAACTGTTAGTCAAAACACCCCCAAATATACTTAATATTTGAAAACATTATCGTTGGAAGGGTTTGAGATCTTAAATTCCATTCGTTTAATTCTTCCAAACCTAAAATGTAAGCATCACATATAAACAGATAAGCTTGTTCTTATATATCACCTTGTTTTCTCACGTACAAACAATAATGTTCTATTTTAGTAATATTTATTTTAAAACTTGTATTTGATACAACTTTTTCACATAAGAGCGTATGTTTCATTTTTCTCAAATATATAGTGATTCTTTTCTTCCTTCGAATGTTCAGTTTTTATATTCGCTTCATTCAGCAGGATATACATAATGTCTTACCAACTAACAAGTAAAGTAATTAAGATTTCACACCCAAGAAAATTATTTTTAAGCATTATCGAAATGAAGGTTGTTTTAGTGGTGGTGGTGGTGGTGGTGATTGTGCTTGTTCTTTTTCTTCTTGTTCTTGTTCTTGTTGTTGTAGTTGTTCTTCTTCTTCTTGTTGTTCTTTTTGTTCTTCTTGTTCTTTTTGTTCTTCTTCTTGTTCTTCTTCTTGTTCTTCTTGTTCTTCTTCTTGTTCTTGTTCTTTTCTTCTTCTTCTTGTTCTTTGTTCTTCTTCTTATTTCCTTCTTCTTGTTCTTCTTGTTCTTCTTCTTGTTCTTCTTGTTCTTCTTCTTCTTCTTCTTCTTGTTCTTCTTTTCTTCTTCTTCTTCTTCTTCTTCTTCTTCTTCTTGTTCTTCTTCTTCTTCTTCTTCTTCTTCTTCTTGTTCTTGTTCTTTTTCTTCTTCTTCTTTTTGTTCTTCTTCTTCTTCTTCTTCTTGTTCTTATTCTTCTTTGTTCTTGTTCTTCTTCTTGTTGTTTCTTGTTCTTGTTCTTGTTCTTGTTCTTCTTCTTGTTCTTCTTCTTCTTCTTCTTCTTGTTCTTCTTGTTTTTGTTCTTCCTGTTCTTCTTCTTCTTGTTCTTTTGTTCTTCTTCTTTTTCTGCTTCTTCTTGTTCTTCCTGTTCTTGTTCTTCTTCTTCTTGTTCTTCTTGTTCTTGTTCGTCTTTTTCTTCTTCTTGTCCTTTTTGTTCTTTTTCTTGTTCTTGTTGTTCTTGTTCTTCTTCTTGTTCTGCTTCTTCTTGTTATTCTTGTTCTTGTTCTTCTTCTTCTTGTTCGTCTTGTTCTTATTCTTGTTCTTATTCTTGTTCTTATTCTTCTTGTTCTTCTTCTTCCTCTTCTTCTTGTTCTTGTTCTTCTTGTTTTTGTTCTTCCTGTTCTTCTTCTTCTTCTTCTTCTTCTTGTTCTTTTGTTCTTCTTCTTCTTGATCTTCTTGTTCTTCTTGTTCTTCTTGTTCTTTTTCTTGTTCTTCCTTTTTGTTCTTGTTCTTGTTCTTGTTCTTCTTCTTCTTCTTGTTTCTTCTTCTTGTTATTCTTGTTCTTGTGTTCTTCTTGTTGTCTTTTCTTATTCTTGTTGTTCTTCTTCTTGTTCTTCTTCTTCTTCTTCTTCTTTGTTCTTGTTTTTTGTTCTTTGTTCTTCTTCCTTGTTCTTCTTCTTCTTCTTTTGTTCTTCTTCTTTTTCTTCTTCTTCTTCCTGTTCTTGTTCTTCTTCTTCTTAGTGTTCTTCTTCTTCTTGTTCTTCTTCTTCTTCTTCTTGTTCTTCTTGTTCTTTGTTCTTTCTTCTTGTTCTTGTTCTTCTTTCTTCTTCTTCTTCTTCTCCTGTTCTTCCTGTTCTTCTTCTTTTCTTGTTCTTCTTCTTGTTCTTATTCTTTGTTCTTCTTTTTCTTGTTCTTCTTCTTGTTCTTATTCTTGTTCTTTTTCTTGTTCTTCTTGTTCTTCTTGTTCTTGTTGTTGTTGTTGTTGTTCTTCTTCTTCTTCTTCTTCTAGCCCTCTACAATATTCTTTCCTTTGTAACTCTTAAAATAATGTTGTATTTCTTTACGTCTTTAAACCCTGCCCATTTACTCAAGCTCTTCAGGTAGGTTATTCGTTGCTTTCCTCTTTCTCTCTAGATTCAATTTGTCTTGTCAGTATAAATTTTTCCAACACCTCTCTACTTACTATGTCCCCTAGATCATCCAACACACAGTCCTTCTCCGTTTAAGGAACAGCAATCTTATTTAGTATTCTGTTTCCGGTTCCTTTTAATATATTTTCATTCTTTTTTCTTCAGAGAAATCCCGTGCGTACTAGTGGCATTTTCCTCTTGCTTCATTGAAATGATTAAAAACATAGAACAATGCTCGTGGCAAAACCTCTGGCGATGTTATTTTATTCCTTTTAGCGTAGGTTTCAACTTTTACAAGGCCCAGTGCCACTCTAGGTAGAGGATATCGCAAAGTTTATATCGATAGGAGAGGACGATAAAAGTTTAAGCTTGAAGTGATCGAGGAAACATTTTTATGTGAATCGTTTCCACAGAGCAGTGAGGCCAGGGAATAAGCTGTTCGAGTGGAACTTACTTCTTACCGATGGAGTACGGATTTGTGGTTTGTTTGCTACAATCAATTTGGCATGACAAGTGTAGAATTTAATCCGTTTTTTTCCTGTGTAGGAATGGGTTTCTCCTTTCTTCTAAATTCTTCTTCAGAGTAACCGTTTTAGTGGCATTTTCGCCTTCCTTAAAATGAAATGATTAAAAATAGAACTTTCTAACCTGTTAAAAATGCAATTTCTTTTTCAGTTTTAAAATGAATAATAATATTGTGGTTTTACGTTTTCGCTCACGTTGATAATACTGTTCCGATATTTTAAAATTTGTTTGTGTGCTTGTAAAAAAAAAGATGAAAATTATGTGAACTCTGAAATAAAAAAATCTAATTGCTACATAAATAAATGATACTCTTAGCATAACTTTTATGAGCACTTTGTAACTTAGCTAAGAACCCACTTATACATTCCATGTTCCTAGTTGAATGGAATCATTATCATCGTTCATTTAGAATACATGTAACAACTTTTAATATTAAATGTATTTGATCTTAGTTCATTAGAGAGTTATGCAAATTATTTAACTGAACTTATTTAAAATAAGATTGAGGAATCGGTGAGCCGAGGTCAAATTCCAGTCGAATCTATTATATTCAATTAGTTACTAATACCGTTTAGAAAGTTATGAATCGTCTTCTTCTCCCTCCCCCCACTGGTAAATAGCAGGACCAACCAAGTTCTATAGCCTTGGATGGCAACTGGTATACCGCAGAAATAATCTGCCTCGTTAGTCATGTATCGAAAGATATATGATCGTCTAAGCGTGTATCACACATGGCACATAACTGACTGATTTATAATTATGACAATATTGTATTTGTGTGCAGAAGGACAATCTCTAAATTTGTATTTGGATTTTAGCATCAAAGCATGGCGTATTTAGAAGGTTATTATCTCATTAATAAGGAAATGAGTGCCATCATTCATGGATGAAACGCTATATTGCCATTCTGTAGATTGTTCTAGATTTAAGGATACATGGCTCAGTGTATAAAAGAATTTGTCGTATCCAGTGACTTGAGTTGTGAGTTCAATACCTGGCTACGGCAGTGGTGAACAAAATCTTGGAGAGATAACTGAAAAATCTGGAGGAGGCATGTCACGTGGATCTAGAACAATTTTCCCCGTTGGATGAAATAAAGGGTTCAGTTCAAATTTCAATCACATTAAGAATGCCGGAGCGTACAACAGCCTAAACGTCGTGAACATGACAATAAAAGTGAGGTCAACAGTTCAAACGATGTACATTATGTGTTCTGGGGTCCTCCTCTTTTTCATATAAGTGGACTCGACCAGAGTGTTACTTGGACTGCTGACGTTAAATACCCAGAGTCAGTCAGAATATAGAGAGAGAGTGAGCAGAGATTGTGATTGAGTTGGAGGTAGAGTAATAGTGTGAGGTAACTGCTTGTAAAAGTCACAGTTACATGCACGTAAACTCTAAGGAAGTCCTACTTCGAGACTGTATATATATATACATACATATATATATATATATATATATATATATATATATATATATATATATATATATATATTATTGCTACTAACCGCCTTCCTGGATTTAAATACATTTAATTTCTTGCGTTTGTCATTCATTGGAGACCGAATTTCATCTCGGAATCCACAACAAACTGGTGACGAAGATTCGAACTCACGCGGAAAAGAAAAAAATCAACAAAAGAAAAATCTTCCCTCGTCGTCCAACAAGCAACTCGCGCCTAGCGATTCGAACTCACCTAAGAAGTAATAGAAAAATCCGTCCCTGGTCCACAACAAATTAGCGACAAAGAGTTACGAGGAGTAAAAAAATACGTAAAATTGAGTTATCGTGGAAGAAATTAAAAAAATTTTAAAATATTTTGGTAGAACTGATAAAATACCAAATGATCAACAATTACAACTACAAGAACAAATGGAAGAAAAATGGAAAAAGCAATCATTAGAAACGCAAAAGGAAAATCAAGAAAGACGAATAGAGCTCCAGGAACTAATATTGAAAGTAGCGGGCAACAAACAATTAGATATTTAAAAAGAAGCATCATTTTCGCAAGACGCAGTGTGGAATATCATAGAGATTTTCATATATTCTCTAGATGAGGACAGACATTTTGGAGATTACTTCAAAAGACATAAAGACACCTTTAACACAGACTGTCAAAATTGGACAGAAGCAAAAAAGCTACGTCTATTGCATAGAAAATTAGGAACTGAAGAATATACAAAGTTCGTGGATTATATCTTGCCAAAAAGACGAACGAATTAACATTTGACGAAGCAGTGACATCTCTTAAAGAACTCTTCAGCCCGGAAACATCACTTTTCCACAGGAGGTGGAAATGCCTTAACCTGGTAAAGGGCGATAATGATGATTATTCCACGTTAGTCGCAATCGTAAATAAACATTGTGACGACTTTAAACTAGCGAAATTAACCCCGGACAATTATAAATGTCTCATCTTTGTTCAAGGGTTAGTTTCTACAAAAGATAGCGAAATGCGCAGAAGAATGCTTGCAAAATTACAAAATGAACCAGGTCTAACATTACAGCAATTATCGGAAGATTGCCAGAGATGTTTAAGTATAAAGAAAGACGCAAAGGACATTGAGGAATCAGCTGTTTCTCATATACGTAAGTTAAACCAAAGTCTTACGTTCTTCACCCTCCCTGGAAAGAAAACTAAAATTTTACGACAATGAAAAAAGATTCTTACCCTCCCTGGAAAGAAAAAGAAAATTTTATAATAAGAGGATAAGTACAACATACAGGAGAAATTATGACGAATATCGGAACAAATATAAGTCCCCCTATCAGCATGTTATCGATGTGGAGGACTACATTGGAACAAGGATTGCCGCTTTAGATATAAAAACTGTCTTGAATGTGGAAAAAAGGGCACAAGGCATCCCAATGTAGAAATAGAAAAGATACTAATAAAATAAGAGCTACAAGGATAAATAACGATGACAACCCCAACGGAAGGAAATATGTGGAACTGGAAATTTTAAATAAAAAGGTTAAATTACAACTGGATTCGGGTTCCGGCCTCACGATAATCAACTTACAAACATGGAGAAAACTCAACAGACTTACCATGTTACACACACCAAAAATTGCCAAGTCGGTTACAGGCAAACGAATAAAATTTGAGGGAGAAATAATCGTGAATGTTAATCGTGAATGTTATACATCATGAAAGATACTGAAAATCTAGTAGGTATCGACTGGATGCAGAATTTCAACGTTTGGGACCTACCTATCAAATCTTTTTTCAAAAAGTTAGAGGTCGAACCATCAGATACTATATAAAATTGAAGGAAGAATTATATAATCAATTTCCTGAGGTATTTTCAAACGGGTTGGGACGATGCAACAAATTTAAGTCCAAAATAGAATTAAAAGAAAACGTCCAACCAATTTTTAAAAAGAAGCGAAATGTACAGTTCGCTACTATAGAAAAAATAGACAAAGAATTGGAAAGACTTGAACAAACTGGGATTCTATCAAAAACAGAGTTTAGTGTGTGGGCAGCGCCGGTGGTTTATGTAAAAAAGAAGTCAGGAGAAAACCGCGTATGCGCAGATTTTTCGACGGGATTCAACAAGGCGATAAAAGACCACCATTACCCACTACCGAGCCCAGAAGAAATATTTATAAAGCGCAACGGCGGTAAGACATTTTCAAAAATAGATCTAAGTGAGGCTTATCTACAAATCCCAGTACAAGAAGAGAGTATGAAAATCCTTTGCATTAATACGCACAAAGGGTTGTACAAATTCAACAGACTGCAATTCGGAATAAATTTGCACCAGCAATTTTTCAGCAAACGATTGACACAATGCTCACGTGCCAAAATTTCGTGACCGCTTATCTGGATGATATTCTAATTAAGAGCGACAATGTTGAAGAGCACACATCACACATCACACATAAAGGACGTTTTCAGAAGACCTCAGAACTTTGGGTTCAAAGTAAAAGGAGAAAAGTGTGATTTTTTCCTAAATGAAATTAAATATTTAGGTCATATAATAAATGAAAATGGCAGGAAACCGAACCCAGATAGGGCATCGGCAATTAAAAATATGCCGGAACCAAAAACTTTTGAAGAACTACAAAGTTTTCTGGGCCTAGCTAACTACTATGGCGAATTTATTGATAATATGCATAAACTGAAGACTCCAATAAATGCGTTACTATAAAAGGAGCATAATTGGAATTGGACAGAGAACTGTAAAAAAGCATTTAAGGAAATAATACAAAAATTAACTTCGGAGTTAGCATTGACACATTTCGATCCCGAACTGGAAATCATTATTGCAGGTAACGTTAGCTCACATGGGGTAGATGCGTGTATTTTACACAAGATGCGGAACGGCACAAACAAACCCATAGCACACGCATCTAGATCATTATTACCGGCGGAGAGAAACTATTCACAAATCGAAAAGGAGGCATTGTGCATAATTTTTGAGGTAACTCGTTTTCACAGATATATTTATGGGAGAGAGTTCACGCTTCATACGGACCACAAACAACTTACGATTTTCGGTTCAGAAAAAGGTCTACCAATCTATACAGAGAACAGACTTTTAAGATGGGGAACTGTGTTACTAAACTACAATTCTAAACTGGAATTCTTACCATAAAAAAATAGGACACGCTGACGGACTATCGCGATTAATAACTGCGAAAAGCGAACCGTTAGAAGATTCAGTAATTGCAGCATTACAAGCTGAAGATGAAATCAGTAAGGTACTATGCAATACAATAAAGGAACTACATGTAACGCTGCTAGAGATAAGACGGGAAGCAGAAAGAGACGAGTTTATTCAGGATACCAAGAAAAAAATAGAAGAGAAAGTGAGGAATTTAGCAGACAGTTTCTCAATCTGTGGCAACATATTATTGAATAACGAGAGAGTAGTAATACCGAAGTCACTACGAAGAAGGATCTTAAAAGATTTTCACTTATGACATCCCGGAAAATACCGGATGAAATCACTGGCCAAACATGGACGATGATATCACGCAAATGGTGGAAAGTTGTGCTGCTGCGGCTAAGGCACCACCCTCTATACAAAGACCATGGCCTAAAGTCGACAGACCGTGGTCCGGAATACAGGTGGATTACGCAGGACACATTGAAGGTTACTATTATTTAATAACAGTAGATAGTTTCAGTAAATGGTCAGAAATTGCCAGATTTAAACAGAAAATACCATAAACTGTTTACACGAACTATTCGCGTGTTTACCTCCAGTGATTTCAAAGAATTTTGTGGGACATATCAAGTAAAACATTTCAAGATAGTTCCGTACCACCGGAGGTCGAACGGACAAGCTGAAAGATTCGTTGACACACTAAAAAGAGCGTAAAAAAAGCCGAGGATGTACCGACGATAAAAGCGATACAACAGTTCCTCCAAGTGTACAGAATAACAGCTAACGTAAACACGCCATCGGGTCTTTCACCAGCGGAATTGATTGTTTGAAGGTTTGTGTTTGACAAATTAATGCCAAACAAGAACAAAAACCAGTATACACCGATTGTACCAAAGAGATCATTTAAACCTTGAGAACGGGTTTATTTTAGGATGTTTAGAAACAATATGACTTACTGGGAGCCTGGCACAGTAATAAATAGATTAGGAAATCTAATGTACACAGTACAAGGAGAGAAGTTTTTACATAGAAGACATATCGATCAATTACAAAAAAGACGGATTGAGGAGCCAAGCTCGTCAACCGCAGAAAACGACGATTCTATGGATACAATCTTCGAAGCGTTTGAGATCTAAAGACCTCAGGAAGACACAGAAATGTGAAGGTCAAACAGGAAGAGAAAATTTGTCGAACCCCTGATTATCAACCATAAGAGACAAAAATACTAACTCCCCTAAAATGGGATCTAAGTAGGGGGGTGTTATGAGGTCCTTCCCCTTTTCATGTAAGTGGAATCGACCAGAGTGTTACTTGGACTGCTGCCGTTAAATACCCAGAGTCAGTCTGAATATAGAGAGTGAGACAGTGATTGTGATTGAGTTGGAGGTAGAGTAATAGTGTGAGGTAACCGCTTGTAGAAGTCACAGTTAGAAGCACGTAGACTCTAAGGAAGTCTTACTTCGAGACTATATATATATATATATATATAATTATTATTATTATTATTATTATTACTACTACTAACCGAGTTCCTGGATTTACTAAAAGTATTACCCATTGTGTTATTGTGTAAATACATTTAATTTCTTATATTGAAATTTTTGTATTTGTCATTCACTGGAGACCGAATTTCATCTCGGATCCACAACATTATTTTAACAGCTTATTTATCAATCACATAAAGAATTCCGGGGCGTACAACGGCCGAAACGTCATGAACATGACAATAAAGATGGGGGCGACAGTTCAAAAGATGTAAATTATGTAAACAGCTTATTTAGGATTTGCGATCAGTACATTTTGCTTATTAATCCCTGGATATCCTTTTTTTAAATATTTTACTCCAAGCAAAGTTATAATGCGATTTCGAAGCAAGGGGTTACTGTGACTGAAACTGGGTGAGAAAAATTTGGTGAGGACAGGTGAGGAGAAATGCAATAAAAGAACTGAATCTAAGAGGTCAAATGGTGACTGGAATTGCATTTAAATATTTGAAGATTGTAGGTGTAAGGAAACAAGTAAGAGGAAGTGCAAATAACTAAAATATTAGATTAGAACATGTATAGCTGGCCACTCTTATTCCAAGATACCCGTCTACTAGGGTGGCTAGTCAATCTCTATTTTAGACGCTTGCTCAGGCGCATTTGTGTATATTCAACACCCACAGAGCCCACCTATGATTTATACTGCAACCATTCTGAGCTGAACTTAGTTATCTTGGAAAGAGTATGTTATGTAGCGTGATCAGCAATTTGAACAATGCCCCCACGCTCATGCCCTTGGCTACGATGATTTGGAACTTCGTGCTAACACAGCTATCAACGGCCCTCAAAGGTTCCGTCTACCCAATTTCACTAACAAGACTTGGCTCAAACTTTGGTATGGTTTTCAGGCACTTTCCAAAGGTGCTACCTGCTTGGATCAAACCCTCCAATCCGATAACACCTGGAAGTTCCCTTCCTGGCAAAGCAATCATGGTGAGATTCGAACACGGATCTAATGGTCAGAATGCGAACATTCTAGCCACTCGGACATTAGATTAGAACATAAGGTTGCATCTAACAGGAAAACGATGAGACCTAATTGACAATCTAGTAGCGTTCTTAAATTCAAGCAGTCCAGGCAAGCCCAAGAGGAAAGCTCATCAGAAAAATTTCATTAAAAATATTTGTTGAAAAAGCAGAGGTTGTTACTTTGGCTTTTTATCTACAAGGAAAAATATGTACAGAGTATAATTTTTATTTTAGAATAATATCTACATAGTAAAATATGTATTAAAATATATAAAACTAAAAATTAAAATTAAAAAAAATATATATTTATTTTCTGGCGATAAACAGCGTGTATATCGGCTAAAATTTTGATACCGTACGATTGTTAATTTTCATTGATAGCTACATAGTAAAACATGGTGCTACTTTGGCATGTTATCTACAAGGAAAATATAACAAGGCAAAATAGCACTTGTTTCACTATGAAGATATCATTCAAAATTTATAGTCGTGGAGTATAGATATTTTTCCTTGTAGATAACAAGCTAAAAAGATGTATTCCTTTGTAGACAACGAGTCAAAGAAGAACCAAACAGAAGGAAGCCAGATCAAGTCGTTGCGTAAGTGATTGGAGTCGAGGTCAAGTCAGGATCGATAATATTATAGACTGTTCTTTGGATTTTGTCAAAACTCTTGAGTTATATAGAAGGGGTAACATATTCGATATAATCACTCCAGTTCATTTCCGTGAAAAACGTGAGCCATCGAAGGAGCATTTGCTCCCCGGAGATTAGCATCGGGAATTCTGAAGACAGTGAGAAAAGTTTCTCTATGGTGATTAGTGTTACGCCAGAAAATGGATCCAGCATGAAAGAGATACTCTTGAAAATATTCACGTGAATATATGTTTATAGAAAAGATCGATAGAGTTTGTTGCATTGTATATAATCTGATATTACTGTTAAAATATATGAGCAATATATGTATATACAAAAATAATCTGTAAATGTTATCATAAAAGAGAGAGTGTTCATGAGAAAATGAAAAGAGTGTATAAATGTTTTGTTTTTGTTTTTTGTTTTTTTTTCTACTCGTCTTATTACTCGTAAATCAATGTCAAAAGAATGAAAAAGTTTTTATTTGAACATCGTTTTACTAAATATAATGACAATAGAAAGTAACATTAATCTTGAAGAAGACTTTTTTTTTCAAGTTCGGGTAACAATAACGTCGGCACCGATTTTTTCTCAAGGTTCAAAGAAAGAAACAGAAATCGAATTCAATGTTCGGGGAGATAGGTCGAAATATCGTGAGATTTTCAGAAGAACACAAAACAATTTTCAGAGAAGATTATTGATTCAATGACTGATGTAGATAGAAATGTTATAATGTCTGACGGAACCATGCACAAGTCACCGATGATAAAATGAAGGAAATCTTGATATAATGGCTATATATATATATATATATATATATATATATATATATATATATATATATATATATATATAGGTTATATCAAAATACGTTTACAAACTCTACCATACCACTACATCCATGGAAAATGCTCGCACGATCTACGTTCTCTTGTCTCGACAAGGCAAACCATCATGGCAAGAACACGGCATTCCACTTACGTAGTAGCAAATCCCGCACATTTACTCCGTATTCCATAGGTGAGAAGTAATTTCCACTCGAACAGCTTTTTCCGGCGAACCACTGACCTGTATAATCGACTCGCAGCAGGATGCTTTCCCCGATCACAAGAATGTTAGCCTATTCAAAGTTACGGTTAATCGTTTATCTCCCTCACCTATAAACACAAATGTCCTTCTAACGTAACCCTCTATCACTAGTGGCCCTTGGACATTGAAAAGGGTGACCTTCACGATATTGAGTCCCCCCCCCACTGGGGCAACATGTGACACAAGGTCGGTTGTTTATTGTGGGTGACCTTCACTGTAACAAAAACCAAAAACTGTGAGCTGGTTCCTTACGTCAAACCAAGGACAACTGTCGATGTAAATATATGTCCACAAATACCTAGTTTCGTAGTTATGAGGTTTAAAGTATACGGTAGCCACTGTTAAATGCACCATCCAAGATACAATCCAAAAATACTTTTACAAACTTTGGGTCGGGTTCCTGATTCTACAGTAAACTTTCATTAAAAATAATAACATAAATCCATTACACCCACCGTGCCCTTAGCGATTTGTAAATATAGTTTTTTTTTAATGCAAATATAACTTTATTGATACAAAGTATTACTGAATTAAAAAAAATGGTTATGAATTATTGTAATTAAAATTATAAAGAAATGAAAAATATCATTATTCATCGATTTTCATTCTTAACAAAATAGTATACTTAATAATTTTTATTTATAAATGCAATGAGAACCATTTTAGATTTTCTGCAACTGGAATCCTGTTTGAGCAAAAGATTCCTGGTGGTGTTGTCGTTTTAACTAATGTAGACATTAAACGCTACAAAAATAATTTCTAGAAATTGCATTAAAATTAAAAGAAAGTAATCGTAACATATGAAAAAATAATTACCAAAATATTATTAAAAAAAGTAATGGTAACATATGAAAAAACGTTACCAAAATATTATTAAAAACAGTAATGGTAACATATGAAAAAAATTACTAAAATATTATGAAAAAAGTAATGGTAACATATGAAAAAATAATTACAAAAGTATTATTAAAAAAAAGTAATCGTAACATATGAAAAAAATATATTAAAAACAGTAATGGTAACATATGAAACAATAATTACCAAAATATTATTAAAATGTAATGGTAACATATGAAAAAAACATTACCAAAATATTATTAAAAAAATAATGGTAACAAACGAAAAAAAATTACCAAAATATTATTTTCTAAAAAAAAAAGAAAAAGAAATCCTGTACTAAACATAATTTCACTAAAATACGACAATTATCTGATTTTTCCAAGATTTACCAAATCAATGTTTTCAAACGCAAATTCTCCTTAGTAATTGATGGCCCCCTTTCACACAAGAAAACTAAGATCATTAACTGAAATTAATAATATCCCAAAATGTATTAAAAACTTATTTTTACATTAAAAATTCTTTCGTCTTTCTTCGGGCTGATATCACAAATAATTTGCCAATAAATCTTTATTTTTATTAACTTTTGAACATTTTCCAGCATGAATTCTATCCTCATTCTTTCGTCAATCTTTGGAGGTAGTTACTGTTAAAGATAAATTAGTCAAATATAACAGCATTCCAGACTGGCTGGACATTAAATGTCATTTTACCAATATTCGTTTCAAATAATCTATTGACGGATTAATACAAAATGCAGATAAGCTGGAGTTTGCAGGAAGACCAAGACCGACGTTGCATTTCCCAACTCCCACCGATAGTGGAAATAATCGATTTTGTCATGCTTCTACGGCAGTTTTCATGTAGTTTGCGGCCATTTTCTACTGGCCAGAATGAAAGCCTATAGCTGGCTGCCACGAATAGGCAGGAAGATTCTATTGGCCAGCGTGAGAGCCAGCAGCTTACTGACATGAATGTTAACTAGCATGCTATCATGCAAAAAAAATCGGAAGCTGCATTCGTCACAAGTTGGAAAAATTTAAATCTGCATGGTACTTTACTCCAATCGGCTCATTCGTTTGCTTAAACTCAACGTTGATTCTGATTCCGCAGAACTGGGTTCGGTGTGAAAAAGTATTTGTTGTTAACAATTTTTTTCATTCAGTTTTTCCAGTTACGAGTACTTTTTTTAAAGCTAAATTGTTTTGTATTTATTTTGTATTCATTTTGTTTAGTTCTTTATTCGTAACAGATTTTTATTTTAGTATAGAGCTTAGAAAAAATTCGCAGTGTGACATAGGCAAGAAGTAAGGCATGTAGCAACATCAACACGGCAAAGGGCACTACTTTAAAGTCAAGGAAGGGCAAAAATATTTTAAGTCAAGTGAGAGCGATTGCTGTATGAGTCGTACGATTTTTGAATCAAGCACGGTTAACGCCGGGCCATGCTGCTAGTGCTTAATAATTTTATCAAACATATGAAATATGTTGGGAGGCAGAGTGGACTTATGGATAGCGGCTCGGATTGAAGAATCGGAGCCGAGTTCGAATTCCAGTCGAATCCATTACATTGACTTACGTGCTAATACCCTTGGGAAAAATATTTATCCTCTTCTACTCCGCCCAGCTATGGGTAAATAGCTGGGGATTTTCTAGCCTTGGATGGCAACTGATTATCTTTATTTGTTTTTTCTAACAGATAATTTATCTGGATCGGTTTCTTAATTGGTTTATTTATTTGGATTAATTTACATTAATACATTTTACTTGTTTTTAATTATTTATTTTATTATACTGTATATATTTATTTATTCTTTTCGGTTTTCGATTTTTAAGTAACGTAGTATTTGTTAGACATTTTCATGACGGTCGTCTTCGAGTATAGAATCAAGAGGTTGACAGTGAATATTTCGGAGACAGTAGGAAAGCGTAGTGCAGGTTCGCAGTGGATATCGCAGCAAAGTAGCAGAGCGTAGTTCTTCCGTCTGTCATGTTCGCCGGACAAGTTGCCTCTGGTCTTTCCGGGTAGGAAAACAAAGATGGCTGCCTTTATACACGACGGATCCAGTGTTCTGCGGCTCCTGATTGGTTAATCTCCTATTGGTAGACTATAAAGGGAATTAACTCACTTTGACTCGCTCACTAGTTACATATAATATACACGAAAAACCGTAACAATATTTTATTATCATTACATAATAGCTATAGCTATATTTCCCAGATATACTTAGGAAGCACTGAGCTGTTCGTATATTGTTATTTATTCGTACGTTTGTACAAAATGTGGCACAAGGCCAATAAGGGCATTGGGGAAGAACGGTCTTCTGTCTTAATTCTAAACTTAGCTAGTCACAGACACGGACCCAAACATTCCAACAATATTCTTATCCCCAAAACAACACATTTACTCCTACCTTTCTTACTGCGTCCACCATAATACCTCAAATTCTCTATGAAAACCTAACTAGTCCCCATATGTACATTTCAAAGTCTGTGGGGGTAAGGGAAAACAACAATTTCAAAACCCCAATGATTATTTACAATATGATTTAATACTATTTACATAAAACAAAACAAAAATAGTTAGTAATAAAACCTCACACAATCCCTAAATGTGGCAGAAACATCAGTTAACTGGACGAAATAATTGCGGGATTATAACATTATAAAAAAACAAACACGCCCCAAAACACGCACTCATTTAGACACAATAACAAATACGAAAACACACACACGAAACGAAAGTCATCCCGCAACAGCCAGAGAACTGACATCACTGACCACCTAACGAGGGAGGGGATGGGGAATTAAACAAAAGAAATAAAAGGGGGCTAATGAGCATGTATACCCTAGCTAAGTTAACCAGAAAACGGGACACTAAAGATTCAAACCAAAAAGCCTAAACTAGCCTAATATCGGACGGGTTGCCTCTGTTCAACCTTAATAAGACAAAATTCTGTACCTAACCGACATACAAGTGCCACTCCAGGTCAGCCCCTTTCATTCTACACATTCGCGCAAGATTTACCCACCTTTTGCCGAATTCTGATGAAGAGAGTTGCCGCCTTTCCGTCTTAACCTTGACTTTAAGCAGATGCCTAAAGTACAAGATCAGTTGGGAAGAGGTGAACTTCTCACCTCCATAGAATCCCTTCTGATGTGTCGACCAAATCACGACTCTCATAACTCCTAGCAAGCAGTGGAACACATAAAGTTCAGCCTTCGTCAACGGCGGTGCCACATTGCTACAAACAGAAGAGGCCTCAAGGAGAAAGAACTTCCCGTGCAACATGCGAAACATGAGTCCTTCAAAAAACTTACACAACGGAGCTACCAACTTGCAATGAAAGAAGACGTGACCTAGGGTCTCGTCTTCCCCACTACAACGTCGGCAGTTTGGATATTTCTCCAAGCCCGCTGCGCAAAGCTTTTTGGCGACCCAGAGGGCCCCACGAATCATTAGCCAGGTGAGGAATGCCTCATCGTTATTGAGACATTTCAACCCGGGAGCCCAACGCCAGATCGAGCGGGCCTCCTGCTTTGTAAGACCAAGATCGTCAATCAGATCATCATGAACGGCTCCACTAACTAATACTTGATATAATGCCCTACGAGACAACGCCTGGACGTTGGGGAGGCCATCCGACGCCCGTAAGAGGCGTTTCAGAGCAAGACGACATTCACGATAGAAGGAGCACTCGGCTCGGGGTAAACGGCGGGCCTCCTCCTCGCAGGAGTGCACACTTCTCAAGGATGGGAAATTTCGACGGGCGTCTTCCTTCCAGAAGGCGCCCTCCTCATCCAGTCCGCGACACAAACGATCTAGGAACCCGATGCGAATCATATAGAGACGGATTTCGATGCTAGGCATACCTAGACCGCCTTCAGATGGATGACGTCAACAGATCTCCCGAGAGACTCTGGCAGCCCTACCTCCCTACAAGATGCAGAATAAGAGCTTCACTAACGCCAGCAAAGTTTCAGATGGAAGTGGAAGTACAGATAGTCGGTAAAGGAGAATCGGGTAGATATGTGAAACACATACCTCCGCCCGCCCCTTTAAGGAAAGATTCCTCCGAGACCACAAATTATTTGCGATCTTGGCCTTCCCTTGTACCTCCGACCAATTCATCCCCAACTGGATATCTGGACCGAACCAGACGCCGAGTATCTTGAGCGGTCCATCCGTCCAGTGGAAAGGTCCGGGAAGAGAAACTCGCTTCCACGCACCCAACCGCAAGCCAACAGACTTATCGCGGTCAGATTTTTTAACTTTATTTGCTGTTCGGAAGCCCGTCTAATTTGTTGGACTTTACCCTTTCTGTTTTGAACGTCATTCATGGTTGAGTTTCTTTTTTTTATTACCGTTTTCTTTTACGACTGTTTGAAAAGCTTTTTGATTTTTTCTTTTCCATCCTCATTTTTTAATTTTTACACCCTTTAATTTTTGCACTTTTCTCTTTTAGTCTAGTTTTCCTGTTTCATTTTCTTTATTTTTTTCTTTTAAAATATATTTTCGTTTTCTTTATTTTTAATCCTTGTCTGTGTTATTTCTGACAAATTTTAATTTCTCGTTATTTCTTTAATTTTTTTCTTTTAATATCCGTTAATAGATTCTCGTGTATTGTTTTTATTCTGTGCCTTATTTGTGCTAATCTTTGTATTGTCTCTTTGTATCGTGTAATTATTTGCTTTTGTTTATTTTCTTGATTTATAAGCCTCAGCCACTTTGTTTTTTGTAAATAGCTCTGGCTATTTTTGAAAGTTTCGTATTTTTTACTTTTCCTTTGTCTAGCGTTTTATTGTTTATTTGCTTAATACATTTTATTAGCGTCAGCCATTTTGTTTTTTGTAAGTAGCTTCGGCTATTTTTGAAAGTTTCGTATTTTTTTTTTACTTTTTCTAGCGTTTCATTGTTTATTTTTATTAGCGTCAGGCATTTTGCTTTTTTTTAAATAGCTCCGGCTATTTTTGAAAGTTTCATTTTTTTTTTGTTTTTCTTCTTCTTTGTCTAGCTTTTTATTGTTTATTGTTATTTCTTTTTTCTTTAAATTTATTTGTTTCGCCTTTAGGCGAATTTTGTGCTTTTATTTTTAGTCTGTATTTTTGTTTTGCCTTTATGTGAATCTTCTTTTATTTGTTGTTCTTTGTAATTTGTTTTTCGCTGTAAAACCTTTTTCGTTTCTTTGTTTTTAAATTTATTTTTGCTGCCTCACTTTCTGGCGACATTTTCTGTTTAACTGCTATTTTTTTCCTCGCTACTAGGGGAAATTTGTTCAGTTAGGTTTTCCCCCCTCACACACCGCCTTTAGGCGGACTTTGATTTTTTTTACCACACCTCCCCATCCCGTCCCCATTGTATTTATTAAAAAATAGAGAAGAAAAATTATTCGTCTTTTCTTAAAAAGAGAAAACAAAACAGTTATCCCTGATCAAAAAAGCCAATTAAAAAACATTTATTTGCAACCAGACTCCACCCCGACAAAGATGATACGGAATAGTATCCTGATTAACCTGGTACTTCTCAAAATGAAAACGTGGAAAATACCCCCAAAAAGATTTGGAAGTCAATGAGGCCAGTTCTGTTTGTAGCAATGTGGTGCCGCAGATGACGAAGGTTGAACATTATGGGTTCTGTTGCTTACTAAGTGTTATGAGAGTCGTGATTTGGACGACGCGTCAGAAGGAATTCTATAAGGGCGAGAAGTTCTTCCCAACTGATCTTGTTCTTTAAGCATCAGCTTAAAGTCAAGATCAGGACGGAAAGGCGGCGTCTAACCTCATCAGAATTTGGCAAAAGGTGGGTGAATCTTGCGCGTATGAGCCGAGTAAAGGGGGCTGACCTAGAGTGGCATATTGTTTTCCTGGTTTAAACTTAGGTAAACCATCCCTGGATTTAGGCTAGAAGTAGGTTTTTGATTCTATATTTTTCCAAGTAAACTTAGCTAGGGTATGTTTGCTCATTGGTCCCTCTTATTTCTGCCCCATTTTTCTCTTCTTTTAGTTTAACTCCCCATCCCCTCCCTCCTTAGGTGATCAGTGATTTCAGTTCTCTGGTGGATGCAGGGCGCCTTTCGTTTTGTGTGCGGTTTTTTCGTATTTGTTGTAGTGCCAGAATGAGTGCATGTCTGTGTGATTGCTTGGGATGGAAGAAAGCTATATTCTTAAAGTCCCGCATCGATTTCGTCTAGTTAACTGACTTTTCTGCCACGTTTAAGGTTTGTGGGGGGGTTGTATTACTAACATGATTTTATTTAGTTTCTTGTAAATAGTTTATAACCATATTATATATATATATATATATATATATATATATATATATATATATATATATATATATAATCATTGGGATGTTTTCAGATTGTTGTTTTTATTCCCCTCCCCTCACAGCCAACGATTATACATATGGGAACTATTTAGGACTTTCATTGAGAGAATGATGTATTTCGGTGGATGTAGTAAGAAAGGTAAGTATGAATGTGTTGTTTTGGTGCTAGGATTATTTTTTTGTACGATTGGGTCAGTGGTTGTGCCTAGCTAAGTTATAAATTAAGATATATGATGACCGTCACTTTTCCCACCCCTTTTTGGCCTTCTGTCACATTTACTGTAATATTCAGTAATAAATATCGTGGCCTGACGATTGCGTTGAGACAGTCGACACACAGTCTCTGGCAGTGTGCGACTTCTGTCGAACTCTCGGCTTTGGCAGAGAGGAACCAGGACGAAGCTCTGCCGAAGGGCAAAGTTTGGTCCGGGGAGGAAGACAGATCCCGAACCCGCTTATGCGAGTTCTAAGGGATTATTTTTGGCCAAGTCTACGGGCTCAGAGAAACCCACGTTAAACTCGGCTTTGTGCCACATACATTCCTCGTGAGGGGGACTGTTAAATATCGGCCTCACGCTCGCGTCTAGCATAGAAAAAGACTGTCTCCTCTAAGTGTTGACTTCAATGCAATGTTCACTTTTATATTTGCGTACGCTGTATCTCTGATATTGAACACTTTATCCCATAAATATAGCACACGTTAAGATTATATTTTTTATACATCATTCGCTATATATCAATTTTATCGAGAAAATATTGACTTGTATACGAAAACTGGCACCATCGTATTTACCTTAATTTAATCACATATACAAATATATATACATACATATATTTTTATCCATATGAGAAGATCTGCCTTTCGTCTTCCTATATACAACTCTGTGTATGCATATGTATTTGCAAATATAGATAAAATGCACAAATATACGTGTGTGAGTAATGTTGGGTTTAAATCAGACAAAATAATAACTATAAAATAGAATTTTACAAAAGGTTCACATTAACACGTTTCGTCGATGAAAGATCATTAGTAATTGTAAGTTGATTCAATGACAGAGATCTGGGTTTACGAGACAAACGCAATTCTAAGTTTAGTTCTTGATAATTTATTTAACATTATTGGTGACTAAATTAGATTATAACTAAATTCAACCCCCCTTTTTTAGTTTTCATACTTATTATTTTTGGTTATTTTATTTATTTTTATGGTTTATGTTTCCAACATTCTCTTAGAACAAATTTAGTTTGACGAATGTATAAACTGAATGAGAAAACCCTGATGGGTTGTATATTAATTGTAATGTCATAAGAAGAATCCAGTAAAAAAGGACTTCCGATTAATGTCTATATCTCCCGGAAGTTGAACTTTTTCTTATATGGTATTCTGTAGAAAGCTGAAAGGTTAAAATCTTCGTCGCTGACGTCATGTGTTCAGGGTAACGAAATCGCGCGAAAACGAATGTTTTTATTTTGTCATAAGCATATTAACTGTTACAGAGACTCGTTAAGATGCTGTTTCCTGTGGCGAAATAAATTTTATTTAACGTGTGTTGTTCATTTTTATAACAATGAATATCAGGATTTAGCTTGCAGAAACTTATCTACTAAGCAGACACTAAATAATACTTGAAAATCAGTGAGGCGTTCGGAAGTACTTGAAAAATGATACAGAAAAACATGTCCTTCAGGGAAATGGATAATGCAGGAACAAATTGTGTGTGCGCGTGCGTGTACGTGTGTCTGTGTGATTGTGTGGTGTAGCCGCTCGGATGAAGAAATCGGAGAGTCGATTTCGAATTCCAACCGATTTCGTTAGACTTGGGAATTCTATGAATATATCTTCCTTCTCCTAGCTATGGCGGACGGATTTGTTTGGCAAACCGTCTAGGTGAAGGAATAGCCTTGATTAAAGGCAGTGAAAACGCGCGAAACATGTAGTCCAGGGTAAGGAAAACTCTTTTGATTCAAACAGCCTGAAGAGTTACGTCAGGACATCTTATCCAAAAAATTTCACTGCTACTTCGGAAGCGGGAAATGTGGTGCCCCTACGGCACATCATCTGGTGTGTGTGTGAGTTAGTGTGTGTGTGTGTGTGCGCGCGCGAACTATGTAAATAGCGCAGACACTTGAATTCGTGGATGCCAGTCTACAAAGACGGCAAGCTAACTCCAAATGCAGACGCCTACTCAGGCATATTTTTCTTTGCTCAACACCCACAGAGCCCAGCAAAAGATTATACTACAACTATGGTGAGCGGACATTAGTTACAGTTCCAGAGAGAGAGTGCGTTATGAATCATGATCAACAGTCTCTCTCTCTCTCTCTCTCTCTCTCTCTATATATATATATATATATATATATATATATATATATATATATATATATATATATATATATATATATATTCTATGCTATGTCTATTGAAAATGTTGAAGATCAGGACTCTAAAATTTCTTGTCCATTGTCGCTTTTATTAAGTAATGGCATTTTGTTATCTCTGATAAATCCCGCTCTGCCATCCATCTAGTCAAGCGCATTAGATAGTATAAATGCTGTTTTGATTTGCCCATGTCATATTAGTGCTCTATTCTCTATGCTGCATTTCCTCATTATACTCCCAAAACATTTCGACTGTCTAATTTTTGATTTTAAGTTTTAGTTTTCATTTATTTCCATTTTCTCTAAATTTTCATCATTGCTCACATGTACAGTCCATGGTATTCACAGCGTACTTCCTTAGGAGCACATCTCTATTGTCTCAAGTATTTTCTTCATATGTGAGTAGATTTTAAACTATTCACTGCCAAAGAGGAGGACTCCTGAAAATGTTGAATCAACTTCACTTCGGTGTCCAAAGATGATAATCAAAACTTCTAATTACCTCCGCGAATCTGATCTCAGTTTCATCAGTGCAAAAATATAAGCATAATAATAATAATAATATGTATACATATATAAAGATAGATACATAGATATAGATAGATATTATGTATATATATATATATATATAGAGAGAGAGAGAGAGTGAGAGAGAGAGACATGTCAGTTATTTTTCATGTCATAATAAACCGAAACATAGACAGACCATCATTGACGATTGCGAAAAATATGTCAGCAACAAATGTGTCGTGATATATATATATATATATATATATATATATATATATACTGACGAGTTTATTATTCGTTTCTCTTCCATAAATGACTGCTTGGAAGAAGCGAAGAATTTCTGGAGCAAGTAGGGATATTGAAAATTATCAGGTTGTTTGAATAAGTCTAGCTTCCAGTTTAGCTGAAGAAAACAATTAAATCTTGTTTTCAATTAGAACGCTTGTAAATTTTTCTTCCAAAGATTAATTAGCACGATGATTACACACCCGTGAATACATGTGTATTAAGATCTTTAGTTATTTGTTAAATGAATCCATATCGTGATACTTCCGATTACATTACCAATTTGTTTCACGTAAATAAAAATCTGAAGAAAAATATGCTCAATCTTAAATCTCTATTGTGATTTGTCATGATGCTTGTATCAAAACATTGTTTCAACAATACAGTTTTGTGATCATTTACCTCATGAATTCGTGTGTAATAACACGGCTCGATTTCGCTGTATGTTAATCATTCAGCAAGGCAAATGCCAAGGAAAACAAACGAAGAAGCAAAGTTGCATGTAAACACATCATATAATTAAACAGACGTTTACTTAAAGTTTGCTTGACGAGCCTGACGTCTTAGGCCAGCATGAATAAACTCACGAGCGGTTTATCTTATTTGCACAGCGTCATTCTGTGTTTATTTCGTTAATCAGAAACCAGTTCAGCAGATAGTTATATTTACAGATGACGCTTATACTGCAAATTTCTCTACCAGGCGTCAAAGTAGCAAAGTAAACAGGATGATAATATGTTGAAAACTTTACATTTGATGGATTAGAAGAAAAGGTTGATAAGCAAGGACCGGTCTCAGAGTAGGAACATGGAAGGTAGATTGACTGACAGGAAGTTAGGCACGCGTATTGTCGATACACTAGTAGGGCAGAAAAAATGTTCAAGATGGCAATTATCGATATAGATAAACAGATACAGAGAGACTGAAAGGAGAGAAAGAGAAAGATAAAGTGTGGAATAGAACGAAACAAATTTATAGATATAAGATATGAAGAGATTTTACATGCAGATAGATGAGTAGATGTAAACAAATATGTAAAATCGGCCCGACATTTTCTCATGAATTACACCACCAGCCACTGAGCATTCACACACACATATATATATATATATATATATATATATATATATATATATATATATATATATACACACACACACACACACACACACATATATATATATATATATATATATATATATATATATTATAAAATCACTACAAAAATAGTCATTGTCTTTCAACACTTCTGGTGTCTTATGAAATGATAGCTTTGAATGTAAAAAAGAGGCTTATAAATAATAAAAATAATAGAGGGTTTCTACTTTTTCTCTACTCTGTTTTGAGCACTCTTTTAATAATTGCATTTGTTAGTTACTGGAAATTATTCCGTATACACCTATCTTGTATATATATATATATATATATATATATATATATATATATATATATATATATATATATATATATATATATATATATATATATATATATATATATATATGAGCGTGTGTCTGTGTTTCATTAAAGACGACAGATAATTTAAAATTAGGCTTTTTATTTAATTTTTTCTTGTGTTCAAACAAATATTTTCTTTTCTGGACACAGAGCGTGTAGAAACTGTCCAAATGTTCTGGAGTTCCGAACACGTTTGACAATATGTTTAGTCATTTTCAAGGATGATTTTACTTTTACTATTTAATTAGTTGTATGGGTTATATCTATGTTTCTAGAGTTATATGGATCTTTTATTTTCCGAAATAATCAAAATGTGGCCGTTTATTATTTTTGGGTGTTGGCTTTTCTTTTATGCTATTAAGTTTTTCAGTATTTTGAATTATTTTTTGCATGTGAATGGCGTAATAATATATGTATTTTCTATTAGTATGATTTGTGTGGAGTCTGGTAAGTTTGTGTATGAGTTTAGATGTGTTCTAACAGAAATTGACTGCATAAGGATAAGCATGCATTAGTGTAATAATTTAGGAATTCGATTTGATCAGGAACACAGTTATTTAAAGAGGTCTTTGAACTCATAAATCAAGTACGTTCGTTGTCATTTTGATTTGCTGATGAGTTGTTATTTTTGAGGATAAGGTTAAATGTTTCCAATTTTGTCGTAAATAATTTTTGTTTGGTTTAATCAGGTTATTGCGTTTCTTCAAGATATATATATATATATATATATATATATATATATATATATATATATATATATATATATATCGAGAATATTTAACAGCGAAAAACATAAGAAAAATTATCTATTTTACAACCAGAATCGTTTGCGGTTTCTCTCTTCTTCTTAATATCCACACCTTTTCTCTCGTTGGAATTACTATAACTTCTTCCTTTAAAATATATATATATATATATATATATATATATATATATATATATATATATATATATATATATATATGGGAATTGTTTCAGAAACCTTTTTCAATTTCTGCAACAATTTCCACGATACAATTAAATTTACCATGGAGCACTCATACACATCCATCCCTTTCTTAGAAGTTATGATAAAATTAAACAAACATACACTTTCTACCAGTCTATACAACAAACCCACAAACCAACATAAATTCCTGCACTTTAACAGCTGTCATCCCTTTAAATTAAAAAAAATCTATTGTATACAGCTCATTTCTAAGAATCAAACGCATATGCTCAGACAATTTAGATTTTCTATACAACATTAATAACTTAACAAAACAATTCCTAAAATGTAAATACCCAATAAAAATAATAAAAGAAACACTAAATAAAACTATCCTGATAAATCGTAACACACTTCTCACATACAAGAAAAATAAAAATAATAATCGGATTCCCATGGTTTTTAAACACAATCAATATTTCCACACACTTATTCACAATTTAAAAAAGAATTACAAGAACCTCTAGTTAGACAAAAAGATCAAAGACATTTTCGATAAACCAGCCATAAATGCAAAGAAACATTCACCAAAACTATCAGCTATCCTCAACTCTACCAAATATCTAAACAACAGAAACCAATCAGTAAATTACAAATGTAACAAACCTCGTTGCTTAGTTTGCAAACATTTAATAATATCTAATATATTTTCTGTACCCAACACCAATATCAAGATACAGCCACCTAACCTCACCTGCGATAGACATAACCTAATCTATTATTTATTCTGCAACTTATGTCCTAATAGTGGATATATTGGTGAGTCTGGAAATAATTTTAGATTTCGTTTCAATAACCATAAATAAACCATACGTCAAAACAACCCTTATTCCCCCATAGCTAAACACTTTAATCAATCAGGAAACTCATTAGAAAACTGCAAGTGTTTATTGATAGATTCCGATTTTAGTTCCACATACACACGCAGAAAGAAAGAAACATATTGGATTTTGAAATTGAATACACATAAACTATGGTTGAATAGGGAATTGGGTGTTTTAAATCTTTATAAATATTTCCATAGTTAAGCAATTTTTTTAGATATAGTTAAAAAAAAAAATTTAAACAGCATTTAAAATATTTATGACAGTTAGATTTAAGTTAGGAATATCCGAACGGTGACGTTCCATATCCCGTGACGTCCGCGTCTCACGAAGGACGCTACTTGCTAACAAACAGTAATTTTAATTTATTTGTAACAAACAGTTATTTCTGATGAAAGATTGAGGACAATTTAAAATATCAAATATATATATAAATAAATACTTTCATAAAATAAAACATTATTATTTCTTTAATTTGAAACTTTTTCTATATATATATATATATATATATATTAAGAAATGGACAAGGTCCGACAATTTATTTATTAAAGGCATTTTATTATGTTTAACGTTGTTATTTTATAGATACAAGTATTTAAGCAAATGCTCTGTTTATGATAAACAGTATTAAATAACATTTACCGGCCTGAATGTCCGAGAAATTTTCATAGAAAATATTCGTTCTTTGACAGGATTCGAACCTGCATCCTATACGGAACCGTCATATACGCTGACGTGCCTTACCGCTAGGCTACAAAGAAGCGTTCGGTAGACAAGGTCGAATTTACTGCTTATAAACTCAATTTTCCATGAATCTCGTACATTCATAACTGCTCTGGCGTATCGAATGTAAACAAATGACGTCATATATTAAGAAATGGACAAGATCCGACAATTTATTTATTAAAGACATTTTATTATGTTTAACGTTGTTATTTTATAGATACAAGTATTTAAGCAAATGCTCTGTTTATGATAAACAGTATTAAATAACATTTACCGGCCTGAATGTCCGAGAAATTTTCATAGAAAATATTCGTTCTTTGACAGGATTCGAACCTGCATCTTATCAGCGTATATGACGGTTCCGTATAGGATGCAGGTTCGAATCCTTAAAAATTTCTCGGACATTCTCGGTAAATGTTATTTAATACTGTTTATCATAAACAGAGCATTTGCTTAAATACTTGTATCTATAAAATAACAACGTTAAACATAATAAAATGTCTTTAATAAATATATATATATATATATATATGGTATATATATATATATATATACATATATGATATATATATATATGATATATATATATGATATATATATATGTTATATATATATATGTTATATATATATATATATATATATATATATTATATATATATATGTTATATATATATATATAGTTATATATATATATATATATATATATATATATATATATATATATATATATATATATATATATATATATATATATATATATATATATATAAAGAAAGAATCACACAGCTTCATGACTTCATCCGGAGGAATATGCAGCCATTCTTCCATTAACACCTTCTCCAGCACTTTAAGACACTACTGTGGAGGATAGCGGCTCCAAACTTGTCTCAACAAAATGCACCATAAATGTTCAATAATAGTGATATCTGGAGATTGGGGAGACCACTCCATGTGTTTTAGCTGATTTTTTATGCACTTGATACGAATTCTTAACCACTCAAGCAGTATGTATTGGAGCATTATCGTTTTGGAAGATGCACTCACTATCAGGGAATTATGTCTGGGTTATTGGATGAACATGTCTCCCAAAATGTTCAGGTAATCTTTGATGTTGATTCTACCATGCAGGGCAACTATTAGACTGAGACTATGATATGGCGGTCCAAACTATCACTAATCCACCTCCATGCTTCAATGTTGGAAGAAAGCAGTCAGGATTGTAAACCTCCTTGCCCTGAAGTTGTCAAAAAGAAAAACTGGTCTTATCTGAGAATATGACTTGCTTCCATTGGTCTGGAGACCAGCCATTGTGATCTCTGCACAACTTCAACCTTTTCTGAATGTTGTGAGTGGAGAGATGTTTCCTTACGACGGCTCTTCCATGATATGCAGCTTTATGGAGCTCAAAACGAAAATTTTTGTAGCAACTGGACTATTCAGATGATTATCCAACTCAGCAGTCCCTTTGGCCTCAGTAGTCTTATAATGTTTTGCCACATTGTGTTTCAATTCACATCGGCCCCTGTCAGTAAGTTTTCAAGTTCGGGCCATCTTGCTACGGTTACTAGGCATTTTGCCCTGTTTCTCGAATTGCGTCATAGTTCTTGATATGGTAGCTCTTGAAAAACCAAAGTGTTCGGCAAACTTTATGATGGAGGCTACTGCCATACGAGCTCCAACTATTTGCCCTTTTTCGAACTCGGAGAGGTCACGCACTTAGCTTAAATTTTATTAAATTCTAAAAATAAATAAGAGTAAGACAGAAAATTAGAAATATAAACATATTTGCAATAGATATAACCTGCAAGTTTCTTTTAAAGTTCTTAATATAATAGGATTGGATTTGCACCGGTCCCAATTATTTTGTCCATATATATATATATATATATATATATATATATATATATATATATATATATATATATATATATGTGTGTGTGTGTGTGTGTGTGTGTGTATGTGTAAAAAAAAAAATAAGTGGTTTTTTGCTGTTTTCTTAAATATTACGGTAATGTTATTCTTTCATCTTGTGGATTTAAGATGAACTTTAATCACTAAAAATATATTGTTTTTTGTTGTTGTTTTGTTGTTGTTGTTTTTTTTTTAATTTATGGCTAGAAGTGGCCAATATCAAGCATAGAGTGTATGTAAGTTGTTGTAATATTTTCTTTGTTCAGAATTGCCGAGAATTAGCAAAGATGTTGTTTGAGATAGTATCGAAGTTACAGAAAACAAAGAAAGGAAACAAAAAAGATGATTTTTATTAAATACAAATTTATAGAACGGAAAAGTAATTCAAATGCTACACAAATCCTATTCTAAAGTGGCTACTTGACATATTTATTGTTAGTTGCAGGACATTTTCACAGTATTCCTCTGCAACAAAATATGCCGAGTGTCAACTTGTTTCATGCTTGAAACAGATTGCGTTCAAGCATGAAACAGTCTCTCACCGATCTTTTCTGACCAGATTGCCCTCTTACAAACATACACACACACACACACACACACACACACACACACACACACACGTGTGCGTGTGTAATTTTAAAAAGTCAGGAAGTCAATTAAAATGTGCGGCCATGGTTTCTCTTCGAGCGATACTTTTTTTTAAAATGGCCACTTTAATGCTTTATTTAAAAAAAAGAAGGCAAATGAAAAACACAAAGTACGCTACATAATTATCTTTCAAAAATGGCAGACTCATGATGGAAGGAAGGGGAAAAGAACTTTGAATAAAAAGAAAATAAAGAAAGAATGGAAAGGAACGGGAATGCAAGTGTATTATAGATGGATACATTAAAGAGTGAAAGCGAATATTTAACTTAATTGTTATGGAGAGTGAGGGGGGCTAGCGTGTCTAAAGAGTAACAGTGGGGTCTTAAATAACATATTTTTAACCGGCTTTATCGTTGATATATATATATATTCCAAAACATTATATACATTTTTATATAACATTTTTGTAGCAACTGGACTATTCAGATGATTATCCAACTCAGCAGTCCCTTTGGCCTCAGTAGTCTTATAATGTTTTGCCACATTGTGTTTCAATTCACATCGGCCCCTGTCAGTAAGTTTTCAAGTTCGGGCCATCTTGCTACGGTTACTAGGCATTTTGCCCTGTTTCATATATTCCATATATATATTCCAAAACATTTCAGAAATCTCACGGAGTGGAGAATTGTGTAGGATCCACGTATATTACGATAGATGAAATTATATATGTAGTTATATATTTTCATATTCTTGTTAATAATAATTACATGGCTAAATAATGACCTTAAAAGTTTCAAAATATATTCATTATATAGACAGAATCTATGTTATCACAGGCAACATTTTTTAAGACAGTATAGATAAATATTAGGTTGGTGCAAAAATAATGTCGTTTTTTGATGTTCAACTTTAAATCAAAAAATGACATTTTTTTTGCCCCAACCTAATATTATTCGTTTTCTTACTTTCATATATACAAAATTGTTAAATCCTTCATACTTTTAGCTTGAAGTTTCCTAATATATCTTGTAAAAAAATAATATTTAATTGCTAAATTTGTAAACTCCGTTATTTCAAATGTCACACCATTTCGAACATTAGTGATGAAAACTGGAAATTAAATCCTGCAAAAGTAAATAAATCTGAAGAATGAAGACGCTACTATTAATTATTGAAATATTAGTAAGTCATTTTTTCTGAAATGCTTTCAGTTAATATCTTAAAGTAGAAATGTAATTTTCTTTTTACAGCGTTAACTTTCGACATCATTTCACGTGCGAAACTTAATTAACCTCCGTTACAAACAAGATGATTCATAATGAATCTGAAATCATATCAAAATTTATGAAAATCTAATCAATAAATCAATGAATTAAAGAATGCGTTTTAGAAGGAAAATACATAAACAACACACTATTACAACGCACTGTTATATATATATATATATATATATATATATATATATATATATATATATATATATATATATATATATATGTGTGTGTGTGTGTGTGTGTGTGGCGGCGTATGTATGTATGTATGTATGTATGTATGTATGTATGTATGTGATTGATTGGCGTATGCATGTATTGATTCAGTTCAAGAACTTATTGGTGACCCGAAAACTTGAAAGTTTGTTTACGGTCATGTGACATAGATTCAAATATCACTATGGTCAATAGGTCAGGAAGATGATTCTAGATTCTATCTGTCAGGAGAGGAGGGAATGTATGCTGCACTTTTATGAAGTGCCTATTTACTATACTGCGATTTGGAGAAAGCCTTGTGCATCAAAATAGGTAGACTGAACTGTTCGTAATTTGTCGGTTGTAGTGCAAATGTGAGGCTACGAGTTAACTGAGATTTTGAGCGTACAGGTCTTTAAAAAAATACGTTGCTCATGCCAAATTATGCGCTCGCATCCCCCCAAAAATCTATCTAATGTTATCCTTTAGGTGAGAGAAATTTACGCGTATCACGTGAAGGCCGATGAATAATATGATTTCGTAAGGTGACACATCCGCTGTTCCTTTGACGACCGCAAGGAATGTAGATGTCATGGGATTGTGATTGGATGCAGTTTGATTTCTGCAAGCAGAGAGAGGCAAACCTGTGGAAAATCATCACCGGATTTTGACACTGTATATAGCACACACTGGGAAACATCGAACGGTGTAGAAGCTGGCACAATTCTATAAAGGAGGAATAAACGCATACAAGATGAAAGACGAGGAAGTGTGAGAAAGATATCTATATTCTTATCTTATAATGACCCCTGTGTGTTCCTAGTTCTATTTCCATTCTCGTGTGCTTTTGTCAGCATGCGTACGCATACGTAGATTCCCTCTCCGTATATACATTCTGCCTTATAAGGAATTAGTATACACATATGTACACATACACATAAAATCATAGACAGAGTTTTTTTTATATATATATATATATATATATATATATATATATATATATATATATATATATATATATATATATATATGTGTGTGTGTGTGTGTGTACCAGTACGGGTATGTACATGCGCAGTCTCTCTATACACACATACTGTTTTATTATAAGGAATTAGTATACACATATATACAAACACCTATTCATCCATATATATACATACACACGCACACACACTCCCTATGTTGCGTAGGGTTTGCGCGCGTGCCTGTGAGTAGTCTATTGTTTTTGCCAATATGTGTATACATATTCGTGATTCACATATACACGCGTGTGAGTGTGGGCGCATGGAGGCGAGTGGTTTGAACATTGTATTTGACAGTGTGTGACCACAACATACACAGAAGCTGTGACCATAACATGCACACATGAGTGTACATGATGTGGTCACACACAACATGCACACATTAGAGTGCATGTTGTGTGCTTTTGCGTGTGGCGTTATGATCTATTTAGTGCTAGTTAAAATTTGTTTATGAAGATTTTTCTTGTATTTGTAGGTAAAAATAATTGTCTGTTTGATATATTGGTATATTTTTAAATTAAGATACGATTATTATAGGGTCACTAACACACAAAAAAGAGAATGTCTAATATCGTGAATATTTACCAGCGAAAAACGTAAAAAAATAATTCCTTTTAATAATATGCGAAAATATCCACTCTTTGACTGATGAAGCTCGCGAGACTGGAAACACATACAGCAAAATTATGCAAAAAAAGCATAATATATTTAAAAAAATCCATATTTCAATCAAAAACATTTTCGGCTTCTTTTTATTATACACACTTTATCTTTTTATTATACATACTTTTCTCACTGCCGTGCGCCAACGGATTAATGGTAGAATCTCCGGCTGACGCCAATTCAAACGTACGTCTATCCACAATCATGAGCTGTGATGCAGCGAAATAGTCTGTCTGTGGATAACAGTCTATATATATATATATATATATATATATATATATATATATATATATATATATATATTACCGTTGATATACTTGATATTTTCCATTTGAAATAGGCGTACATTTCTATTTATTAAACGGTGTATTTAAAGCCTACTAGCCGGCATATTCAAGAAAATTTAGGCTGATCGACGCAACACATTATTTGATAATTTGAAATGTAGCGTCTATTTCATGTACGAGGTATCCATTATAATAATGTTTGAAGTAATAAAAATGCCGCGTTGAAAAATCAATTAATTCATGAAATATGTTCCCCGTATATTTTCTACATTCATGTAGATTTCTCTCCCTCTCCTTCTCTCTCACTGTCTTTGCTCGGTCTTACTTACACTCTCTTTCTCTCTGTTTTTACTATGTATCTCACTCACCCCGGTCACAGCTGGAAGCGAACGGATACCTATTTACACTGATGAGCTGTGATACAGCGAAACAATCCGTCTGTTGATGATGACATTAGTATCCGAAAAAAAAAAACATTCATTTGGTCGAGCACTGTGGAGGGAAAGCGCGAATGTGTAAACCGTGACTATTACTGCTGATAATGCAAAACTCGCCCAACGGATTGAGGTCTCTGGTTCACTGGCGTGTTTATGCAAAAATGCGTACACAAAAATTAGCCTTTCTCTCTGCTGTGCGCAGATAGAATACCCGACTTATTCCAAATCGGACGGGTTTCGTTCCCGGCTTAAAGTTATCGGATCTCTAACCACACTGATGGGCTGTGATACTGCGAAATTGTCTGTCTGTGGATATATATATATAGAGAGAGAGAGAGGCAGAGATAATCTGAAAATATGCTATATGACCTCGTATTTAAGAATAAAGACGCAGTTCCATTTTTTCATCTGTTATTTCATTCTTATGACAATGTATAGTCACAAATCATCAGTTTGTTTTATTACTACCAACTCGCTTTTGAATGGCATGTATCAATTCTTCATGTTGTTAAAATACGTCTTATACTAAATGCTCTGTTTCTTTTCTTTTCTCCATTTTTCAATCGCTCTCATTACGTTTGTCCACAATTCGGATATGAAATTTTTGCGCCAATGATTTACAGGGTTGTCATTTTATATCTTTCATTTCAAGCATGCGCGTTGTTTGTTTCTCATTTTGCTGAATGCGCCGTAGAATAGGATCATGACACAATTCATTCCGCCAGAAATTTGGAAACGGCATGTTATATTGCTTGACATTTTCACTGGAGGCTCCAATACGAACATTTCAGTTTGTTTGGGTGTCAATCTTAGGACAGTGCAAACGATTCGGAAAGATTTGAGTAATATACCTAGTCAGCAACATGCTGTTTGGAATGATCACTAGTGATGGTGAGGTTATGCCCCCTTTCATCGCAGAACACCTTATAAATAGCCATAATTGTGCTATTTGTTTTAGTGGTGACGCCTTTACCATCCTTAGCAAGTCCCACTCAAATTACCACCTCTTGGAGTCCATCTATATTTTATCTTTAAAGCCTTCTCTTCGTAAACAGGACTTTATATTAGGCCTCCAACTAATTACTATGTAATTTTTTCTCTCCCACTAATACAGTTTATGACGTCACCCTGGCGTCTCCTGCCCCCGTGTTATCATGTGACGACCAATGTGACTTGGTTTTGGTCGCGGCGCCAAATGTGACTTTCTAACCCTTTGCTGATTCGGATGGGAATCTGGTTAGATTCGGTATCAGCCTTGTCGTTCCCAGCTCTCCTCCAATGTCTGGTTACCGAAGTAACAGCTTTGATTTCTAGTCTAACCTACCCACGTTGTGATTTGATCTTAGGTAGACGAAATCAATCAGTCGTCGGGCCGTAATGCAAGCCGAATTCGAGCAAAGGTGACACTGCACAAGTATATGTAAAAGAAAATAAAGTAACAACTCGAAAGATTCAAATGTGTTAAAAAAAGAATAACAAATATTTTTATATCTGGTTGCTGAATACAGGACTGCATCTTTCTCCCAAACCGCTTCTATTGGTACGCGACACTCTGCATTTGTTAGGCGAGTCTTAATATCTTAAGTTGTTTTTCAAGAAACTGTTTTTTGGTGTCTTCAGGTTATATTCGTAAAACTTGTTTTTTGTGGTCTAATTCGTTCTTCAAAAAAAAATGTTTTTGGTTAGAAGTCTAAATCGGAATGCGTGGGATCTTTCAGTCAGCTGCGAGGCTGATCTCCGAGCTCACAGCTCAACTCTGTCTGCTCTGTCACTCTATCTGCATCTGCCCAACTGCCACCTCTCCAACTGTCCTGTAACTCCGTTTATATGGACGCAGACAAAAAACCGGGTGGGGGCCTGTCGTGGTTTGGGTTCCTCGATAATTCCATATCCGCAATAAGGATTTTCTTTTTCTTCGGACAGGAAAATTTATCACTTTCCATTTTTGGAAGTCCATTACTTTCTGTTTTAGTGGGGTTCTTAAGGGAATTGTCCCGCCAAATTCTTCCTTTCTCATATTGGTATCTCACACCAATCCCCTCAGAGGGCGTCAACAGGTTTCCCTTCTTTCTCATAGTGGTATCTCACATCAATCCCCTCAGAGGCGTCAACAGGTTTACCTTCCTTCTCATATGTTTACCTTCGACCATCGATAACGCCACCATTCAGCCAATGAACGCTCGGCGGCGTGGGTGTGGCTAGTCTGGCCTCAGTTTACAATTATCGCTCAAAGAAAAAAAATATCTTCCTTTTTCTTTTCTTTCTTTTCCCCGACTGGGAACACACAGGACTCGTAGTGTGGTCATTAAGTCTCTATCTTAACTGAATGTCATCTGGAATTTATCAACGAGTAATCATCAGGTGAAACTCTTTGTAAACTCAACGCCTTCGTACTTCTATCATCAACAATCTGTCCCGGTAACAAACTTTTATCATGTCCAGGTCTGGACATAAAACAGGTGTCCCTTTCCAAAACCAAATGATAGTTTATGGTTTATTCTTTTCCTTTTTCTCTTTTCCCTTCCATTTACTTTGGGGTGGTCTCAGCTGATCCTTTTTTTCGGTCGCATTCTCGACCTAATTACGATTATCTTCCAGCATTTCGCCCTGCGAGCCACTTGACCAATTTGAAATTTTCATTATTGCCATGGGCAGATTGCTATCTTTTATTCGCCGCGTCATAGCATGAATTAATTCTGACAGATCCAAGATCTTACGAATTTCCTATCTTCTGCGAAAAAATACTTTTCTTCGCAAATGAAAATAAAATCTTTACCACTTTTCTTTGTTAAAAAAAAATAACATCGCTCAGTATGTCTTTCGTGATAGCTTCTTCTCGCCTTAATTATTTTTTCGTTTTTAATTTTCACGCTTAATTAGTTAGCCAAGCGCTAAATAGTGTCACAAGTTTGTCCATTTTTTTAATTATCTAATTTACTTTATTTACCTCGATTTAGTTCTGTTGAGCTAGGTACGAAACCGGTTAGCTAGCCCGTTTTTCATCTTTACATTTTATTATCATGAGTGGTAATAATAAAACTATTTTTTCTGTTCATGGCAGTCATAACATTTTGTACCACTAAATATATCTTTAAATATTATAAGATGAGGTACACATCTGATTTAATCGGGAAATCAAATTCTTTGTTAAATGTTAAAAGTAAAATTAGAACTGTCGCTGCTAAGAAATCTTTTCTTCATTTCTGCTTGTGTAATAAAGTCTGCCCCCCTTTTATTTCCTTTAGATGCCTAAGACTCAACACAGAGGACTGCAACAGGTGACATGAGGAGGTAGTGCTGTCTTGATTCATGTAGGTGGCTGCTGGAAGATTCTATGTCAGGCAACAGAACTCATCACCGTGCCACATAAGCAGGAGAAATCAGAGATGGCTGTCAGACCATTTTTGCGACATCACCCATTACATTTAGTCACATCACTCCTCAGACTGTAAACCCTTTGATTATATGTGTGGTGCACAGTTGAGCGAGAGACCAACAAAAGTTCCATCTGACACCAAAGATGAACTGAATGTAAGGTTTATGGCAGCATTCACCAACCTAAACAAGGATGCAGTCCAAAAGGGATGCAAAAGATTCCGAAGACTCTGTGGTTGAAGCCAATGTTGGTTTTATTGAATAAATTTATACTTTCTATTTCAAGATATGTTCGTGTAATGTTAGTAAATAAATATTTTTAAATGAAATGTCTATGTTATTTTCATTTCTGCGTAATTTTTACGACAATATATTCATCGCACCAGTATATTCTAATGTTATTTTCTTTGATATTGCGCTAAAGATGCGATATTCCTAGGCTTCATTTCTGGCATGAGCACCTGTCATTATTCCCACAGTATAACTCATATTATAACAAAAAGATATGATAGTATCTGATTGATATTTTTCAGGGCGTGTCTTCTATAAAGTTAACCTAATTGCTAAACGCTGACTTGTTTAAAGTAGAGTAACACCACGAGAAATTAAAATGCATCTTCTTTTTACCAGTAACTAAAGAGCGTTTACTATTTTTTTTTATTTCAAGTCAGTTGAACCTGAGTTATAAAACGTGTTGCTTTCTAATAGTTTCCTGTGCTCTTCGATAAACGCTCAAATTAAACCCTTCTCAGCATTAAGAATTTTCCAGCCTATGAAAATATCGCCTATGCGTAGTTCCGGCTTAAAGTCAAATGCCGTGAATAATGATGTTCAATGAAGATCATTTTCAGCTGAATGTGATGGAGTGTAATCAGAAATGCGGAAATAGAGGCGTCGAGTATTATTGAACCGCGTGTAACGTCAAATTGCATAAGAGCATATTTTACTTTCGCTTTCGATATTTTTTTAACTGTGCCTATAACTTTCATGTTGCCTTTTTTCTTTGTAAATATTTCTCTCTCTTTATCTCTCTCTCTATCTCTCTATCTCTATCTCTCTATCTCTATCTCTCTCTATCTCTCTCTCTCTCTCTCTCTCTCTCTCTCTATATATATATATATATATATAACTCTCCCTCTATCTCTCTCCCTCTATCTCTCTCTCCCTCTATCTATCTCTCTCCCTCTATCTATCTCTCTCTTTCTCTCTCTCTCTTTCTCTATCTCTCTCCCTCTATCTATCTATCTATCTCTTTCTCCCTCTATCTATCTCTCTCCCTCTCTCTCTCTCTCATCATCTATCTATCTCTCTCTCCCTATCTCTCTCTCCATCTATCTCTCTATCTCTCTCTCCTCTATCTATCTCTCTCTATATCTATCTCTTTCTCCCTCTATCTATCTCTCTCCCTCTATCTCTCTCTCTCCATCTATCTATCTCTCTCTCCCTCTATCTATCTATCTCTTTCTCCCTCTATCTATCTCTCTCCCTCTATCTCTCTCTCCATCTATCTATCTCTCTCTCCCTCTCTATCTATCTATCTCTCTCTCCCCATCTATCTATCTCTCTCTTTCCTCTATCTATCTCTCTATCTCTCTCTCTCTCTCTCTCTCCTCTATCTATCTCTCTCTCCCTCTATCTATCTATCTCTTTCTCCCCATCTATCTCTCTATCTCTCTCCCCCATCTCTCTCTCCCTCTATCTATCTCTCTCTTTCTCTCTCTCTCTTTCTCTCTCTCTCTTTCTCTATCTCTCTCCCTCTATCTATCTATCTCTTTCTCCCTCTATCTCTCTCTCCCTCTATCTGTTTATTCATCTCTCTCTCCTTATTTCTGTTCTCTTTTTCTATCTATCTCTGTTTATTCAGACTTATCTGTTCTTTTTTTCACTCCAGGTAAAGTAGGGGGATCAGGGATTTACGCCGATGATATAGGTATCCATTATAACGTTAACTAAGAGACAAGTTGCAAACGAATGTTTAATCCATAGGATAATCAGCTTAGTGAGCCACATAACCAAACTCATGACGCGAGTCTTGATGAAAAGAGCGCGAATCGGAATTAGACCGGAAATAGGAAACGGACAGTGCATTTATGTTAAGGACACTGAACACGAAATGCGACATGCATGATTAGAAACATAGCAGAGCGAGCAATACAATGGGTGAGGTATATCCACATAATTTTTATAGACTACGCGAAAACATTGAACAAGTTATGGAAAAAGGATCTATTTGAACTGCTGGAAAAATTATATTTTTTTGATAAAGATTTTAGAAAATCTATAACTGATACTGGATGCCTGCATACGGATAGAAAATGAATTGAATAGCTTTAGAAAAAATAGAAAGGAGGATCAGACGAGCATGGGTCTTCTCCCAAGACTTATTCAACCTCTACAGAGACGCAATCCTAAGTGAATGGAGATATTACCAGGATTTTTTTTAATCTGTGGGCCTAATCATAATCACATAAGATATGCAGATGACACTGTGTTGAAAACGGACCTCTTAGACAGGGTGTCCGAAGAAAGCGCGAAAAAAGGGCTAATCATTAACTGTAAAAATATAGAAAGTATGAAGAGATGACCAAGATATGAGTTACGAATTGAAGATATAAATATCAAGCAGGAGCAGATGTCCAAATATCTTCAAGCCTTTTAGAAAGACACAAACACACATTAACAGGGCGACAGAAGCAGTTCAAAATCGTATGTACTGTGTAACGGGAAAAAATTCGTTATAGACAATGAAAGTGCTGGAGTTCTATGCGATATCCATCATTTTATATGGCAGCGAATGTTGGACGATCTCTCAATGCATGAAGTACTGACTATATGCACAGAAGGATACTGAAAATTCCATGAACGGTTCGAATGATCAACAACGAAGAGAACGCTGATACTGAAAATCAAGAAAGGAAATCTGAGATTCCTTGGCAGATAATGAAACTGAACAGCTTGGAAATACGAGATACATTAGGGGCAAGGAAATTAGGGGAAGGCAGCAATCCACTGATCTAACACCTTTGTGTTAATAGATGGCACAACGCCGGTTACGGGCAGTAAAGGAAGAATAATTTATAAGGGTCACCCTAGATAGGAAGTTGCCGAAAGAAGTGATCGCCTATTCATTGAAGGTTCGTGGCACATAGAAGAAGAAGACGTCAGGTTAAGACTGATCTATAACTAAAAGTCAACACCCTCTTCCAAGTATTACAAGAAATACGAATCCATATAAAACTTTCCAAAGGGAAATGTTGATAAAGAATTGAAGCAAAAGCTGTGATCGAACATAACCTAAATACATAAAACTTCCGGATGTGGAATGCGTATATACTAAACACTTAAAATGTTTTGATGTATGCATTATTTATAAGAAAATTAGTATAGCAAATAGGGAAATAGAGCATAGAATAGGCTGAGGTAGGGTAAGCTTCGCCCAGGTTGATACAAAACCAAAACATTAAGACAAAACCTCGAGTCAAGTTCTTAAATAGTCTCGACTTTCTCATGGATGTCACCCATGGAACACGAACTGTTCAGAAATACCTAAACAGTTAACTCTGACAAAACGTTTTCTATGATAAAGGATTAAATATGGCTTCGATCGAATTAGTCCTATAGCTCTGAGCGAGGGCCATACTTCCTTGAAACTTATGAACTGGAAATAAAAGATCACACATATTAAACTCTACTAAATAACAGAATTTATATAATTGGAGGGGGTTTCATCAACAGCAACAAGTGAAAATTACATGCCACTCGGAGAGAAAAAAAATTACATTGACAAGAACATGATATTTCACACAACTTCAAACAATACGTTAGAACAAAATGTCCTACCAATACAGAAATTAAAAGTTTCTTGACTCGAGAAACTTATTTTCTTGAAGACAATATTTTCTTCAATCTATCTATCATGTTTAACTCTCTTTCTTATATCTATCTATTTCTCTATAATATTTTCTCTCTTTTTTATATCTATCTATCTATCTATCTTTCTATCTAGCAAGCTATCATTTCTATTTTTCTTTCTTTCTTTCTTTCTTTCTTTCTTCCAGATTTCTCTCTTTTTCTAGCTATATATCTCTCTATA
>CAHIKZ030000226.1:977500-991977 GCA_903632075.3 Acanthosepion pharaonis
TATATATATATATATATATATATATATATATATATATATATATATATATATATATATAACGATAGAGAGAAATAGATAGAAAATAAACGACGTATTGCATTTTCTAAAATTCAATTCACTAACGTATCAATCTCAAATAGATAGATAGATAGATAGATAGATAGAAATAGATAAATAAATTGGAAAATATGTGAATGATAGATAAATGCATTAATGGAAAATAAACAATTCGAAACAAAATATATATATATATATATATATATATATATATATATATATATATATATATATATTAAATTATGTCTATTCATCTTCCTAAACTTTCAAACCCCTGATTTTACGCATGCGTAATCGATTTTGTTAATAATCAACATTCATTTATAACTACTTATGGATTCCTTTTTTTCTTTTGTAAGTAGGCGATTTGTCCTGTTAAGACAGCAACAAATGCATAAGGAAACCAATTATTTAATCATCCTCCAGTCCAATTTATGAATTCCGGGTGAGCTTATGAATAAATTTAACTTCAATTGATTTTATTACTTTATCTATTTTCATTTCACTTTTGTTTCTATTCCCTTCACATCTTAATGAACGCATATTTAAAATGTTACTTGTCATTACTATGTCGATTGGTCTCCTATCCTTCGTTTTCGTGTATCAAACCCATTCAGTACATATCATTGGCCGAAGTAACACAGAGTAGCGGTCATATTGGCAGAATTAATGAAATTATTATATCTATAATATTAAAATATGACCACCTTTTTAAAATCCAAATAAGGATCTCCAAACTTCTTGCTCCTAACCTGGCATCCCAGTTACTGTCTCTCCCACTACGTTTAATAAACCTCCTCCCATTTGACTTTTCTATAAATACATTGGCGGCAATTGTTTTGATTATCTTTCTTCTAAGGTACCTAAATTTTATGAATTTATGCGGAGTTGGCAACCAGATCTCAATATTTAAGTGTTGAATTATCGAGATGTAAGTGTAAATAATTTGCTAACATGTTTCTCGCATTTCATGCCTGCGGAGCATCATCCGGGCTTGTTGCTTTGCAGCCAATATTAATCTTCAAATATTTAAATTCAATGTTAATTATTATCTACGGGCGTCCTTATTCCTCTTATTTTATTCTTTTCGCTGTTTAATACATTTTTCTTTTTCTTATTCTTTCACACTTAGCAACCGAATTTTTCTTAATGGTTTTACTGCACTTCTTGGGGAAAATTGATTTTTTTTTTCCGGAGCGTTGAATTACTACAGATATTACTTTTTCAATATATCAGATTCTACCCAATAATATTGTAAGTTTTATCATGAATAAATAATTATTTAAGGTAACACCAAATTCTAGTTGTCGGCTTCGAATTTTTTCTTTCACTACTGTTTGCACATTGGTACTAAAATTAAAGTAACAAACATATATATATATATATATATATATATATATATATATATATATGTCTCTGTGTGTGTGTGTGTACATATATATATATATATATATATATATATATATGTGTGTGTGTGTGTATATATATATATATATATATATATATATATATATATATATTCTGACAAATGATAAGATAAGAAAGAAATAGTGTGTGTATATGGGTGTCTTGAAATATGAATTCTCTAAGCCGAATATATATATATATATATATATATATATATATATATATATATATATATATATATATGTGTGTGTGTGTGTGTGTGTGTGTGTGTGTGTGTGTGTGTATATAAATATAAATATAAATATATATATATATATATAATTATTTATATATTATATGCGCGGTATTATTAGAAAGCGCTCAATATCAGAGATAGAACTAACTATCAACAAATATAATATATATATATATATATATATATATATATATATATATATATATATATATATATATAGGTATATATATCCATTTTATAGACGGAAACAGAAACAGCATAATATAATGAAACAGGCCAAAAACATAATAAAAACAATATTTTATCGTCTAAATATTTATGTCATTATTAAGACGAAAGACAAATAGTATTTTTTTTTAATTATGTTTTGAAATATTGTAATACTTTCTAGCACGTTCGAAATTTTGGTTTTAAGTCTTGTTTTGTTTACGTCAGTGGGGGACGTAATAATTACAATTAAATTTTTGCGTTCTTTTTCCGATAAAGCCATTTTGATTTGGATATTCTTGCAAAACTCAAATAATTGTCGGATTTTAATGACACTTTCACAACATATTTTCACAAATGAATGAAATTTTTTTTGAAAATTTTTGTTTTAGAATATCTTGGTGTATATATATATATATATATATATATATATATATATGACACCACCTACTTGTGATATTGTACATAAGTGAAAACGAAATTTACGAATCCCAAATTGAAAAGTTTTACTAACCTATTTTTAAAATTTTTTTTTATTTTTTATGTTTTCACATTACTTGTTCCCATTTTTCATGTATGATAGCCTAAACATGGCATTATTATGAAAAGTTCACGCACTTGTATTGAAGAAAATACAAAAATGATTTAACTAATGTTATTTAAACTTTATTAACTATTAATGATTAAACAGTATTTTAATTAGTATGAAAAAAATCCAGATCAATGTGTTAATTTTCTTGTTTACTCATATTTATTTTAATTTCATCTGTTATTAAATTTTAAAATTATTTTAAGAATATTTTCTTGTACTTAAATTTTTTTTAATTTTTTCATACAACTTCTTCAAACGTAACTAAATTTCAATGAAATATTAAATAATTGCTGAAAATATGTTAACTTCTAATAATTACTAGGTAGATAAAAACCCCAAAACGGCGTTGATTTTGATTTCGTAAATTTGTGTCACTTCTGGTCTATCCATACTAGCTGTCATCACCTTGGAACTTATCGATACGTCAATAAAGATAACGATAAACAGGACCCGTCGTTAAGAAATGCTTGTATATTACTTTTCATGATGGAAGTAATAATTAATTCAAATCAGATTAATTTAACTTTAAATTTGGTAGTTTTACTCAAATAATGTGTCAAAAATTTATATTTTATTTTGGAAGATTTTTTAAAATCCTATAACATTAATAAAATGGCCGTTTTTAATAAAAAATTCTCTAAAATCGGGCAAAAAGTTGAGATTCCGATTTATATAACTTCTATTTGAAATACACCATAATATTTTTACCGACAGAAAATAGTACATTTAATCATTTAGCTTCCATTTTAAGCCAAAATGAAATCTTCAAGAATGATTTTCCATTTTAAAAAAAATCATTTTAAACCATAAGTATCGAAAGTTTTTACCGAATTAGTGGAGATAGCTAATATATACATATATACAATTTATTTTGCCAATATTCGCCAGATACAAGGACCAAGGGTTACTTAAACTAGATTTTACAGAAGGCGGTTATTGTGAGTAAGTGGATATGTGAAAGATAATGGTTAACTCGAGAATTTAAAAGGTTAAACTTTTAGTGGCCAGTAATGCATCCCCTTTAGATTCTGTTCCATGCAGCAGCAATTCTTGGGAAGAAATCTTGGGAACTTACTCCTTACCAAAATAATATGAAGAAAATGTGGGGTGGTTCGCAGCATATCTTAGCTGGAAGGGCTAGAGCTGCATGAAGTAACCAATGTAAATCGAAACCATGTTTTCTCATCATTTTTTTTATCAACCGTCGCTGTCTGCGGCTAAATATATGTCCTTTTGGTGTTCGTTTCCCGAAAACTTCATCGTCGTTCACCAGTTCAGCCCATTTGATTAAAAAATAATTTCATACTGGCAGTAAAGCCAGGCGTTACTCGGGAGTAAACTTCCTCTGTATGGAAGGTCATAACCGCCATATTCATTTTGTACACGCATGTAAAGCTAAAGTCTACTAGAACTGATGGCCGCACACGTAAAAAACGTAAAGTTCACAAATTGTCGTTATTCATCAGCACAACGGAAGAAAAAATAGCAAAGCTTAAAAGGAAGCAAATGACTGCCATGGTAGCATTAGCCGTTTTGCCGTTACATCTGCAATTAAAAGTTGTCAAGTTCAATACGAACACGAGCCTTAGGAAATTTTTGGTGAGTTGTGGCAGATTGCTTTGTGCACCGATGGGATAGTTTTATTATCTCTGAGTGCAAAGTATTACATGAAGTCCTGTGACAGTTGCAATGTAGTAAAACGTAATATCGTGAATGGTAGACACGTCTTTTGCCCAAAAGACGGCGCTCTCATTATCGCAAAGAGAACCATATAACAGGAGTATGGAAAGGTGCCGGGGCGAGTATTGTAAGTGGCACAATTTTTCTGTAGTTTTAATAGCCAGTTGAGGTGAGCATGTAGCGCTCGTAGCGTTACCTAAAGCAGCCCTTATGGTAAAGGGAGAAATACACAAACGGTGTACAGCAGAGAATGCATATTATAACTCAGCATGATGCTATTCTTTAATTATCCCACTTCTTTTGGCTGAGGCCTGAATTGCGTGGACGCGCTCGACTTCTCTGACAGTTAAACGAATCTACCTTCCCACGTATTGGTTTTGTGTTGCAACTGAATATGGTTACGTTGTTGACATTTAAGTGCGAATGCAGCTATGGTGGGGTTTAAGTTATAAGGGATCAGCTGGTGAGCAAGACAACATTTACTGAAATGTCTTAGTAATGTCAAGGTGGCACTACGTCTAAATTTTAACCAACCGGTTTCAAAAAAGAAGGAAACTACGATGCAGCTGACACAAACGTATAAACGTGACCGACCATGGGCTTTAGGACTTCTGCGTAGGTAATACTTTTAGTTTTCTTTGTTGGTGAGTAAACGTAAACATTATCCTTACTCCTGACTCGGAAGCAGCCTACGTAAAGCTGTCCATGGGCGAAACACTGTTCACCTAAATGCAAACCCACGACGCTGAGCGTCTGTCTTTGCGATTTGGTCTCTGTTGTTGAGCTGTCCTCGGACCGCAGGACCTTCCGAAGCTCTGGCAGATGCAGTAGCGTTGGCATTTCTTAAACGACGAATAAGTTTGTTCCGAAACATTGGAAGATGCTGAGCCTTAGCATTCCTAAGACGACGCTAAATTGTTTGTTCAGGGCTATCCAAAGCTCTAGAACATCCTGTAGCGCTGGCATTTCTTAAATGCCGAACGATTGTCTGTGTTGGGGCTTCGGAAGCCTTGGCTCTAGAAACGCGTACTGCGTCCTGTCAATTCTGTACTAAACGCTCTTCAGTTGAAAGTCTAGAGCGTTGTTATGACAAAACTGATGCTACTGATGCCAGCCTTTCAGTCCGTTCAGCGGTACTTTCTGTGGAGATGCGGGCAGCAGAGCGTGAGGCCATCTGAGAAAGGTGCAACGACGTTTGCTCTGTGGTTTCACTTGCCCTTGCTGCTCTTGTAGCGAAGGCAGCAGCCTTGCGCCGTCCAAAAAGTTTTCTTCTTTTAGGAGGCATTTTAACCAATTTTAAAAAAGGCAAAATTAATAAAAGTTACGTAGGTCTTTTGAGTGCAAAAATACGTGTAGTCTAACTGGAGGCGGCTTAGAGGGATCACATAAGTGTATGTAACTGTATCAAAATGGAATCGAAGACAAAAAAGTGAAGTTTAAAAAATTCAACGGAAGCTAAAACGGTAGTAGGTAGTTTGGGAATTAAATTCGAGGAACGCGGAAACGGATGTAGTTATAACTAAGAAGTAAAAAAAAAATCAGTGTGGTTACGTAATCAACAACTTACATTTTCCGTAAGAAGCGAATGAAGTGATCCAAGTGCGGGACAGTAATCGCAGAAATGTGAACACGCTTTCGAGTTATGGTATAAAGAGGTGGTTTGCCCGGTTGACCTTGAGCACACATACTAAGGTGGCGTAAGTACGCTCGTGCATACGCGTGCATAAGAGAACTGCTTGCACGTATGACTGGATGGGCCCAAGGTTACACGCTTGCAACCGTGCCAATGAGCACGCAGCAAACTTGAACTGTTGACGCGATTGGTTAACCTCTAGCTGGGTTAGTCAAAGCAGTGCACACTGGCGGATGACGTTTCAAAATAGTATCTGGCTACTTTTTTGTATCGTGTTTTTTTGTTGATAAATATGAAAGTTATGTAGTTCCTTGTCCCAAAATAATCATTGCTTTTTTGATTTACGTCGTCACCGATGTAGCGCAGCCTCTCAAAATCAGCCAATCCTAAAATAGGATTTTCAAGCTTCATTTTTCTTTGAAGATTTTGAGCAGCCAGGAGATATGAGGTCGTTTTATTGATCAAAAGTTGAAAATACAAGCGTTTTTACACTTCTTACGAACAAAATTTGAAGCAATGATAATTTCTTTTACTGATGGATGATGAAGGCATTTAAGTAGTACGGATTTAGATGAAAACATGCGAGAACCTTTTTTGGGCAGTAGTAAAATTATAGCGAGTAGCTGCCTTTCACTACATGTAAACGGCATGGAAAGACATAACAGTCAACCGGTGACCTCTCGAATGAAAAATTGCAATCAAATGTGAAAATTGGACAATTGGGGGGGGCGGTTCTCTCCACTTAGCTTAAAAAGTGGTGGCGTGAAGTGGCATAAAGTGTGTTAGTGATTGCTCATGAAATTCAATCCTTTGTTATAGTAGTAGGCTAAATGGGCAACAAACACCTAAAAAGCAGCAGTTTCACCTTTTTTTTTTACTGATGTTTCTGGTAAGATTTGACATGCAGGTCTGTAAATCACTTTGAAAATGGCCCTGATTTTTACTTTACCGTGCAAATGCAGAAATAATGTAAAGTAATGCATGCCTGCATTGAAACCTTAAAAGATCTTTTTTTGAAAACCATGGTATGAATGTTAAATCCTGAAATAAATACAGGTTACCTGGAACCTCTACCCCATTTAGGATGCTTGATGCGCGCACGCGCGACACTGCCCTTCACACATGATCTCGCATGACCCCGGAACGTGAGTGGGCCAATCAGCAGCAAGCATTACGCATCGCGCGATCTACGCGTGACTAATAAAACTAATCTGATTGTTTTTTTGGAGCACAACGTTCGTCTGCGACATAAATCCTTCATTGTGATAACTTTTGCATCCGAAACCAAAATATGGCCATTCTTAAATCCGACTTTTTTTCTAATTATCCTACCGCTATTAATTCTGGCATGTAAAGTGCCTATATATGCTTGTGTGCAGGGAACGCACATAATCACACACGTGTTCGCCCGCTTTAAATATTGATTTAAATATTGACTTAAATCAATTTTTGGCACCGTCAATTCCTCCGCGGGACCATTAGCAGTAACAAAAAATGTAGGAGATCCGATCAAACATATAAACGAACACACGCACATTCTGCCTTTTATATATGTATAGATTGTTTTACACAGTCATAAATTCTAGGCTGTATGTTTGGGATTTGGTTTTGGTTTCATGTTTAAACAGGCAAATACCAATGAAAGGAATTCTCGAACCTTTTAATAAGATCAACTATTAGAACCGGATATCCTGGAAATTCCGTTACTTATTGATAATGTTATTATGAACACATTGCTCAACGCCATCATGGATAGCAGCTGTAACTCAGTAATTACTTTGTTCAAATATCGATATTGACCTGAAATTTGTCTCAAGATTTTTATTTTTCAGTTGAACGATTTGCCATCGTTTAAAGCCGCCATTAAAAATTGTCGAAAGTTGACGGAACTGGCGGGTTTGGATGGTTATTTATTTTTGACTGGGCCTACGGGCTCAGAGATACCCACATTAAAAAGGCCTTGTGCCACATTCGATCCCCGTGGGTGGATTGATTAATACCATTAGAAATTATCGAAACAATTCTTCAAATGTGTATATTACCGGCCTATGATATTAATTTGTGGTTGTTGTTGTCTATAAAGAGCTATTTTTCAAAATTATTCCTTTAAATCATGGGATGTTTCACCGATGTACATAAGCGTAAATTGTAATCTAAATTTTGGAGTTTCTTCTTTCTTTTTCTTGTAACGGCATTCACCCGAGGTGGGTTGAGCCGGCTCCAATATTGGAGTTTCATGGGAATTTGGAATTCACAAGCGGTCCCCAATCCGCATGTATAGTATGTGAGATTTGATTATAGTGGTGAAGGATTCATGCAGGACCATCCACATGTTCTGAAGGGCCGATTACAAAGACCTAGTGCACTACGTGCCACAAGGTCCCCAAACGACCCTCCGCAGGTTTTGAATTCAGAGTTTTCCTTCTCCTAGACCAGTTGCCATCCAAGGCTATAGAACCCAGTCTGTCCTTCTATTTATCCATAGCTGTAGAGAGAAGAAGAGGATTAACACCTTTCCCAAGGGTATTAGCACGTAAGTGAATGTAATGGATTCGACTGGAAAATGAACTCAGCTCTCCGATTCCTCAATCTAAGCCGCTATCCATTACTCCACCGTGCCTCCTCTTTGGAGTTTTTGATATGCATGTGATTTGTATTTTCCTCCTAGACAAAAGTATTAAATACATTTTTCTGTCGTTTAAAACATTAATTTCGCTTTAGGTATGACGATAAACTACATCCGTTAGCGAAGCCTCGAATCGGAAGATTGGAGTTTTGAGAAACGTAGAAACACCTCTTAAATGCTGCTATTCCCAGGTCCTTCCTGACCCGAAATTATAGCATATGTTAGGGTCCCAACTATGGACAAATAATGAATCCCCCCCTCAAAAAAAAAATCAGCAGATTTTTTCTAAAATAACCAATAATTTTTTTTATAGAAAAATGTCAATCACTACAACACTAAACATTTTTATAAAGACATTACCACAAAACAGTTTTGTAGCGAAATTAAAAGTAGTGTGTTTTATGATCTAGAAACTATACATCTAAAAATAAAACGACCATTTACCGTGAAAGTATAACATTATGTACAAAATGTTTGGATTTCGTCTTTATATAACCGATAGTAGGTCTCTATATTCTTTAACACACAGTAACCTCTTTTGTCCTAGTGACTTTATTGGCTTGCTTGAGGTGAAATGATTTAGAAAAAAATATTAGACATTGTGCATCAATGAAAAATAATCTTTTCTTATATGTTAAAGCTCTTAAAATTTTTATTATTCCCTCAAAATTTATAATTGCATTATGTTGATTTATTCACCGTGGTGAATTGATTTTTACGGCTTATCAACCCCTAGAGGGTAATTTAAATTCGAAAAGATTGTATGAGTTTGCTTATATTGTCTTGTCTTCTCCAGCGTCAGCCATCTAAGTACATATCTGGTTCGACATTGCTTAAATTCAGCATATGAACGCACGCTATTCGTTGGAAAACGTCCAATCACTACCGCAGATATTGTCTCTACCCATTAGTGAATTCTATCCCTTCAGCAGTCTTCTTAGCGTTTACATTTAGTATAACTCATAATTTAATATTTAAGGGACTTCAAATTATTTTTTTAATGATAAAAAGTTGCATTTATATATCCTTATTAGGGATTTCGTGTTTTTAGACTATTCACCATGTTATGCTAAATTATTTTTGATAAGTAAATAAAAGTATAAAGATTTGTTTTCGAACATACATTTCGTCTGATAGAAAGCACTTCAATATCAATACGTGATAAAAAATTCTAAGTAGGATCTCTAATGCAACAGCCATTGGTAAAGATTCAGAAAATAAGATCCTGTGAAAAATAAGAAATAGTCATTAGAGAAATAATAACGTGAGGCCATTCTCTCCTGGTGCTTCTGCTGCATATTTAGATTTTCTTGATAAAATCCCAAAACGAATAAGCAATAGTGTAGGCCTGCGAAAATGGGAATGCAACGCCAATCGTTAACTAATTTGTTGATATGGCTTCTATTGTTCTCTCTCCATGAGTTTTTATTGTTTTCTTCTTCCACACTCAGTAACAACTTTAGTCTCAGTGGCTTTACTACCTTGCATTGAAAGATATGGTTTCTCTCTCTCTCTCTCTCTCTCTCTCTCTCTCTCTATATATATATATATATATATAAACATAATAAAATAACAACGTTAAACATAAAAATATGTCTTTAATAAATATATATATAAAAATATATATATATATATATGTGTGTGTGTGTGAGTGTGTGTGTGTGTATATATATATATATATATATATATACGTATATTTCTATATAAAAACACACTACTCATATATATATATATATATATATATATATATATATATATATATATATATATATAGATATATATATATATATATATAGCGCACACACACACATATATATTTAAAGATATATTTAGTGGTACAAAATTTTATCACTATCATGAAAAGACAAAAATTAGTTTCATTATTGCCACTCATAATAATAAAATTTAAAAATGAAAAACGGGTTAGCTAACCGGTTTTGTACCTCGATCAACAGATCTAAATCGAGGTAAATAGAGTAAATTATATAAAAAAGAACAATGGACAGAGTGTATTGGGGGAGAGAAACATATTATATTGTAATTAGTTGGAGGTCTAATATAAAGTCCCTCTATTTACATAGAGAAGACTTTAATGATAGATTATAGATGGCCTCCAACACTTTTTGGTGGTAATTAGAGTGGGACCTGCTAAGGATGGTAAAAGCTTCACCACTAAAACTAACAACAAAATTATGGCTATTTATGAGGAGTTCGGCGATGGAAGACCTGTATGTATTGGTCAAAATGTCCGAGTGAGTGTACTTAAGGTTTAAATAGGGTAAGTTGTTACCATTGTATCTATTTATGCATTGTTTATTTTTTCATTTGTTGACGGCCCAAAATATTAGTGTCAGATGGGCACCGTCTGCGAGAAAAAAATAAAACAAAAAACAAAAAAAAAACACTATAACGCAATTTGCTCCAAGTGAAAATTGCAAACGGCATGCTTTACTGCTTAGCAATCGTACCAGAGGCTCCAATACGAACATTTCAGAGTGTATGGGTGTCAATCACCCATAGTCCAGTGCAGAGGATTCGGAAAGAGATGCATGATATATCAAGTCAACATCATGGTGTTTGGAGTGATCACTTGTGATGGTGACGCTATGCCCCCATTCAGACGCAACATGGAGAACTACAAGCACCTTGAAGAGGGGTGCTGCCCTGGGTCAAGAAAGTGGCTGCTGATAATAGGACACTGAACCATGCGAAACAAACAGGAGAACCCAGTCATTGCTGCCAGACAATTTCTGCGACCGCATCGAGCCTTATATCTGACCACCTATCTCCTCAGAGAGCAATCCCCTTGATTATTATGTGTGGAGCTCAATTGAACGAGAGGCCAACACAACTCCTTTTAACGCCAGATATAAACATAAAGCAATGATTATGGCAACATTCACTAACTTAAAGAAGAACATCCAGAAGAAATGCAGGAAATGCCGAAGTTGTCTAGAGGCCATAGTTGAAGTCATTGGCGATTTTTTTTAATGAATTTACTCTTTAATATTTTAAGATATTTTTAGTGCAATTTTGGTAACTATTATTGTAAAAATGGTATGTCAGTGTTATTTTCATTTTTTGCGTAATTTAGACGACAATTTATCCATCGCAAACTTTATATGTCGTTAGTATTAATATTAAATTCTATATGTTAAAATGTTCTTCCTTCACTACACTGAATGAAATCTTCATCACTAAATATATATATATATATATATATTCTTGTTGATATATCCGTTTTGATATATTATTATTCATTGGTCAGTCTTGAAGAAAACGACAATAAATTAACTTGCCATTTTCAAAGCAAGCAGGATAGTATTTGTTAGAAAGCTTAGCGACGCAGAATTTTCCTGGCAGCAATTACACGTAATTTGGCATTTTATCGCTCTATTCTCAGATTAAAAGAAATGTAGTAATTATCTCTGCTTGACCATGGCTATACATGGCTATATTCACAATGGACTCAATAGATTCTCTATATTTTTCCGATCTTTGAGCAGAAAGAATCAACATGAAAATATGTGGAAGATCGCATGAAGCTAAACATTATTATTTTCATCAGTTGATTTCTTTTAAAGGATCCAAAGAATAATGTCTATTTCCAATATTTATCAAACTGCCAAAATCTGACCAAAATTCTCGAAGTGAAGCCAAGCGTAAACCTTGAGACTTTACGCAGATGAACATACAAGATATTCAATTACTTCTCTTTTTAACTTTACTCTTCATCCTTTGTTTGAAATATTATATTTGAAGATCTTTCATTTGTAAATGTAATAGTTTGGATGCAATCTTGTAACTGAACCAAAATTGAAGAATTATTTTGTTTTGGACGAGGTCGCAACCAATTTCTCGAAAGCTACAGTTGAGTAATCATTGACAAACATGTCTATTCCAGAACTTAACCCAAGACAACAGGCAAACAAATGTCGCCAGCAACTGAAATGTTCGTAGTGCGATCTCAATACAATGTTTATACAATACGTCTAGCGAAATGGATAAAAGGACATCGAAGTAGTGACTTTATCTCATATTTCTTTCTTTCTCATTATATTACTCCCATTCTCTCATTCCACCCGTAATATATCTATTTCTATATCTATGTCTATACATATATATATATATATATATATGTGTGTGTGTGTGTGTGAATAAAAAGAAACAACAGTAAGCTATATAATCCGGTGTTCTTATAGATATTTTTATTTTTACAAACTAGTGCTCAATGTAAATTTACAGAGCATTGTAGTTAAAACGAATTCTAACCTAAGCATCTTTTAAAATTGTAGTTAAATAAAACGTAATCTAACCTAAACACCTCTCTCAAAGTACTACCGGCCCTTAAATGAATCCAATAAAACACCTACAGAAAAATGAAATTATGATGAAAAGCTAGAAGATGTAGACCATTGAATAACCCATGTCCTTGGTACATACATTTGAAACTAGTGCTAAGTTTAAAATAAATAAATAATTGAATAAATGTCATTAAATCAGAGAAATGAATTAGCTATTTTGCTGTAATTGTCATAAATTTTACTTAAATAATATTTAAATATAAAATTTTAAAAATAATAATATACATACTTGATATGGAAAAATAATTTTACTTACTGTAAGTAATTCTAATATATTTACTTCTTTTAAAAAGAAATATAGTCTATTAAAACTAACAGTGAAAATATTTTAAAGTTGTATTTAAAATTATAGTTAAATAAAATGAATTCTACCCTAAGCATCTTTTAAAATTGTAGTTAAATAAAACGTATTCTAATCTAAACACCTCCCTCAAAGTACTACAAGCACTTAAAACACCTACAGTTAAATGAAATTAAATGAAATTAATATGAAAAGCTAGAAGATTTAAGCCATTGAATGACCCATGTCCTTTGTACTTACATGAGAGACAATATATGACTAGGTTTTAAATAAAAAAATAAAAGTTTACTAAATCAGTGAAATTCATTAGTTATTTTTGCCGTCATTGTCATAAATTTTACTTAAATAATATTTAAATATAAAAAAATGTGACCTAGTAATATGCATACTTATACTTGATGCGAAAATAAATCTACATACTGTAAGTGATTCTAATAGATTTACTTGTTCTTAAAAGAAATATAGCACATTAAAAATTAAAAGTGAAAATATTATTCAAACCGTAGTTAAATGAAACGTATTCTAATCTAAACAGCCCCCAAAAATCTTTAAATATACAAATAGAAAAAAAAAATACCGTAAGAATTTTTGCCGTTAACAATAATTTTTTTTAAAAATCCAGACGACATGTATTTAACGGATGTCAGATTTCATTGAAAAACACATCCCTGCCCCGACCAAAACGTAACTAATAACTGATACATCTAAATACAGCGATAATGAACACGCAAACACCCCTTGTCTGGTTGAATTGGATTTCTCTGTATCCTTGGAAACGTGAATTATGATTTTTGCTGTGTCTTTAAAACCCAGTAATTTTAAAAGGTATTCCAAAATTCGCGTGAGGATGAAATGGAACTAATATCTTTAATTTAATTACAAAAATAAATTCGAAGCTTTCAGCTTCCATTTTTGAAACATGGTTAGAACTGTGTAGCGAAAAACATATTTTAAATCAATCAATTTATATATATATATATATATGTGTGTGTGTGTGTGTGTGTGTGTGTGTGTGTGTGTGTGTGTGCGAACGCGCGTATGCGAGTGTGTGAGCGAGACAGGGATTATGTGTACTGGAAATCGAGTGTAGTTGTAGATATATGTAGATACGCTGAATAAATTTATAATAAATATTATAAATTTAATCAGTGTTGACACAGAGATCGACAGAATCTTGACAATATGTTCTGTGCTTAAATATAATTTTCTGTCCTAAATTATGCGTCCAAGCATGGAACAGACTGTTTTCATTCCGTATTGACATCTTCGACCACAGTACTTAAATTTAAATACGTTCTATCCCGGATTGTGAGCACAGTTATTAACCTTATCAGACGTTATGAAAATAATTTACATAAAAAATAAATAAACAACA
>CAHIKZ030000227.1:0-25000 GCA_903632075.3 Acanthosepion pharaonis
CTTTCTATATTTTCTATCAACACTGCATCATCTGCATATATAATGCTGTAAAGATTGCGGCTGTCCATAATCAATCCTGCTAGGATTTCTAATTCTCTCAGAATTGCTTCACCGTAAAGATTGAATAAATCTGTTGAAAAGACACAACTTTGTTTTACACTCCTTTCTATTTTTGTATTCCTTTTCTATATATAAAAAATGAAAATACATTAAATACTATGCAGAACAAATTTGGTAAGGTCTAGAACAGGGGTCGGCAATCCCTGACCCTCAGGTCATATCTGTCCTGTGAAGGATTTTTGTCTGGCCTGCCAACTTAACACCTGGACACTAATTATCTAATTAATTTGTGGAGAAAATGGCAGAAAAACATGTCAGTTGGAGTTAATTGACTTACAATGCAACAAATTTTTTAAATCAAAATTTAATTCTGAATCCACTGCTGACTTCTAAAAGATATATGTTTGGCCAAGTGGAAAATATAAATGTCTATTGAATGGTATCATTATTTGGAAGTACATATGCTTGTGAACAACATTTTTCAAAAATGGAATATATTGAAAGTTGTTTAAGAATAAGGTTGGGTGACGAAAATATGAATGATGTTTTGATCTTGTCATCGACAAATATTTCACCAGATGTGGAGAAGTTATTGAACTGTTATGATGTCGATTTGGGGTTAGTAGAGACAAACACCAAATAACATGTAACAATAAAAAGGGTTTTAATAGGTTGGTAAAAAGGTAAAGAAATCGCCTGAGTAGTCAATAAGTAGCTCAGCTAAGAACTTATCTGTCTATCTCTCTTCCATGTCAACTGACATGCCACTATTTAAAGTCTTTGTTCACAGACAAGTTCATCTTCCAGAGGGGTGGTAGGTTTCCAACACAACATGAACAGTAAGTAGAAACAAGTGACTCATTAAATAAATTGCCATTTCTAATTGTATTTTGTTTGTAGTAAGGAATTTGCATTTTTTGTTGATTGTGTTGTTATCCTGTTATTCCTGCAGTGAAATAAGTAACTTTGTTTAAATAATATAGCATTAACTTTGTTTTTTCTTTCAACCTCCAGGCCAAGACAATTTATTATAGTAAATTTGATATCATGGCTCTCCTCTGAGACACTGCATAGCTGTCTGACCCGCTATCTCCAAAAGGTTGCTGACCTCTGGTATAGAAGTTTTCTGGGACCTGACATTGTTATATCAATAAATTGTAAATCTTCAGAGACATTTCTTTGCCTTTTTATAATCTGAATCTAAATTTTAAATACTATGCAGAACAATTTTGGTAAGGTCTAGAACTGGGGTCGGCAATCCCTGACCCTCAGGTCACATTTGTCCTGTGAAGGATTTTTGTTCCGGCCTGCCAACTTAACACCTGGACACTAATTATCTAATTAATCTGACGAGCAAGTGCCAAAAAAACATGTCAGTTGGAGTTAATTGACTTACAATGCAACAAATTTTTTAAATCAAAATTTAATTCTGGGTCCACTGCTGAATTCTACTAGAAATATGTTTTGCCAAGCGGGAAATATAAACGTCTGTTGAATAATATGAAAATAATGGTATTATTATTTGGAAGTACATATGCTTGTGAACAACTTTTTTCAAAAATGAAATATACTAAAAATCATTTAAGAACAAGGTTGTGTGAGGGCTTCCTGGATAATATTTTGCTCTTGTCATCAACAAATATTTCACCTTATGGAGAGAGGTTATTGTACAATAAGCAGAAATAAGTGGCTCATTAAATAATCTGCCATTTCTAACTGTATTTCATTTGTAGTAAGGAATTTACATTTTTTGTTGATTCTGTTGTTATTCCTGCAGTGAAATAAGTAACCTTGTTTAAATAATATAACATTAACTTCATTGTTTTTTTGTTTCAACCTTCAGGCCAAGGCAGCCTTCTGGATGCAGTGGTTTGAGGTCAAGACAATTTATTATAGTAAATTAGATATCATGGCTCTCCTCTGAGACGCTGCATAGCTGTCTGACCTGCTCTCTCCAAAAGGTTGCTGAACCCTGGTCTTGAAGCTTTCTGGGACCTGACATTGTTATATCAATAAATCCTAAATCTTCAGAGACATTTCTTTGCCTTTTTATAATCTGAATCTAAATTTTCTATGGGTTATCAACACTTTGCAGATTATTTAAAGACAGAAAATATTTTTAGATTGTAAAAACATTTTGTTTTTGTGATAATGTTTTAGTTGTAGCTAGGGTGAGAAGGAACAGATTCATACCTTTCCAAAGAGTATTTGCATATAACTAAATATAACAAACCCAAAAGGAATTGGATCTCAGCTCTTTCATTAACAATTCCAAGCCATTATCCATTATGCCACATACACATCCAAGCTTACAGCACCTGGTATTCCCAAACAGGCACCCATATAGGTACTGACCAGGTTTGATGTTCCTTAACTTTGGTGATCATACTGGTGTTTCAGCATAATGTGGCCATAAACTTGTCTTAAAGAAAACAATCCTTCATCAGATTTCATAAATTGATGCTACCAAATCACAAAGAACTTTAATAAATAAAAAAAAAATGCTGTTTCAACATGATATGGTCATAAGCTTTTGAATTCTGAATTTTTCTGACAGCACCTGGTATTCCCAAAATGTCACCCATATAGATACTGACCAGGTTTAATGTTGCTTAACTTCTGTGAGTGTATGAGAACTGGTGTTTTAACATGATATGGCCATAAGCTTTTGAGTTTAGTTTGTCCTTACAGCACCTTGTATTCCCAAAAGTCACCCATATAGGTACTGACCAGACTCTGTGTTGCTTAACTTTGGTGATCATACAAAAACCAGTGTTTCAATGTGTAGCATAAATGAGCTTGTGCTCCTCTGATGTTGCATGTATAACACTAAATACTTCTTTTTCAATCTGCCATTTTTCAGTTCCTACACACGTCACCAACATAAAAATCCTTCCTCTTCTCACTACTTCAATGCTCTTTTGTCATATCAACACCACAGCCGACTGACCATTGAGTATTTTTTCTCAGTTATCCAGTCAAATGACATCCTCCAGTCCAATCAATCAGCATGCGGCTTGCTATTGGTTAAACCATGCTAAGATGTACAAAAACCACCTTACAGAATATACACTTTTTGGAATAATCCAACCTGAGAAGGGGAGATTCATGCCATTTTCAAGGAACAAAAAGCCACTGCTACATGTCATGTATTAAAGTAAGGAACTTGTTTTTCCTTCAGATGAGATGCAAGCCACTCTGACTCGCTTAATTGTTCACCACACAATGTGATGTGGCCATAAGTCTTATTGAAGACAGGAAACTTCTCTTGCATAATAGTAAGATTATTATTAGTGAAGTGAGTTTGAGCATCACAGGGTCCTATATACATGTGGCCTTGTGTCAGACAAAGATAGGCTTGTAAAATACTGATAATTCAACAAAGAAGCCATTTTTTCCATACACAAATTCACATGTCTGTTTTGGCTTCCAGTATTTTCTCGTAAAAGTTTTAAATTTTTTATAAAACAGATATCTTACAATGCTTTGAACATTTCAAATATGATTTTTGTTTTATAGTTTTGTGAATCATCTCTTTCAATCTGATTGTTTTGGAATTTAAATTCTTAGTGTTATCTCTATTAACTGATTACAAAAAGACAAAAAAAAGTAGTGATCAGGCAATTTGAAAACATAATGAAAGCTCTGAAGTCAATTAAGCACCAATGAATTTCAATTATGTCTCAAATATCAAATAATATTTTTCTAATTGAGAAAAATCCATTGTTAACTGGGTCACATTTTGACATTTTTATTTTTGGCATTTTTAGTTTGGTATTTCTTTTGAAATTTATGGATGATTACTGATTTTCATTAGAATATTTAGCTAAGAATTAACTTTTTTTTTGCTTTTTTAATAAAGTGCTTGATTCTTTATTTCTAATATCATATATATATCATATTATACATTGTTTTTTTTGTCATGTAACTTTTTGATACAGTCACATGCACAAATACCCTTGATATGAATTCAGCTTCTCCCCCAGTTATGGGTTAAATAGTAGAACTTGTATCTGGAAAAATAATTGTTATTCGCAAAAGAATTGCTAATGCAATATCCACTTGCAAAAAATATATAATTATTCTTAGTTTTTTGTTTCTAATTAAATATCATATTATACATACATATATATATATATATATATATATATATTATCGTAGTGGATAGCAGCTCGGATTGAGAATCAGAGGGCCAAGTTCAAATTCCACTTGAATTCATTACATTCACTTACATGCTAATACCCTTGGGAAAAGTATGAATCCTCTTCTTCTCCCCCCCAGCTATGTGTAAATAGTAGCACAGACTGGGTACTATAGCCTTGGATGGCAACTGGTCTACCATAGAAACCTACTGCAGGAAAAAATCTGCCTCGTCAGTCATGTATCGAAAGATATATGATTGCCTAAGCGTGTATCATGCATGGCACATATCTGACTGATTATACATTATTTTTCATTAGATTCACTTATGCACTTTGAAAAACTATGAATCAATCTTCTCCCCCCAACTATAGGTTAAATAGTAAGAATTATATCAGAGAAAATCATTATTTTTTTTTAATTTAAAAATTGTTAATATTCACTTGAAAAAAAAAATTATTCTTACAATCCAAAATATGTTTCAGTTTTAAATAAGCTACAAAAAGGGTTGATAAACCATAAAAAATTAAATCAATCTATCAATCATGATCTAACTTAATTTTTATTTTTTTTGAATACTCATTTTATCTTTTTATGCTTAAATTCTTTATTAATAACCAAAATTAGTCAATTGCAATTACACTTTTCTGAAGATGATTGAACACACTGAAATACAAGTGCACCCAAATACATATTCAACCATTGTTCATTAAAAATTGATAATCTGCAAATATGCTCTCCATCAAATCAGTTTTCCTTTTTGAATCTTCTGATGCATCATAACACTTAATTTAATGATGGAATAAGTTACTTGCAAGTACAATGTTTATAAAATATCCATCGAAATTCCTCTATTGCTTTGTTAAATATTTGAGTATAATGACTGTAACAAAATATTGCAATCATAAGGGTGAATACAGGTCATTATTTAAAGAAGTGGGTACAAATGAAAAGATTAAAAACTGACAAGGTTTTCCATTTCATTGAAGCAAGCATTAAACCTATGAGAGCATTATCCCCCTCCTTTATCACTCTTTTCTTTTTATGTATGCAGATGATACAATGTTGATAGTAAACACAGAGAGAAAGCTACAAAACCTCTTACAGAAGGCAGTGAAGGAAAATGAGAAGAAAGTATTAAACATCAACTGCAAGTCATCAAATATATTATGTGTTGTATTCCTCTGTCCTTCTTGCTTTCAATCTGGCCTGTGAGTATCAGATTTTCAAAACCCTCTTTCCTCATCATGTGCCCTAGAAATTTCAGTTGTCTCTTCCTGATGTCAATTATAAGTTTCCTTTTTGTTTTCATATTCTTTAAAACTTTGTCGTTGCTTACATATTCAGTCATGGTATTCTCAGTATCTTTCTGTAGAACCACATTTCTGTTGCTTCAAGTCTCCTCTTTGAGGAGATTGTCCAGCATTCACTGCCATACAGAAGGGCAGATATCATATAACAGTTCAGTACTCTTTTTCTTTGTTTTTAAATTTTTTTTATTTCTTAATACTCTGTTTAGCTTTTTGAAGGCATCTTTAGCCATCCAATATGTCTTCAGATTTCAGTGTTGCACTTTCTATCTGCTGTTTAACCCCTTCCAAGATATTTTAATTTCTGCACTTGTTTGATTTTGGTATCTCTCATTTTTTAATTTGCATTTTGGGCTCATCCTTTTGCTAACAACCATGCATTCTGTTTGTTTTGTTTTATGGCATATCAACACCTCAATGGGTTATTTAATGCAGACAAGATTTCTATTGCTGGTAATTTTTTTTTTCAAAAATGTATTACTGGTAAAAAATTTTCCAAAAAAGTATTGCTGGTATTAAAACCTATTTTTATACTTTCATCTATTGCTGGTAATAATTTTTTTCTTCAAAAATTCATTGCTGGCAATAATTTTTTACAACAATGTATTGCTGGTATTAAAACCTATTTTTACACTCTCATAGGTTTTTGACCCCAGTTTGGGTGTTAACTATTTACCCATAGCTAGAGCCCTAACAGGTGCTACCACCCTTGTCAGGGTAGACCTGGGAACACCAATAATTAAGAAGTGGTTCCATGCTCCACAAAACCTCCTGATCAGAGGCCTTGCTATCAGATGTAGTTTATCATCTTACCCAGGACACCATGCATTGTCTTTTTGCAGTTGGTGCTAAGTCCTTCCTTCTTGCTTTCCTTTTGAATACAGATGCTTAAACTCTGTAATCTTACAAAAAGCATATTAATTGGGAAAGAGATTGAAGTCAAGATGACTGATGGCTACAGATTTTTCTTTTTTTTTTAAATTGAACTTTGTGAGTCATTCTTTTATATCCCATATACTTTCAGGCAGTATCTCTTCACAACTTCCTTTATCTTGTTGCTCTAAATATCTCTTGCTCATTTACAAGCCACCCCTAATCTTTATTCTGTTATTCATTCACATAAATTTATGAAGTAAATTACTTGCTGCTTCCTTTGCTTCCAATATATGCTGTGTGTGTTAAATTCTCCAAGTTTTCTTTCCTCAGTATGTGTCACAGAAATTTCAGCTGCCTCTCTCTTATTCTAAATATAAAAGTATTTCTAGCCACCATTTTCTTTTCCATTGTGAGCAGCAGTTTTCCTATTATTTCTATTCTATTTAAAACTCCCATATTGCACACATCTTCTCTTCGTGTTATTCTCAGAATTTGTTGGTAGAACCAAATCTCTGTAGTTTCAAATCTGTTCTTCATCTTCCAGTATTAACCCTGTGTTAGTCACAGTGATAGCACGTGTTAGGGTCCCAGCTATGGGCAAATAGGTAACCCCCAAACTGGGGTCAAAAATGTAAAAATAGGCTTTAATATCAGAAATGCTTTGTTAAAAATTATTACCAACAATAAATTTTTGAAGAAAAAAAAATTATTACCAGCAATACATTTAAAGAAAAAAATACTAACAATACATTTAAAAAAAAAAAAAAAATTACCAGCAATAAAAATGTTTCTGTCTATAAAAACTGGGATAGGCGGGTACAAGAGGAGGACAACAACACTCAGAAAAAAGTCTGCCTGCCTTATGTGAAGGGGCTATCAGAGAAAATACAAAGGATCTGCGGTCCATATAACATCAGGACAATCTTCAAAAGCTTGACGACACTACGCAGATTCTTTCAAGGGTAAGACCCCCCCCATAGAGGAGAACATGACTAAAGACTGTGTGTACGCTATCATGTGCAGCTGCAGAAAGAAATATAAAGGGGAGGCTTCAAGAACACCAGAAAACTGTATCACGAGGGGAAGTGGAAAAATCAGTTGTGGCTGACCACATATATAGAGAGAAGGGAGATCATCATCCTCTGTGGGATCAGGTTGAGGTCATAGACAAGGAACAGCATTGGAAAATTCATAAACTTAAGGAATCAGCACATATGCTAGGCCACAAAAATCTCCTGAGCCGACCAAGCATAGAAATGAATACAATATGGGAACCAGTAATAAGGAGTGCCAGAGAAAAGTGATAATAACAACAAAAGTTGCAATATGAGCTCTGGTAAAAACATGTAATGATGACAGCAAAAAATTGCAATATGAGCACTGGTAAAAATGGTTGCTGAAGACATTAGGTTTATAATACCCAGAAATTCATACACAGATGTACACATGGCACAGTGGATAAAGGCGCTGGTTAGATCCAGTGACAGTTCCCAAACAGTGTGAGTTCAATACCCAGTTAAGGCAGTGGAGAACTTGGAGAGGGAAATTAACAGGAGATAACTGATAACTGACATCCATTAAACATGGCACGTGGAACTAGAACAGTCTACCCCAGTGAGTGAAATAAAGGGTTCAGTTTGACATTCCAACCACCTGAAGAAGTGTACAACGGCTGAAACATTGTAATAAATATGGCAACAAAGATGATGAAATAATATAATAATGTAAATAAAAATGTCGGCATGAAATAACCCATTGAGGTGTTGGCATGCCATAAAACAAAACAAGCCAAATCATTTGCATCCAGAGTCTGAAGACCACAAGAGTTGGCTGAAAAGTTTATAGGCTGACCAAGATATAAATGTAAGTAAACATACTAGAATAATATTGTAATGCTATGGCAATTGTTATAACACACTCTTATATAATGTACTTTATATAAGGATTTTCTATACATAATGCTTTGCCATGACACCTGTGTATTGTATTAGTCATAAGACTGAATCCAAATGGCTACCAGTCTTACCTCTGACCTTTATAGTAATGAAATAGTTCATATAGTCACTGGGAGTGTATTATTCACTTCAAATACAACAGGTAACCAATCAGCTGTTTTATTCTGGTGCATGTCTTTTAGTCTAAGAACTGGTAGTCTGCAAGTAGTGGAATTCTCACATAGGCCTTTTCAAAAAATTAAATGCCCTGAGCTTGCTAACTGGGGCATCTAGATGTACCAATAAATATTTAGTTTTCTCAACTTTCCTCATATTCACTTTCATTTATATAACGTCTTTATTATCCTATCAGCCATGAAATAACACAAATGTTCCCCCAAAATGTTGGACAAAGTGGCCACTCTGCCACAACAAAAGTTGTCTTTCATAGGCGATTCACTATTATTAGTTTTAACTCATAATCTTCTTTCATCTTTGAATTATCAAAGCAAATAAAGGAAAGGAGTTTGAATCTGATGAGAAAATTAAAATCTCCAGGTCTTCTTTTTCCTCATCATATCCAGTGCTTCATTTACCTACAGGCTTAGAAGGCTGAATCCTAGAGCCTCAAAATCTAGGGGATACATTTTTGACACATAGGCCCCTTTCTTACACATGCAGTCATAACACATTGTCGACTCTAAACAACCCTACAATAATTTTAAGCACCCGTCATCATCCTCGGCTTTACTCAAATTGTTTAATTTAACACTTCCATTTTCCTCTATTCATGAGAATGTGGGATTTGGATGGGCATCACAAGTGGAATAGCCTAGGGGCCTGTCTTCATCAAAATCCAACCCTTATTATAAGTTCCAGAAATTTCAACTCTTTCTAATTTTAAATATGAATTTCTTTTTTGTGCTTGTTTTCCTGAAAGTTTCCTAGTTACTCACATGTTCAGTCCATGATATTCTTAGCATTTGTTACTAGGACCATATATTTCTTGCTTCAAGTCTCTTCTTTACCTGTCAGGAAATTGTCCAATATCTACTGCCATCTTCAAGATTAGGTATTAAATAGCACTTTTCTTTGATTCTAAGAATATTTACCATTATTAATTTATTTACTAATAATTTTCTTTCATCTTTGAATCATCAAAGCAAAAAAAGGAAATGTGTTTGAATCTCACTGAAAACTTACCTTTTATTACCCCCAGTCTGCACCTGTTTTGCTCAATGCCGCAGACTCATGGCCTATGGAAAAGAAAAAAAAACAAGCAACTATAAATCAAAGAGGAAAGAAAATTTACTACCATATTGGATATTGTATTATATCACAATCCTTTACTGAGTCCATTCTTAAAGAATCTAACATGTCTATCTAATACAGACAGTATATGCATAAAAACAACCCCAGATGAGTAAAATACCACCCCACTATAGTGACTGACCACACAAAAAGGAAAGCATTAGAACTCCTACTAGACAGACACACATACACAATTATGAATACACATTACCATTGAATGCCCACTTAAACATATTGGAACTTTTATGAACTTTTATATAAAATTATCTATGGATTTAATGGATGCGATACATGACTGATCAATGAGGATTGAACCACGTCAAACTGACACCACCAAAATTCTCACTGGAAACTTACTTTTTACTACTCCCAATCTGCATCTGTTTTGCTCAATGCCGCAGACTCATGGCCTATAGAAAAGAAAAAAACAAGCAACTCTAAATCAAAGAGAATAAATAATTCCTAACCAAATTAAATTACTATTTACATTATTTGGACTATTGTCTTCATCTTTGTCGCTATATTTATTACAATGTTTTGGCCATTGTATACTCCAGCCTTCTTCAGGTGGCTGGAATATTGAACTGAACCTTTTATTTTGCTCACTGGGGTAGACTGTCCTAGTTCCATGTGCCATGTTTAATGGATGTCAGTTATCACCTGTTAATTTCCCTCTGAAAGTTCTCCACTGCCTTAACCAGGTATTGAACTCACACTCTTTGGGTCCTGTCACTGAATCTAACTAACGCCTTTATCCACTGTATCCTTGAGGACATCTGTGTATGAATTTCTGGGTATTATAAACCTAATGTCTTCTGCAACCATTTTTACCAGTGCTCATATTGCAATTTTTGCTGTTATCATGCATGTTTTTTACCAGAGTTCATATTGCAATTTTTTTTGTTGTTATCACTTTTCTCTGTAAATAATACTACTAATAATAAAAGACCATTTTTCTGTGTCTGTAATAATATCTATCTAGGTGCATGCAAGTGGTTAGAATGTTTGTTTTCTGACCATAAGAATTTTGCCCTGGTCAATTTCTTAGGGAGGTGACTTTGATGTTATTGGCTTGAAGAAGCAATCTTAGCATGTGGCTCCATTAGAAAGTGCCTGAAAATCATGAAGACACAAGTCATTGTGACTGAGGATTTGAGCATACTGGTCTTGTTCAAACTTTTGATCAAACTAGATTATGCTTGCTCCCCCCAAAAATGTAACTTAGGTCCACTCAGCATAGTTACAGTATAAACTACAGGTGGGCTCTGTAGGTATTGAACAAACACAAATGTGCCTGAACAAGTGTCTGCAACAGGGATTTGTTAGCTTCCATAGCAGACAGGTATGCTCAGAAATTAATAGCCAGCCAATATTATAGCAACATCTAGACTCCAAAGATGAAGATGGCACTTATACAAAACACTTCTCAAAAATAAAAAATTCTATCAATGCAAGACAAAGGCTCCCTAAATAAACCACCCCATGTCCTTTAGGATTGTTAGTTGGGTGCATATTAGCATTGGTCAAAAAATAATTCTATCAGGCACAACATGATTCTGAATTCAATCTCTGGATCTGGAAACGAAATCCATATACTCTGGTTGAGCATGAACTAGCAAAAAATAGCACACCCCCCAAAAAAAAATGATATCAACTCATTGTTGTCATCTATTGACCAAATAGACAACTGATGATGACTGGAGTGTACACAGCTGAAACATGTTTATAATAACAAACAAGGGGGCACAATTGTTTTAATAGTTCATTGTTCTTTTGAAATTCTTGTCAGAATCAATCTTGCAAATTTATAAGTCTACCATTTATCCATGCCTTTAATATTGTTGCCACATTTGATCTGGTGCTTCTTGACAAAATCCAGAGAACATTATCAGTCCCGTCCTTTGTTATAAATATGTTCGTGGTAATTATTCTGAGCTTTCCTCTTTGGTATCTAGACTTCACAAATTTAATTTCAGTACTAGATTGGCAGTTAGGTCTCATACTTTCACTGTTGAAATTGGTAGATGTAACCATAAATTCTACACTAATATCTTCTTCTTCCTTCCTTTTCACTTGTGGACCTCTGTTTGTGTTTCTAGCTTTTCTGTCAACTATGATTATCAAAAATTTAAATGCAATGTCAATCGTTATATTCTGACTTAATTCTTATTCTCTTTAATAGCGCTTTTTTTTCTCATATTTTCTAACACTCAGTAACCTCTTGTGTCCTAGTGGCTTTATTGCTTTACTTGGGTAAAATGATTAAAAAGAAAAAGATGTACAAATATGTTCACAGCAGTAGAAAAATTAAAGAAGCACTATTGTTACTTGCAAAGAGACTTAAGATCTGTGCTTTAATCACTGAGCTAAGTTTTACACGATCATCTTCCTAAATGTCATATGCTCTAAAGAATGTGAAAGCCTTTCATCTGCTTATTATAATGAATCTCACAGAATAATAAACTAAGGTCATCATCAAAAGGATTTTTTGGTAGCCATGTTTCTGATGTTCTGGTCAAAATGATGCCATTGTCAAATGTTTTTTTAAGGAACCACCATTCTCAAAGCTTCCAAGAAGCATTAATGAACCATTGTTGAAATCTATTCTTTGACAATGAAGTGAAAATAAAGACAAGAAATATTTGCAATAGCAATGAATACTCACAGGATGCAACAAAGGCAAGAGAAGTTGAGGAAAGCAGCCGGTCATCTACTTGACACATTTAAGTAGATGGATGGAGAAACACAAAGAGAAAAGAGGGGTCGTAATTGTATCACAATGAGAAAGTGGGGGCTTTAAAGGTGCAAGTATTACTGAAAGCCACAAAAGACAAGAAGCTGTGGAGAGCCATAATCACTTACAATCTGAATGTACATGGCACACAGGCAAGGAGATAAAGAGCCTATTTGAGAATTTTATGCAAATGGATGGAGGGACAAGAATCACAGAAGTAAAAAGGGGTTGTAAAGAAAAAAGTATTGCTGAGAGCAACAAAAAAAACAGGAAGTTGTGGAGAGCCATGATTACTTCTTCAAAATATATAGCACATAGGAAGAGAGAGAGCCTATTTGAGAATGCAAATTGATAGAGGAATGGGTATGAGAATTAGGGGTCGTGAAAGTGCAAGTGTTGTTGAGAGACATAAAAGACAGAAAGTCACAGAGAGTCATGATTGTCCATATGTTTAAAAAAACATGGGACTTTGATAGTGAAAGATATAAAGTGAAAGAAAGAGATCTGGGGAACTTGAGCATTGTAAGAAAGTCAGCCAGAAAAACAAAAGTGGATAAAAGCACTTCTATTTTCGTCACCGCTTTCAACATCTCAAAATCCAGCTGATAATTATGATGGCCTTTTAGCAATCAGTAAATACAAAAAGAACCAAATACTAGTTAAGTACGTGACACATGAGGAGACATGAAGAAGTCTAGAAGGTGCAAGTACTGCAACCCTGCTCATTATCAGAACCCTTGTTGTTTCAATCAACGCAAAATGAAAGAATAAAACTTTTAACAATAAGAGATCAGCTGTGCAACCAAAAGGGAACAAAAGCAGCACATGTAACAAAAAAGTAATTTATCCCCGACCTCTGGCTTTGTGTGAGGTTGTTGCTTTTTCCTGAACTTGGTCAATTTAGTCTCAGAAGAATATGTCTTCACAGAGTAACAATGTTAGTTCAATGTCAAAAGTAGATAAAGCAATACAGCAGCTTGTGTCACTGCTTTAAATGTTTGATCTGAGGCCAAAGTAAACAATTTCTACTTTGCCTTTTTAACAAAGAATACACCAGAGAACTTCATTAAAAAAATGCAATCTCATTGACAAGTAGAATTTGGAACAGACTTCCTCAGAAGCCAGACTTTAAAGAAAATGAACCTAATATATGAACAGCAAGTGTGTATACATGATTTACAGTGCTGTGTGTGTATAGTTGTGACTGTATCCAAGATGGAATTTGTATATAAGTGAATGTGTACATTGGTTTATAATTATATGATATAGTCAATACCTTTCTTCTTTTCTTCTTCTATGTGCTGTGTTCCTTTAGGATGTGGTTCTCCACAATTTCCTGTCCTTTGTAGTTCTTAGTCATTTCATGTTATGTCTCCTAATCCCAGTTCTGCTAACCATTTCCGCAAGCTTGCTAGGCAGGTTATCTGTCCGTATTGCCTTTAATAAAACCTGTGAGTGTTAAATTTTCTGAGCCCTCTTTCTTCATTATGTGCCATAGAAATTTCAGCTCTCTTTCTAATGTTAGGTATAAGTGTCCTGTTTATTTTCCTTTTTCTAAAACTGACATTGCTCTTATGTTCAGTTTATGGTATTCTCAGCATCCTTCTGTAGAACTACATTTCTGCTGTTTCAAGTCTCTTCTTCATTTTTGATATATACATATATTTTTTTTGCAGTAAGCTTCACCCTGTACAAAGCCCAAGGGCCACTCAAGATAGAAAGTTATGTTAAGGCATAGTTTTTATGTATAGAAGGGGAAGATAATGGTTAAGATTGTAGTGAGCAGGGAAACATCATCTTGGGAGTCTGTTCCACAGTGCAGTAGTTCACAGAAAGAAGCTGTTAGAGTGGAACTTCCTTCATGCTGATGGAATATGGAGGAAATGTGAGTTGTTTGCTAGGTATAGGATAGCATGAGGAGTCAGGTACTTACTAGATTGGTACAGGGAGACATTTTACTTGCAACTTTAGCAATGCATCGTATATAAGAGTTTCACTTGAGGTTGTGTGTGAGTTTGAGCCTGAATATCCTCCCAAGGCATGGTGCTTTCTCAAGGGGACATCCATTCATCGTGACTGGCTTCACGTGACTAGTTCAGGAGCCTGATCAGTGGTGATAGAATGTAACTAGTTTGTTTTTTGAGGCATTGAATGTAACCAGCCAGATTTTTTTTTCCTACTGAGAAGTTAGTCCCTGATCAGAAGAGAGATCAGCTGCCAATCTCTGATCATCAAGAGTTTTAGAGGTGTGTCCATATATTGTCATATCATCAGCATAGATGTTTACAAGTGGTCTGAGTATATTCTTAGGCAGATCATTTATGTAAATAAGAAAGTGGGTTGGTCTAAGAAGTGACCCCTGGGGGATGCCTGCATAGACTGCCAGGACATCGGTGGACTAGCCGTTAATAACTACCTTCAGGGATCTACCTGTTAAGAAGGATTTTATAATTGAGAAAACCTTCTATAAGTGGAGATCTTGTGTAGCAAACCTTTGTGCCACACCGTTTTGAAGGCCTTCAAGATACCTAATGTTATTGTCCTTGAGGTGTATACATGTCATCAAGAGCTTCACTTAGCTGTGATGAGACTGTCTAGCATTCACTGAAAAGAGTTTAGTACTTTTTTCTTTGCTTTTAATACTGATGCAAGATTGAGCATTAAGCAGTGAGAATATAAAATCAAAATTGAAATGCTGCAACAGGCTAGAGACTTGTCAATCAGTGTCTAAGTAAGCTATGGACATTGATCTGCTCTTGATGTGCGTAAGTAGGCTACAGACTTATTGATCTAACTTTATTGATAAGTGCATGTAGACTACAAATATTGATCAACCCTTGTAGATGAGTGTCTAAGCAAGCTATAGACTTATTGATCTACACTTGTAGATGATTATAAGTAGGTTAAGAAATTATTATAGATGATTGTATAAGTAGACTACAAACTATTCATCTAACATATTTTCATTTTATTTGTTTAATGACATATGAACTCCTTATGGGTTATTTCATGCTGAAATTTAATTTTCTTTTGGGCTTTGAAGTAATTAACATATGATATGTTATTCTGCTTTCACAACTGAATACATGGTAAATAATATTCAGCTTTAGTGCATATACATATTTGTGGGGACATGATTACTACAGGCAGTGATATATGTGTTTTATGCTGTAGTTTGTTGAAGTCATATTTTGGAATACAGCTTGATTTCTTTAAGAAATTGTAGGATATTATATGGATTAATGTCATGAAAGAGTTCTTTTATGTTGGTTGATTTTGTTTGGCAGCATATCAAAGTTTATAGGTTATTTAATGCCAAATCTAAATATTTTGAATACAACTCTATGGCTTCAATTAAATATATACTATAAATAGGTACTGTCGATAATTTTACTAGAAATATATATTGTCGGTATTGTTTTATATAAAAATGTATTTTTATACTTTCATAATGTTTTGCTTTTACTTGGAGGGTCATTATTTGCCCATAGCTGGGACTCTAACAGTTGCTACCACCCAGGTCAGGGTGAACCTGGGAACAACAGCAATTAAGATGTAGTTACACACTCCTCAAAACATCCAATCTCCCAATCAGAGGCCATGCTGGTGGACGTAGTTTATTGTCATACCCAGGAGTAATCTCCCCTTGTCAATGTGTGTATAAGTAAGCTACAGTCTTAATATTCTACTCTTGTAGATGACTATAGTTCATGAAATTACTGATCTACCCTTAAAGATGAGTGTATAAGTAGCCTACAGACTTAATGATCTACCTTTGTCAATATGTGTCTTACAGACTTATTGATCTAGTCTCATAAATAACTTTAAATAGGTTACAAAATTATTGATCTACTCTTGCAGATGTGTATAAGTAAGCTACAAACTTACTGGTTTGTCCTTGTCAATGTGTGTAATAAGTAAGCTACAGACTTATTAATCTACTCTTGTAGATGTGTGTATAAGTAGGCTAAAGACTTATTGACCTACCCTTGTCAATGTGTGTAAGTAATCAACTTATTGTTCTACTCTTGGAAATGAATGTTCCGTGTGTGGCAGAAATATCTCCCATATAATGGTAGTGGCAATGGTGTCTTCCTCTGGCTAATGTCTTAAATTATGTGGGAGGTATATCTGTCTCTATAGACTTATTGATCTACCTTTAGAGATGAGTGCAAAAACTTTGGAAACAAAAAGTCTTGTAAATAAGAATTCAATTTAATATTACATTCTTTTGTTGTCTGCCAAAACTTACTAGATTAGAAATATGTATTAATCTAAGTTGATAAGTTATTATTCACATTTGTTTTTGATTATTTCCTTTTGCCTCTGAAAATCATTGAAGCTGCAAAACCTGTGCATAGATAATCATTGACGTCTTTTGTCCAGATTGTCTTTATTACTTTCTAAAGATTATCAATGATGGTGGCTGGATTTTATTGGATTATGTGCTTGTTCCAAGAGGTTAATAAAATTATGATCCCAAAAGATTTTTTTTTTTTTTTTACACAGTTAAGGACACTTGTACTTAACATCAGAAAAAGACAGTTGAAATTTCTAGAGTACATAAGGGGGAAAGAGGGCTTGGAAAATTTGATACTCACATGTACATATATAGGACATATTGATTTGGTTTGTTTTACTTTGTATTACGGCATATCAATTTTGATGGGTTATTTAATACCAGTAAGATTTTTATTGCTGGAAATATTTTTTTTCAAAAATGTATTGTTTGTAATATTTTTTCTTCAAAAATATGTTGCCGGTAATATTTTTTTCTTCAAAAATGTATTGCTGGTAATAATTTTTTTTAAAACTAATGTATTGCTGATATTCAAATGTATTTTTATACTTTCATAGTGTTTTGATCCTTTTTGGGGTGTTAACTATTTACCCATAGCTGGGACCCTGACAGGTGCTGACATCCTGGATCAGGGTGAACCTGGAAACTCCAGCAATTAAGAGGTGGTTCCATGCTTCTCAAAACCTCCTGATCAGAGACCTTGCTCTCGGATGTAGTTTATCGTCTTACCCAGGACACCATGCATTCTGTCTTCTTGCAACTGGTGGTTAGTCCTTCCTTCTTGCTTTCCTTTTGAATGCTTAGTTTATCGTCTTACCCTGGACTCGGATGTAGTTTATCATCATGTCCAGGACAGACAGGACATATTGAAGCAAGAGGAACAGGAAAACAAAGCATAACCTACCTAGTGAGCTTGAATAAATGGATATCAGAACAAGGTTTAAGATAACAAAAAGACGAGATTTATTAAGAGCTACTAAATTCAGGCAATTGTGGGGAGCCATGATCACCATGTCCTGAAGAAACATATCACATAAAAGAAAAAGTTATATGGCATCAAATTTATGATATAGCTGGTATTACTTTTGTAGTGATTATCATCACCACCACATGCATAGATACAGATCATATGACAAGCATTCATTGGCTAATCTCCTCAACTAGCTTGCTGATTGGTCAATTCCGACCAATCAGATTGCCTGCATGTGAGGAATGATATTTTCCCCATGCACAGCTTTGGAGCCGATCACGTGTTACACCACCTTATATAAACAAAACACGAGTAAGCCTTCCCTCTTCGTTTTCTCTTTCATCTCCTTCCTTGCTGCCAAGATTTAATCTTCAAGAGCTCTCTTCTTGACCTTGCAGTCAGACGTTAAAGAACATTACCAACATTCATGCAAGTACAAACCCTTAAATCTTCCAAACTTTACCAACTTTTCCAACTCACATTTCTTAACATGCAACAGGACTTTATTCTTCCAAAACTACAGTTAATAATTAATTCAACTTCATGAGCTCCAGTACCAATATTTCCCAAATCTAAGAGACGTAACTCTATCAAACTTTTAGCTTATATGCATGTACATCAAAACAAATAAATTCAAATGTTATGTTTTGAACCATTACATTCTGTCTTGTATTTTTGCTATGTGCTATTTGATGTCAAATATAAATTGCATTTGACTGCCACATTTGATGGTGACATCCAGCGTCTTTGCTGTCCTTTTCCACGTCATTCCTAATCAAAGTTAAATAAATGTGGTAAGGTCCGCTACATTTGATTAACAATCCTTCACATTTTTATTGCTGACCCATTGTTCATTGCGGATCTCACTATACTTTCTTTGATTTGTCCTGTCATAAAAATAGGGGAAACAATTTGGGGGTGGGGGTTGTAGATTAGCATTTTTTTTAGACCTTCCTTAAGCCAAAACATTTATTAGAATTGAAAAATAGTGATTTTTTTGTCATTTTAGAAAAGGCTTCCCATTTATAATATAAATACAGTGTCAAATTGATCCCTAGATTTCTTTGTAGCTTATTTTTATTTACAAATTTCATGTTTGAAACTGCTTACATTATTGATAAGTTTACACTATTATGAATTAAGAAAAAAAGGATCACATCAGTAGTACACAGCTATCACTGATGTAAACTCAGTTTCAAACATTCAATCTTCCACTGGTCCAATTTCAATGATTCTTAGCTCATTCAAAAGCCCTAGAAAAGTTAGGCACAGGAAACGATTTTTGTTGAGCTCAGATTCAGGGCTGCCAGATTATGTGAGGTTAAAAATATACATTAATATATTATATCCCATTATATAGGTTTACTTAATTAAGTATTATGTTACACTAACTTTTCAAACGTTGAATGTATAACTAATTCTAATTTCTATTTTCCCATCTTTATACCATATTAATTTTATCTTATAAATTGTCCCCTGCTCTGTCATCCATGAAATGAAAATAATTGTTTGTACCGAAAATAAGGATCTACATACATCAAATTGTCTCTAAATTAAGAAGAATTATCATTGAACTTTTAAAAGGTAAGCTTAAACATTAATTTAATACTTAAATGCAGCAATCAATTTTGAGTTCTTCTGTAGTTTATTGCATCTACTCCTCCCTAGCTACTGTGATGATGGCTAAACCAAGAGTCCTCCATCGGAGCTAGCTTAAATGCCACCCTATGAGGTGGCTTTTAAGCTAGTTTGTAAATAAAAATAATATGCAGATAATCCTTTAAGAATCTAGGGATTGAATTAACACTGTATATTTATTATGAACAGGACATCTTTTCTAAAATCATAAAATCTCAATACATTTCAATTCAGACAAATGCCATGGGTAATGGTAATATTAGTTGTTTCCTTATAAGGAAACATTTGGCATTCATTGCCTGAGCAGCTAGAACTACAGTCAATTGAAATCTTTCTCTTAAAAAAATTTTTGATGAAAATAGGCTTCTCAAGTCCAGTAGCTGTTATTCTTTCCAGTACTGATGGGAGTTTCCTTCCTCACCTTTTGTTTGAAGTAGCATGGAGGGTCAGCATCTTGATTATGTCATTGTTTTCTCTTTGAGTTACAGGTGCTATTCATGTTGCTGCTGTTGAAAGTCCTCAAGGAACATAGTTTCTGTTATCTAGTGTACTTCTTTGTTTGCAATTGTCATGCAGGTCATCATCAAGACCCTCAGGTATCACATTTTTTTTTTAATCATTTCATCCCAAGCAAGGTGGGAATGCCACTAGTATGCAGGAGGTTACAAGGAGTGAAAGTTAGAGAAAAAGACTGAGTATAGGGTGGATTGAGGAAAGGATAAAAGACAAATGGGATTCAAGAAAGCAGTAGATGGTGATTGACATTGCATTTAAACTTTTGAAGATGGTAGTTATCAGGGAAGCAAGGAGGCAGAAGGGAGATCCACAGGTGGGAAGTGTGAGAAAAACTGTTGGAGTAGAAGTGACGGTTATATTTAACTATTTCAACATTAAAAGGGTGGGACCTAGATGCCACTCTAATGGCACACTTAAATTCATGAAACCACAGTACCAGGGGAAAAAGCTTCTCAGAGAGGTTGCCATGAAAATATTTGTAGAAAAGTCAGAGGGAAGCCATGTCATGTTGGTGAGAAAGTTACTGAAGTCAAGATGCCAAGTCAGGATTGATTACATTGCAGATCCTTCTTTGGATTTTGTCAAGAATCTCAAATTTTAACCATTGATCTTAGGAAGTGGTTGTATACAGCTGACAATTTAGATATTTCTGAATGAGTTTGGCGTTATGTATGTAATGAAGGCTAATCTATAAAAATTATTGTCCCCCAACCCCCAAATTTTCCTTGTTTTTTTTTATAAGCATGTCAGTTTGCATAAATACTACCCTATTTCTTATCTAAATCAATTCATTCAAAAGAAGGCACTAATAAAAAAACACTTCCCTTGTAATTACCAATTTTTTACCTTGAGTTAATATATATTTAGTCTCTGTCAAATTTTTGAACAAAATATTTTAAACCAAATGTCATTTCCCTCAGTATTTGTTTATATTTCTGAGATGAGGTATTATGTACACTATTTACATTATTTGGGCTATTGTCCTCATCTTTGCTACCATATTTATCACAATATTTCAGCTATTGTATGCTCCAGCCTTCTTCAGATGGTTGGAATGTTGAACTGAACCCTTTATTTCGTTCACTGGGTTAGACTGTTCTTGAGGACACATGGCACAGTGGATAAAGGCGTTAGTTAGATCCAGTGACAGAACCCAAATAGTGTGAGTTCAATACCCGGTTAAGGCAGTGGAGAACTTGAAGACGGGAATTAACAGGAGATAACTGATAACTGACATCCATTAAACATGGCACATGAAACTAGAACAGTCTACCCCAGTGAGCAAAATATTGTCATAAATATGGCAAGAAAGATGAGGACAATAGTCTGAATAATGTAAATAGTGTCATTTCCCTTCAGGGTGTAAATGGTCATGTCTCGCCACAGTTTTCTTTTCTTCGTAATCTGTGAGTTGTCATGTCTTCTTGTGAAAGCTAGTAGAGTGCTTTCCTGTTGCCTTGTTGATGGTTTTGAATTCAAAATAGTCCTCCTCGATTGTCACTGAAGGATGAAGAATCAAAAATATGATACTCACAAGGATGTTAAAACTAGCATCCAGTTGGAAGACAAAAAGAAAGTGGGGTCTAACTCCATACAGACAGCATTCATGGCGTAATCATGGATATTTACTGAGCACAGTATCCACATCAAAATCAGCAGCCAATCAGGACCTAGAGAATAGGCTTTCCCAAGCAGCAGAATGGAATATCTAAGGAAGAAGAAAAAGCCATCAGTGGAAGAAGGAAAGATTAGAGAGAGATTGAGAGAGAGAAATACAGCGACAAACTGAGTGGAAGCGAATGAGGAAGAGGAAAAAACAAAGGAACGTCAGGGCGGAACCAAAGTTTATAGAAAAGGAAGAATGAGAAGAAAAAAGTAAGAGGTAAAAAGAATTCAAAGAAAGAAGAAACAATGTAAAAAAAAGGCAAGAATAAAAGAGAAGCGAAAGAAATGGATGTAGAAGTAAAGGGTGAAGTAAAAGATCGCTTAAATAAGAAGAAGAACACGTGAGAAGAAGAAGAAGAAGAAGATGATGATGAAGAAGAAGAAGATGAAGAAGATGAAGAAGAAGAAGAAGAAGAAGAAGAAAAAGAAGAAGAAGAAGAAGAAAATGAAGAAGAAGAAGAAGAAGAATAAGATGAAGAAGAAGAAGAAGAAGAAGATGAAGAAGAAGAAGAAGATATCCCAGTCTGTTATATAAGCCATTCACCAATTGGCCCAGACAGGTTGTCAGAGCAGACTCAACTTCCAATACAGTCAGGGACTGTCTGTTGTCTCACCAAAAAATCTTACAAAAAATAGGGACCCTAGTCTACCTTACTATTTAATCCATAGAGTACATGTTAGATAGGGAGAAAGATAGAACAGAAATATTCTTTTTGTTTATGACGTGTCCCTTCAGGACATGGACAATCATGGCTCTTCACAATTGTCTGTTCTATGTAGCCTTATTAAATTTTGTCTTTTTGCTATCTCATCTAATCTCTGTTGTGTCAATCATTTACACAAGCTGGTTAGATAGGCTATGCACTGCTTTCTTATGTCATTCTTGCCTTTAATATGCCCTGTGAGCATCAAAATTTCCAAGCCCTCTTTCCTTATTATGTTCCCTTAAAATTTCAACTATTTCCATAAAAGAATCCCTTTTGTTTCCATTTTCACTAAAACTTTGTTGATGTATTCAGTTAATGGCATTCTCGGCATCCTTCTGTAGAACTACATTTCTGTTGCTTCAAGTCTCTTTTTCATGTGTTATGAGATTGTCCAGTATTCACTACCATATAGGAAGATTGATATTATTAACAGTTCAGTAAAAAGATCTTATTCTTGATTTGTGGGTAGGGTTTCCAAACATTTACAAGACACTGTAGGCATATGATTGCATGTATATGTTTTCTTATGAATATAATGTTAACCCTTCAATCTTTACTAGAAAGTTTTGTGTGTTTGCTATTCCTCCTATTTCAGGTTCAATCATCCATTTACACAAGCTCGCCAGGTAGGTTATGCATGGTTTTCATTTGTCTCTCTTGATCTCAATATGTTCTGTGAGTGTCAAATTTTCCAAGTCTTCTTTTCTCATTGTGTCTTGGATATTTCAACTGATTTTTCTTAAAAATTATCTTGTTGTTTAAATACTTCATCCGTGGTATTCTCAGCATCTTTCAGTAGAACCCGGGGTGGTAGCACCTGTTAGGGTCCCAGCTATGGGCAAATAGTTAACCCCGAAACTGAGGTAAAAAGTACTATAAAAGTGTAAAAATAGGCTTTAATACTAGAAATACTTTGTAAAAAATTATTATCAAAAGTAAATTTTAAAAAACTTACCAGCAATACGTTTTTGAAAAAAAGACTATTACCAGCAATACATTTTTGAGGAAAAAATATTTCCAGAAATAGATTTGTGACAAAAGAAAAATATTACCAGGAAAAAAAATAAGTTGTCGGCATTAAATGACCCACTGAGGTTGATATGCTGCAAAACAAAACAAAACAAACCAAACCTTCAGTAGAACCACATTTCTGCAGCCTCAAGTCTTCTTGCCATCTGTGAAAAAGCTGTCCAGCATTCAGTGCAATATAAGTGGATTGACATTACATCACAGTTGTGCATTCTATCCTAATAAAAGGCCACGTTAAAGGAAACAGGACTGTACATAGGCATTAGAACAAAGTATAGAGATATAAGGTAGTTTTTGATACCAACATTCTCTGACATAGAGGAGGATATAAATTAGATAGCGGTTCACCATTCTTTTCTTTCTTTCTAATGAAATTCTCCTGTTTCTTATTACCTTTTATAAGACTGTAAATTTGGAATTTACAGGTGTCTGTTTTTATTTGAATCAAGATTTTGTGTCCCCATTGAATTGCTTCTATTATAAGCGTAACAAGTGTTAGAGAAAAATTCAAATCAACATCAGCCTTCATTTAATCTTTCATTCGTACGAAAATGGTTACTGCTAAATTTGGATGTTAACCAGTCACAGATAAAGAGCTGATAAAAAAAAAAGAATGTTTTGCTGTGCAGGCAAAGTTAACCTTTATCACTCTGTATATAATTTCATTTGCTGTGCAAAAAGTTTATCCTGTCTCTGAATCTGAATTTCATAGTTGTGTTGTCATATCCTGTTATGGCAACAGAAAACACCTTTGAGTGAAATTAACAATAATGTTACTGCAATTGATAAAGAATGCAGTAGAAAAGGAAGTAATATTAATAATGCAGAGTGCTAAAGGTTAAAAGCTCAAACACCACATATAAATGCTTATGTTTGTGCAAGCGTGTGGTGGGTGATGTAAGTCTGCCTTGACAAGCTATATTTACAAGTACAACTTGCAGGCTCTCATTGATTGGTGTTGAAAATGAATCTACGACTCCCTATTTGCATCAGCTCTGAATTAAATAACAATGTAGACTGACCTTGTCAGGTTTAGATGGAAGCCTGTCTAGGAGAAAGACAACTTTTAATCCAAAAAGAAGACAATAGAAAATTATCAGATAAATGACACTGTGTTTTAACATCACTGGTTCTTAAGCATTTCAGTTTTGTTTTTAACCATTTCACTCCAAGTAAAGCAATAAAGCCACTAAGAAGCAAGAGGTTACTGAGTGCTTGAGAATATGAGAAAAAACTACAATTAAGGAAAGAGGACAATAAATGAATTAAGAAGACAGAAGATAATGATTGACATTGCATTTACATTTTTGAACATCAAAGTTGACTGAGAAGCAAGAAGCCAGAATAGAATTTTACAAGAGAGAAGTGCAAGAGAAGAAACTGTTAGCATAAAAGTTACAGGTTACATCTAGCCATTTCAGTTGTAAAATGATGAGAGCTTGCCACCCAATCTAGTAGTGCACTTAAATTCATAAAGTCTAGGTACCATAGAGGAAAGTTCCTCAACAGAATAGATGACAATTGACATTAGTAATCAAGAAGACAGTAGATAACAGACATTGCATTTAAATTTTTGAAAATCAAACTTGATTGGGAAGCAAGAAGCTGGAAGAGATTTCCACAATTAAGAAGAGTGATAGAATAAACTGTTAGCATAAAACTTACAGGTTACATCAGTTGTAAAATGATGAGAGCTTGCCACCCAGTCTAGTAGTGCACTTAAATTCATAAAGTCTAGGTACCATAGAGGAAAGTTCCTCAACAGAATAGATGACAATTGACATTAGTAATCAAGAAGACAGTAGATAAC
>CAHIKZ030000227.1:30000-60000 GCA_903632075.3 Acanthosepion pharaonis
TACAAACTCACAAGCACATTAGGCTGATTGTCATAAAGTAAGTCCATCCACACATTTCACACCACATTATTACACTTAAAGAAACTTCACTGCAAGGGAAATTGAACATTTTATTGTTATTTTATTCTTTTTTTTTCAGAAAGATACATGTTATGACTTATTGACTGATATGTTGCTTCCAATTTTCCTTTGGAAAATAAATTTTTTATGTATCATTTAAAATATGTGTTACTATTGTTGTTGTTAAATGTTTGGAATCCTGACACTCAGATAGCAACAAAAACCTGAGTAGATAGATCCAAACACTATGGTTATGGTGTGCTTTTTTTATTTGCTGAGTTAGTTGGATGTTTTTCATCATTTATCAGAGAATAAATGATAAACAGAACAAGTTAAAAAAGAAAGCCAGAGCTATTAAAAGACGTGTCCTCAAAGGACTGAGCAACTGTATATGTTCAAAAATTCAGATATAAATAAAATATATCTGTAAAAAAGACACTGAATAAAATACAAATTGAAAACTGTTCTTTACCAATATGTTTTGCCCCCTAAGCAAATTTATCAAGGTAAATGCAAGGATTTTACTTTACATTATGTATTTATGAAGTGGAGGAAAAATATTAAGTTTTCAAAATTTTAAATCTAAGAACAGTCTAAAATATTATTAAAACTAATTGTGTAAGTAAAGGTAAACTATGGAAGACATTAAGTGATGTAATTTAATGCTTTGTCTAAATTTTTGTCTATTTATTTTAAGTAAGTTCCTTTAATATTGTCTGATAAGCTTAATTGAAAAGTAATTGTCATCTTTGATAATGGCTTATGTAAGCCGAAAGCTTAGATTGGATTTAAACATGTATTAATATGGTGATTTTCTTTTGTCCTTCAATGATAATGTTAGTAAGCTTATCAGACAATATGAAAGGAACTTACTTAAAATAAATAGACAAAACTTGTCTATATTATTTAATGAAACATGCATCTATATATATATATATATATATATATATATATATATATATATATATATATTGAGCTGAAAATTTTACTGTATAATGCTTCATCTATATGATTAATATTCACTAAAGAATTAAGTACATTAACAAACGCGATTATGTTAAAGAATAAATATTTGTTATGTAAACTGAATGCATTTGCTGTCTATATTTCTCAATGTGGTGTTTACATTATTTACATTGTTTGGTCTCATCTTCGTTGTCATACTCACAATGTTTCAGCTGTTGTACACTCAAGCCTTCTTCAAGTGACACATGGTCCAGTGGATAAAAGTGTTGGTTGAAGTAATCCAGTGACTTGATCCAAAGAGTTGTGAGTTCAATATCTGGCCTCATCAGAGATGAACAAAAACTTGGAGAGTTGATTTAAAGTGAAAATGAGATTATCTGAAAAAGGCATGGCTCATGGAACTGAGACAATCTACCCTGGTGGATGAAATAAATGATTAGGATTGAAATTTCAATCATCTGAAGAAGGCTGGAGTCTACAACAGCTGAAACATTGTGAATAAGACAACAAAGATGAGGACAACAGTCCGAATAATGTAAATAGTGTAAATGAATGCTTTTATCATCAGTAGGCTATAGACTTTTTGCAGATCTGCTGTTAGGATAAAGGTTATTGGTACAATATAGAATTATAGAATTATTGAGCCGAGTTCAAATTCCTTCTAATTTGTTCCATTCACTTTTGCCTAAATACTTTTGGCAAAGGCATGAGTCTATCTCTTCTCCTTCACCCCAGCTATGAGTTAAATAGTAGGGTAGACTGGGATCTCTAGCCTTCAGTTGCACCTAGTCCAAGAGAAGGACAACTTTGAATTGAAAACAATGGAAAAGCAATGGGAATTCATTCCACTATCTTTCTGAAGAAGTCATTGACAATTTGCAGATTTAAAAAAAAAAATAATCTCCATGACCAGCTATGTCTTAAAGGAAAATGATATTAAAAAAAAAATAATCTCCATGACCAGCTATGTCTTAAAGGAAAATGATATTAAAAAAAAAAATTAAATTTACAGACTGGACTATTGATGTAACTATATATATATATATATATATATATATATATATATATATATATATATATATCATAATGATAATATAGTAATAATGATGAGGACAACAGTCCAAAAATGAAAATAGGGTAAATATATATATATATTTACCAAATGCAAATAGGCTCTGGTGAGCATACAATGGCCAAAATGTGAATAGAGCAATAATGATGATGACAACAGTCCAAAAAATACAAATAGGGTATATATATATATATATATATATATATATATATATATATATATATATATATATATTGCATTTACCCTATTTGCACAATGGCTGAAATGTGGATATAGCAATAATGATGATATTCACATTTCAGCCATTATATGCTCACCAGAGCATACAATGAATGAAACATTGTTCAGAAAATATCACATGTAGAAGGCAGGAGTGTAAAAGAGTCAAAACATTGTGAATGCAGCAATAAAGATGAGGACAACAATCGAAAAAACGTTGATAGTATAAATACTTCAAATACCACATCTCAGAAATATAGGCCAATATATATGCCAATACAGGCAGTGTAGCCATAGGAATGAACATTGCATAGTGACTGTCAATTTCATAAATGAATGCACACTTTAGAATAAATCAGATTTGGTTTGAAGATTTTAAGGCATGAAACTGATATTTCACTATACAGTGATCATTTTAATATGCACTCTCTATAACTACAGGGTGCAATTGGTAAATTTTCGCCATTTTATATCTTTAATTTTCCACGTGTGTTTTGTTTGTTTTGATTTCATTGACTGCACAGTAAAGTAGGGTTAGTTGAGCACCATCCATGAGAAAAAGATCACCATGGCGCAATTCACTCAGCCAGAAATTAGGAAATGACATGCTGTGCTGCTTGGCATTTGCACCAGAAATAAACATTTCAGAATGTTTGGGTGTCAATCAGAGGAGAGTACAGAGGATTTGGAAAGAGTTGGATGAATCTAATGGTGATTATGAAGGTGCTTGGAGTGATGACGATGTTATGCCTCTATCTTCACACAGGGGCTCAGATTCAACCCAGAGGACTACATCAAGTGCCTTGGTGGGGTAGTGCTGCTCTGGGTCAAGAGGGCAGCTGCTGGAAGACCCTACGTCTGGTAACAGGACTCTGCACCATACCACACAAGCAGGAGAGCCCAATCATGGTTGTCAGACAACTTCTAGGACCACATCACCTCTCACATCTGGCCACTTAATTCCTCAGACTGCAACCCCCTTGAATATTATGTATGGAGTGCAGTTGAGCAAGAGACCAACAAAACTCCTTGTAGCACCAAAGATGACCTGAAGGCAACAATTATGGAAGTATTCACCAACTTAAAGAAAGAGGCTGTCCAAAAGAGTTGCAGAAAATTCTGAAGTCATCTGGAAGCCGTGGTTGAAGCCAATGGCAATTTTTTTGAATAAATTTACTCTTTTATATTTCAAGATATATTTGTGTAATTTTTGTAAATATATCTGTTAAAATGAGATGTCAGTCTTATTTTCATTTTTGCATAATTTAGATGACAAAAGTATACATAGAGAGTAAATAAAACATTTCCTTCTTAACTAGAAACTCAAAAATGCCTCAGCCAGAGACTCCAAAGTACTTCAAAATACCTCAAGTAGCAAGTCTAAAATACCTGAACCTGACTTCAAAATACTTCAAACAAAGATTCCAAAGTACTTCTACTAATGACCCCAAAGTATTTTTTAAAAATATTCCAAAGTACATTCAGATTTAAATGTCTTTTGGATTTTAAAACACTACCAGTATGAAGCTACACACACACACACAAAGAAAAAAATTCTACATAGCATTTTTTGAAGTATATAAAATGTTGTTAACCAGTTTTAGAGTTTTTTTTTTTCCATTATTTTGCATAAAATTTTAATTATTTTTACTTTTAGAATGATAATTTTTTTTTTTTTTTTTTTTTATATCAAAGCTAGCTTGGAATTTCTGGCTGAACCAGATGTTGACACCCAAAGCAACTCTGCTTTACCTTACGGTTAATGTTGGTTTGTGCTGTGAACAAGATATTTGTACTCTTTGGGTTGATTATGTTACAGCAACCAGCCTAAAAATGCAAGAATTTCACAGAATGATAGCAAAATGTGTCTACAAAGATTTCTATCTCATTTTCCAGATACTTCTATATTTTATCTTTACAGACACATACACCTTACTCTTCCCATCTCATTTCCCTTGATCAACACTTTTTATTTTATCTTTTTTCTTTCTTTCTTCATATCATTTATTCTTTTCTTCATCTTTTTTTTCTCTTTCATTCTGTCATTTTTCTCTTTTTCTTTCTTTAAATGCTTTTTCATCTAAAATAGTTTTTTTCTTATCTTTTATATATTATTTTACTTTTATTTTTTTTTGCTTTTTCTTTATTTTTACTCTTTTTTTCATTCTTTGTCTTTTTCACTTTTTATGATTTAATTTTTTCATCTTTGCTTCTCCATTTTTCCTTTTTTTTCTTTTCTTCCTTTGAATATTTTGTGTTCTTGATTCCCTTTCTTGATATTTTCCATTTTAGGCTCCTCTTTTTTAATATTCACTCTAACTTCTTTCTTGCTTTTTAATCTTCATTCTAACCTCTTCCTTTCTTTTCTAAATTCTTTCTTTCTATTTTTATTTTAAATTCTTTCTCTTTTTTATTCTTCATTCTAACTTCTTCCTTTCTTTTTAACGTTCATTCTAACTACTTCTTCTTTTTTATTCTTCATTCTAACTTCTGCTTCTTTTCTAATCTTTATTCTAACTTGCTCTTTTTTAATGTTTGTAGTAACTTCTCAATTTTATTAATTCTTACAATGCTTAATTTTCTTCCTCCTTTCTAATATTTTTCTCATTTTCTTTCTTCAACTTTCTATCTTTCAATATATTTTTATCTTTATCATTCTACTCTTTGAATATTTTTCTTAAGGTATTCTTTCAGCTTTATTAAATGAAAATAGAATATTTCTAATAGTTTTTTATTCTCTTTCTTTTTTATCTATCTTTAACAGCCTTTATTTTTTGATGACTGAATGAAATTTATTTTTCTTCTTTTTATGCACTTCTTCCTGCTTTATCATACAATTTTTCCTTCCTCCTTTTTTCTTATGTTCTTATGTTCTTCATTCTCTAATAATTTTTTTATCTTTATGTTTCCCTCTTTTTATGCATTCCTTCATATTTTATTCAAATCTTTTCTCTTTATCTGCTTTATATTTGTACATTTCTTTTCTTCTTCATTTTTTCTTTCTTCTTTTAAGTCTTTTTTACTTCTCAGATATTTTCTATACTCTTTCCTTTCTCTTTGTTTTTTCTTTTTGCATTTGTTTTCTCTTTCCTTTCTACCGTCCTTTTCTTTGTTTTCTCTTTCCTTTCCACCGTCCTTTTCTTTGTTTTCTTTCCTTTCCACCGTCTTTTTTTTTGTTTTCTCTTTCCTTTCCACCGTCCTTTTTTTTTTTTCTCTTTCCTTTCCACCGTCCTTTTCTTTGTTTTTTTCCTTTTCCTTTTCTTTGTTTTCTCTTTCCTTTCCACCGTCCTTTTCTTTGTTTTCTCTTTCCTTTCCACCGTCCTTTTCTTTGTTTTCTCTTTCCTTTCCACCGTCCTTTTCTTTGTTTTCTCTTTCCTTTCCACCGTCCTTTTCTTTGTTTTCTCTTTCCTTTCCACCGTCCTTTTCTTTTTTTTCTTTCCTTTCCACCGTCCTTTTCTTTTTTTTTTCTCTTTCCTTTCCACCGTCCTTTTCTTTTTTTTTTCTCTTTCCTTTCCACCGTCCTTTTCTTTGTTTTCTCTTTCCTTTCCACCGTCCTTTTTTTTGTTTTCTCTTTCCTTTCCACCGTCCTTTTTTTTTGTTTTTCTTTCCTTTCCACCGTCCTTTTCTTTTTTTTTTTCTTTCCTTTCCACCGTCCTTTTCTTTTTTTTTCTCTTTCCTTTCCACCGTCCTTTTCTTTGTTTTCTCTTTTCCTTTCCACCGTCCTTTTCTTTTTTTTTTCTTTCCTTTCCACCGTCCTTTTCTTTGTTTTTTCTCTTTCCTTTCCACCGTCCTTTTCTTTTTTTTTCTCTTTCCTTTCCACCGTCCTTTTCTTTGTTTTCTCTTTCCTTTCCACCGTCCTTTTTCTTTGTTTTCTCTTTCCTTTCCACCGTCCTTTCCTTTTTTTTTTCTCTTTCCTTTTCCACCGTCCTTTCCTTTGTTTTTCTTTCCTTTCCACCGTCCTTTTCTTTTTTTTTTCTTTCCTTTCCACCGTCCTTTTCTTTTTTTTTTCTTTTCCTTTCCACCGTCCTTTTCTTTTTTTTTCTCTTTCCTTTCCACCGTCCTTTCCTTTTTTTTCTCTTTCCTTTCCACCGTCCTTTCCTTTTTTTTTCTCTTTCCTTTCCACCGTCCTTTCCTTTTGTTTTCTCTTTCCTTTCCACCGTCCTTTCCTTTTTTTTCTCTTTCCTTTCCACCGTCCTTTCCTTTTTTTTTTCTTTCCTTTCCACCGTCCTTTCTTTTTTTTCTCTTTCCTTTCCACCGTCCTTTTCCTTTTTTTTTTTTTCCTTTCCTTTCCTTTCCTTTTTTTCTTTCCTTTCCATCCTTTCCTTTGTTTTCTCTTTCCTTTCCACCGTCCTTTCCTTTGTTTTCTCTTTCCTTTCCACCGTCCTTTCCTTTGTTTTCTCTTTCCTTTCCACCGTCCTTTCCTTTGTTTTCTCTTTCCTTTCCACCATCCTTTTCTTTGTTTTCTCTTTCCTTTCTACCGTCCTTTCCCTTGTTTTCTCTTTCCTTTCCACCATCCTTTTCTTTGTTTTCTCTTTCCTTTCCACCATCCTTTTCTTTGTTTTCTCTTTCCTTTCCACCATCCTTTTCTTTGTTTTCTCTTTCCTTTCCACCATCCTTTTCTTTGTTTTCTCTTTCCTTTCCACCATCCTTTTCTTTGTTTTCTCTTTCCTTTCCACCATCCTTTTCTTTGTTTTCTCTTTCCTTTCCACCATCCTTTTCTTTGTTTTCTCTTTCCTTTCTACCGTCCTTTCCTTTGTTTTCTTTTTCTTTCCTACTGTCCTTTTCTTTTTCATCTTTTCTTTCCTTTAATTTATTTCTTTTTTATTATTCTTCTTTCAAATATATTTTTTATTCGTGGTACTTTGTTTTTGTTATTTTTTTCTTCTTTTCATTTTCTTCTTCATATCTATTTTTCATTTATTTCTTCATACTTTTTATTTTCTTCAGTTGTAACATTCATTTTATTTGAATCCTCTTTTTCTTCATCTGTTTTTCATTTTGCTTTTTTTGTCTTTCTTTTATTGCATTTTTTTTGTTTTGTTTTTTTCAAATTCCCTCTATTTTTCTGTTCTTTTTTTTTTGTTCTCTCTTTCCTTCATTCCTTCCTTCCTTTCTTTCTTTCTGACCTTCACTTCCTTCTACTCTTATTTTTATTATTCTTCTCTTTCTTCTCATACTAAATTTTTTCATTCTCCTTCATTATAAATTCTCATTTTACATCTTTGTCTTCTCTTATTTCCATCATCTTTTAACTGTAGCACACACAAAACCCTGCAGAGATTTCTGCTCCATTTATTCATCCCAAAATATGAGATGTACTTCGAAAAAAAAAAAAAAAAAAAAGGGTGGTCTACTTGAACAGATTTTTGCAGCCAGGCTGTCTAGGGACTCAAATTTTGTCAACTAACAACAACAACAGCAAGCCTAAACTTGTTAATTCTTTCTCATTCAACCCTGACCCATAAATTCTCTTTTTTCTCTTGCTTCCAATTTCTTCTCCCTGAATTCAATTTGATTCCTCACCCACCCTTGGTTTCATCTGGTTCTTTTAAAATCCACCAATTGTCTTCTAATACCATTGAGCAGTTTCCCTTTTTATAATTGGCTTTTACAGAATAAGATACATTTTTAACATTTTTTTAAATTTTTTTACCAATCATATTATTATTTAAAAATTAATTTTAAAATTTCTCCTAAAAACAATACTTGCCATTACACTCCTGTTTAATTTTTCAAATTCAAAAATTTTTCATGTGCTGTTTATGTAAATAGAGATATCACAGGTAGGATTTATGAAATAAATACATCAAAATTATTACTCCCTTAGATGATTGTATATAGTAACACAGTAAATACTTATTTACATTATTTGGACAAACATCCTTATTTTTGTTGTTATTATAACACTTTGGTCGTTATGTCCTCCTTCTTTCTTCAAGTGTCTGGCAGTCTGGATAACCTTCAGGGAATTTTGAACTGAACCCTTTATTTAATCTATGGGGTCACAGTGTTCTCCATCCATTGTCCATGTCTAGAGATATCTTGTTTTTTTTTTAATTATTTAGTTATTGACAGTTTAGTGTTGATGGCTGACACAGAAAGGAAACTACAGGGCCTCATACACATGGCAGTGGAAAAAGAAAAGAAAAAGGACTAACTGCAAAAAGACAGAAAATATGGTCATCAGCAAGAGAGAAAAAGCCCAAAATGAGAGTTACGAATTGAAAATATAAACATCAAGCCGGTGCAGAAAGTCAAATATCTGGGAAGCATTTTAACAGTGGATGGAAAATGTGACACTGAGATCCAGACAAACAATAACACTAGCAAAAGAAGCCTTCCTAAAGCTAAGCAAGGTACTGAGAAATAGAAAAATTTAATTATGAACGAAGAAAAGAGTGCTGGATTGCTATGTGATATCCATCCTCATATATAGCAGTGAATGTTGAACAATTTCCCTATGGATGAGGAAAAAGATAGAGTCAGTGGAAATGACTGATTTATTGATTGTTATTTATGGCTTATCAACCCTTTTAAGGTTATTTAAAGTAGAAACATATTTTGGATTGTAAGGATTTTTGGGGAGATAATAATGATTTTCTGATAAAATTCCTATTATTTAGCTCATAGCTAGGCTGGGCAGCAGAAATGTGGTTCTATCAAAAGATACTGAAAATTCCATGGACAGAGTAAGTAAGCAAAACATGGAAGTCTTTAAAAAAAATGGTAAAAGAAAGAATACTTATATTCTGAATGAGGAAAAGGCAGCTGAAATTTCTTGGACACCTAATGAGGAAGGATGGCTTTGAAACATATTGAGGGCAAGAGAGATAAGGGAAAGCAGCAAGCCACTTACCTGAAAAGCTTGTGTGATAGGAAAGAAGATGTGACACTGAGATCCAAATATGCATTGGACGAGTGAAAGAAGCATTCAAAAAGCTAAGCAAGGTTCTGAAAGAATTTGATTAGGAACAAAGAAAACAGAGACTGCAATGTCATATCCATTTTCTTATATGGCAGTGGACATTGAACAATTTCCCCACAGATGAGGAAGAAACTAGAGCCAGCAGTAATGTCATTCTACAGAAGGAAAATTCCATGGATGGAGCAAGTAAACAACAAGGAATTCTTAAAGAAAATGGTAAAGGAAAAAATATTTATACTCCAAATGAGGAAAAGACAGCTGAAATTCCTTGGACATCTAATGAGGAAGGAGGGCTTTGAAACATATTGAAAGCAAAAGGCAGTAGTCTTATCAAAGGGAGAAAAACTGCTAAGAGCCACATGTGGTAGAAAATTGTGGAGAGCCATGATCACCTATGTCCTAAAGGGGAAACATCACATAAGAAGATTGTCACTGTTGTTTTCAGTAAGTTCATGTCTGTACTGCCTGGCAAAGGGATTGAACTTCTGATTATAATGCCAACAACAATTTAATCTTCTTATCGTATGGTACCTAAATAGTACAGACTCGAATTCAATGGAAACAGAGTGAGCCATAAGTGTAGGGGAAAAAGAAAAAGAAATAAACAGAACAGTACATGATAATAATTTCTATTTGAATTTCTAATAAAATAAGAACAAGATGAGTTATCTCCCCTAGACATGGACAGCAGAATGAGAACAATCAACTCCTATATATTAAATAAATTTGAAATTCATTGAATGCTACTGAAAATGAAGGATGGAGAACAACAACCAAAATGTTCAGATAATAACAATGATGAGGATGTTAGTCTGACTGTAAATAATTTAAATGATGCTAAATCCTCATCTTAGAAAGTCAGAAAAAAACATTGAATACCACTGGGAATTTAAAAATGAATCAATCTAAAACCCAAACCAAACCAAACCTAATTAGCATTTGACTCCAGGATACATAAATATACAAATGTTTAGATGTTTTTACTTATTGCTCAGTGGCTTTAGTCATTTTTAGATAATAAAATAACAGATTTATAAGAAATTGTCTTTTTTTTTTTTTTTTTTTAAATCATTTCACCCCAAGCAAGGCTATAATGCCACTAGTTCACAGTGGGTTACAGGGAGTGAAATTGAATGAGAAGTCTGAGAATGGAATGAATTGAGAAAAGGAGACAAAAAGGAACAGGATTCAAGAAGATGGCAATTGACATTGTATTTAAATTTCTGAAGATTGTAGTTATCAGGGAAGCAAGAAAATGGAAGGAAAGCAAGTAAACAGAAGGGAGATCCACAGGTGAGAAGTATGAGAAAAGAAACTTTTGGATTAGAATTGGCAGTTGCATTTAGCTATTTCAACAGTAAAAGGGTGGGACCTAGACGCCAATCAAGTAGCACATTTAAATTCATGTAGTCAGAGAATCAGAGGAAAAGGCTCATCAGAGTAGTTGCCATGAAAAGAAAATATTTGTAGAAAAAGCAGAGTGAAGCCAGATCATGTTAGTGATAAAGAGACTAAAGTCAAAATGCCTTGTCAGGAATTATAACATTACAGATCCTTCTTTTGTGTCTAACATGATTCTATATTAGATTTTATTTGTAAATGTACTGCTCGAGGAACTGGAAGATTGTCTAGCATTTAATTCACACTGTAATCAGCATTCATAAGTTTTTTTTTTTTATTTGAATACAAACTGCCATCACTATTCTGCTCCCTATCATGCCAAAAAAGTCAAGTGCCGCATGTGATACATACTTACGCAATCATGACTTTTTCAATTCATAGAGTAGGCTGCTGTTTCTGTGATAGACTGGTTGCCAACAAAGGGTATAGTTTATCCTGCTATTTATCCCATAGCTGAGGGGAGAAGAGATTGATCAATTTGTTGGTGTGAGTGACAAACTGTTGCAAAAGGAAGAATTACTGCAAGGTAGCCAATGGTCAATACCAACAGGTGCCAACACAGCAACAATCACCAAAATGTCAGTGATACATACAAAATCTCTCTCGGTACCTAATTACCAGGATATCTTCTTGAACAGTTAGAGATACTTATAAAATCTTAATTTTAGAATATGTCCTTGGCCCTCCCAATATGCCTACAGATCTCAGTGTCACACTTACTGTCCTCTATCAAGATGCTTCCCAGATATTTAAACTTCCGTGTCTGCTTCATACTAGCATTCCTGACCTTCAAATCCCATTTCAGGCTCATCCACTTACTGACAACCATGCACTCCATCTTCTTGTAGTTTATGCTTAGTCCCTTCTTCTCACTCTCTGTCGCTACCTTCTGTAGGAGATTTTGTAATTTCATTTCTGTGTCTGCTATCAATACAGTGTCATCTGCGTATCTTATGTTGCTAAGATTGTGGCCGCCAATGCTAAATCCCGGTAGGATTTCCAATTCTTTCAGGATTGCTTCACTGTATAGATTGAATAGGTCAGGTGAGAAGATGCATCCTTGCCTTATGCACTTTCTATTTTTGCATTATTCCTCTTTGTCTTTGTGGCCCTTCTGTGTGTAGTAAGGTTTGCTGAGTCTCGTCTAGTTGACTGTGACTGCTGAGGAGGGAAGTTGATTCTCACTGGGTGTCACAGACAAAAATTTAACATTAACCTGTCTTTTCTTATTCACTACTTACTCCTCTCTAATTCTTCTTTGCCATTGTTGTACCTTAGCATAGAATAATGGTTAGTGAAGCTAGGCTTATCATTACTGCTGAGTACTGAGTTTGATCCTCACTAAGTGCCCCATACAACAAATTCAATATTAACCTGACATTTGATGCTCCTCTCTGAATGCTTTTTGCCATTGTGGTGCCTTGGCATGGGGTAATGGTTACGACGGCTAGTCAGGGTAGACTACTACTATTGAGTAGAGCTTTCACTCCTCACTAGGTGCCCCCATACAACAAATTCAACATTAAAGCATTTTTCTGTTATATTCTCCTGTATCCCAAGCCATGAGTTCCCACATTTTGAGTTTGTCCTGTAATTTTTGCCAAGTAGTCTACTTACCTCTCATTGACAGAATTTTTGCCAAGTAGTCTACTTACCTCTCATTGACAGAATTTTTGCCAAGTAGTCTACTTACCTCTCATTGACAGAATTTTTGTCACTGTAGAGGTTCAGCGGAGTCCACCATAATCAAACGGAACAAATCGGTGTTTGCATTGGGTTTAAAACGTAATGTGAAGTCTGATGTGTACAGTGAACCTGTAATGTTTGCGATAACACAAGTCTCCACCCAAGCATCAACCTAATGACTCTCCATGGAGTATAACTTATCCTCTCTGCAAGGTGTCAGCTTTCCTGATGGTAGTAATTCATCTTCTGACATGACAGCCAGACTCCTGGTGAAATTGTTCAAATTCGCATTAACTCTAGAGCTTTTTTAGGGTTTTACCATGAGAAAATAATGACATAATCAATATTTTGACATTCCACACCACTTCCGATAAAAGATTAAGAAGGAAACTCTCATCAATACCAAGAGCAATAACAGCTACGGGACTTGAAAAATCTATTTTCCTAAAAAATTGTTTTGAAGAGAAAGATTTTATAAATTTCAACTGAAAGTGGTGCTGGCTGCTGAGTCAATGAATGCTAAATGTTTCCTTATAGGGAAATGGCTATTATTACCATTACTATTCCTTTCAACTCAACAACTCATGTTTGGACAGGTGTACTGATGGAATTATTTTATCAGTGTATTATTTAATTTTATTTATTTTTTGTTTCTGCTCTTGTCTATTTTTATTGTTTTTCTGGTCGACTTACAGATATGGCTTAATGAATAAAGCTCTAAGTTTTGGAGATCTGGAACTGAAAGTTGATAGATTACGTTGGTAAAACTTTTTCTAAGCTAACAATTCAGGTTTGAAAACTACACTAATAGATTAATTCTATTACAGTGATTGTTTTGGGGGGGGATTTTGGTTTTTATTTGTCCTGATTTTTTGTTTTCTTCTGACTTACTTATGGAAATGGTTTGACAAAGGAAGTCAAGTTTTTGAGATTGTGACGACTGTCAGATCTTGTTGGTACCTAAAATTCAACAACTTCTAGCAAAAGATTCAGAAGGAAGTCCCTATGTTGTAACCTAGAGAAGGTTACTGAATAGAATAATTACACATAGGTTGGTAATGAATGATAATACTTAGAACGTGAACAACACATATAAGATTCACCAGTGGTGTGTAGAGAAGAAGTCAACTGCTAGAAGTGAGTCAAGTGAATTCCACAATGAATTTCCAATTCCAAACCCTGTACAGTATTCACTACTGTATTTATGGGAATGAGGGCATACCTATTATTGTCCATAGGTATGCTACAACACCCTATCAATAGGGGAAAGAGCAATAACACCTACTGGACTTGTAAAAAACTATTTTCCTGAAAAAATTGTTTTGAAGAGAAAGATTTTATAAATTTCAACTGTAAGTGGTATTGGCTGCACAGTCAATGTATACAAAATGTTTCCTTATAGGAAATGGCTATTATTGCCTTAGAAATTACTATACAATTAGGAACATGTTTTGCTTTTTTATAAGATTTCTGATTATGTTAGCAATATTTTTTATATTTCAAAAAAGAAGAATATTCAGAAATATTATTAGAAAACTGGAAGTGTAACAACAAACTTTTAAAGATTTAAACAGCACATTTATGGCATATGACCAGGTAAAAATCATTAATAATGTGTAGCAAATAAAGCAAATTGTCACAAATCCACTCTCGCAGCAGTTAGCTTTCATTTTGCTATCTTGTTCATTGCAACTGACTTTAAATGCATTTGAAGGCAGGTACACTAATCTGTGGGCAGAATACCCAGACTATTTCATCAACCCCATCAGTAGCACATTCCGGCTATTCCATCAACCGTTTTCTGTTATAAATGGCGGAATGAGTCTGTTATGTTTTTTTTTTATTTGTATTATGTAGCCAATGGCATTGGCAGGTGCATGCTCTCAGCCTTTTTGAAGGCAAGTTTATTTTTGCTGTACATAATGACTGTACAAAAATAAATGCACTCTTTTAAATGACTCTATTGTTTGCAATTAAGTGATATGTTTTTTTTATGGCTAATCAAACTTTTGTAGGTTATTTAAATCCAGACAGTATTTTTGTGCAAGCGTTCTGAAAGCAAAGGAAATGTTTGTCACAGATTAATTCCACAACACAGTCAACAAATCACTGTAAGTTCAGACTCGAATATCGGGGACAGAAAGAAATGCCGAAAACTTGATTTGCAGGTACTATCTCACAAATTCTAATGCACGTAACCAGTTAGAAAAATAACTCACTCGCCAATAAACATGGTAGCCAAAATACATCAGTTTTTCCTCCTGAATCGAGAACACCAACAGCTTTTATCGGCCAAGCAGTTTTTTCATTCGTCGACATCTGGGAGAGGACAGCAAGTATTTTGCATATCAAAATACTTTTATAGAGACTCCTGTGACGGACTTGTTTTTAATCTAAATATTCCATCTTCAGCATGTCATGCGGAATATGAGCCCTTTTTTTTGGTAAGTAATTTTCTTTTCCATCGTAGGATACACGCGATGTGCTGTCACTTGGTTTGACAAGGTAAGTAACTGTTTTCTTCGCTATATTTTGGATTGTGAGTGAATATTGTATTAACAATTTCTTGGAGATAATAATGATTTTCAGATACAGATCCAAATTTGAATGGAATTCAAACTTGGCTCTCCAATTCCTCATTTCAAACTGTTATCCATTACACCATCTGCACATCCACTTATGAGTACCTAGTATTCCTAAGAGGGTACGCAACTACGTAATGATCAGGCTCAAAATTGCTTAACTCTGGTGATCAGAAAAGAATCAGTGTTTCAACATGATATGACCATAAATTTTAATATTTATATTAATTAAGATTTGGTGAATTGAACAAATTAGAGAGATTCAAATTAAGGTGCCTACTTTATTAGAATATATACTAATTAACTCATTTCAGATAAAATAAAAACATTTTCATTGAAAATTATCAATATGATATGAAATCTCTGTTGAGATAACTTCAAAAAAATTAATTATAACTTATGGAGAAAGATAAAAATTACACAGCATTTTAAACAAATATCAAATTATTAATATGCAGTTTCAGCTTTTAAGCATGTACAGCTATTAAAAATATTATTCTCTTCAAGTAAAACACATTCAAATTGAACCAAGAATATTTTTGTTAAATATTAATGTGTATTTTGTGTCTACTACTACATCTGTGAGCCAGGTATAAATAAAAAGACAATGTATCAAGTAAGTAATATGTGTGATTTTCTAAGTTCACAGAGTAATAGTCCAAGCCAAAGTAGTAACAGTAATCTTTGCCATTTTTTATAAGGTAACATTGAACATGCATTAACCAAGCAGTCAGTGCTTCTTTCAGTTGAAATTTATAAAATCTTTCTATTAAAATAATTTTTCAGAAAAAAGGTTTCTCAATTCCAGTAGCTGTTATTACTTTTTCCAGTATTAATGACAACTTCATTATTAACCTTTTGCTTTGTTAGACAAGACAATAAGAAATCTGTGTCTAGTTTATTTCCTGTTGTATGAAAATGGTCTTCATAAGAACCAATATATATATATATATATACATAGGTGTATTGAGACAGGACCAGAATTAATTTTGCATAAAGCAACATGGGACCTGCCTTGCAGAGTATCTCTTGTCATACTAATTAGAATCAAAGTTTTACAAGGCCAGATGCCTTCCTGATGCCAAACTCAAATGCTCACTGTGGTCCAAATACAGTGGTACCATCTCTAGGAAGGTTGTTATTCAAGGCTTGAGATCCCAAATAAGCCATATATATATATATATATATATATATATATATATATATATATATATATAGTAAGGTAATGAAGGGTTTGGTAATCTGTGTAGATAATTCCAAAGAGGATGTGATCCAGAGAGCTAAATGTAAAACCAGAGCAAATATTAATTAAATAATTAAGAAACAGACAACCTTAAGTTTCCATGACTATAATATATTTCCCCAGAAAATATATTTTTCCTGATTTATAAACCAGGAAAAATATATTTTCTGGGGAAATAAATTATAGTCATGGAAACTTAGGGTTGTCTATTTCTTAATTATTTTAATATATATATATATATATATATATATATATATATATATAATCGGAGGACGAATATTTTCTGTGAAAATTTCTCGGACATTCAGGCCAGTAAATGTTGTTTAATACTGTTTATTATAAACAGAGCATTTACTTAAATATTTGTATCTATAAAAAGAATGTATAAACATAAAAATGAGAGTTACAAGTTGAAAATATAAACATCAAGCCAGTGCAGAAAGTCAAATATCTGGGAAGCATTTTAACAGTGGATGGAAAATGTGACACTGAGATCCAGACAAACAATAACACTAGTAAAAGAAGCCTTCCTAAAGCTAAGCAAGGTACTGAGAAATAGAAAAATTTAATTATGAACGAAGAAAAGAGTGCTGGATTGCTATGTGATATCCATCCTCATATATAGCAGTGAATGTTGGACAATTTCCCTATGGATGAGGAAAAAGATAGAGGTAGTAGAAATGACTGATTTATTGATTGTTATTTATGGCTTATCAACCCTTTTAAGGTTATTTAAAGTGGAAACATATTTTGGATTGTAAGGATTTTTGGGGAGATAATAATGATTTTCTGATAAAATTCCTATTATTTAGCTCATAGCTAGGCTGGGCAGCAGAAATGTGGTTCTATCAAAAGATACTGAAAATTCCATGGACAGAGTAAGTAAGCAAAACATGGAAGTCTTTAAAAAAAATGGTAAAAGAAAGAATACTTATATTCTGAATGAGGAAAAGGAAGCTGAAATTTCTTGGACACCTAATGAGGAAGGATGGCTTTGAAACATATTGAGGACAAGAGAGATAAGGAAAAGCAGCAAGCCACTTACCTGAAAAGCTTGTGTGATAGGAAAGAAGATGTGACACTGAGATCCAAATATGCATTGGACGAGTGAAAGAAGCATTCAAAAAGCTAAGCAAGGTTCTGAAAGAATTTGATTAGGAACAAAGAAAACAGAGACTGCAATGTCATATCCATTTTCTTATATGGCAGTGGACATTGAACAATTTCCCCACAGATGAGGAAGAAACTAGAGCCAGCAGTAATGTCGTTCTACAAAAGGAAAGTTCCACAGATGGAGCGAATAACCAACAAGGAATTCTTAAAGAAAATAGTAAAAGAAAGAACACATCTATATAGAATGGGGAAAAAAAAGCTGAAATTAATTGAACACATAATGAGAAATGATGGCTTGGAAAACTTAATCCTTACAGGGCATATTGAGGGCAAGGGAGATAGAGGATGACAGTGGGTCACACAAGCTTGTGTGAATGGATGGTGGGAAAGGAGGCAGGGGCTTTAGCAAAGGGAGAAAAACAGCTAAGAGCCACAAGAAGGTTGTGGAGAGCCACGATCGCCTATAAGAAGATTACCAATCCTCTTTTTACTATCTGGCCATGGGATTGAACTCGTGATTATTATGTGACCAAATTCATGAAACAACTCTTTAATCTTCTTGGCTGTTGTTCCATGGTACCTAAGTAGTTCAGTGGACACAGCGTGAAAGTTGAGGAGAGGCATTATCACCTATGTCCTGAAGGAATGCAGAACATAGAAGAAGAGATATTATGGAAGTGATTAATTTGCATTGTATTGAAAGAGTGCATTGGTGAGATGTAAGTTCCACTCAAGCAACTTTGTCCCAAGAACTGCTGCTTTTTGGAACTGACTCCCAAGAGGATGCTTTCCTGATCACTACAACTTTGACCCATTCTAGATAAAAATTCTAGTCTAGCCATTACCTTTTCTACATATCTCAATAAACCGTGCCTCTCACTCTGTAACACTCTTCCTTGAGTGGTTCTTGGGTATTGTACAGGGAAACATCAATATGAAAAAATTGACTAGAATATTGCTTTTCATTATTTTATTATTTTTATTTTTAATAATTTCACCCCAAGGAAGGCAATATAGCCACTAAGATGCAAAGGGTTACTGAATGTGAGAGAATATGAGAAAAAACTATTAAGAAGAGAGAACACTGAATTAAGAAGACAGAAGATAACGATTGACATTGTATTTAAATTTTGAAGAGCAAAGTTGATTGGGAAGCAAGAAGCTGGCAGAGAGTTCCATAAGTGAAAAGTGCAATAGAAGAAATGTTAACATAGAACTTATACTTACATGTATCCATTTCAACTGTAAATTGATGAGACCTAGCTGCGAATCTAGTACTGCACTTAAATACTAGGTACCACAGAGGGAAGTTCATCAAAACAATTACCCTGAAAATATTTTCAGAAACTGTGCAGAGCATCTACATTACAATGGTTGAAAAGTGACTTAAGCCAATATGCCAGGTCAGGACCAATAACATTGGTGATTTTTCTTTGGATTTTATCAAGAATTTCTAAATATATAACAGATGTAACAAAGCAAGGATGAATGGTAGAGTTATAGATATATAAGATAGATTCTACCAAGAAAAATTCACTGGACCAACTTTCCTAGCAATTGATTCAATATAATCTTTCCACTTCATGTTATTGAGCAAGAAGACACAATAATGTCTCTGTTTTAATAAATACTTTCCCCAGATCATTTGAAAACAAACTTAAGCACAAATATCAATTGAAAAAGCAATACTAGGGATAACTGTAAGTGTTACAAAGAGGATGACATGGATATAAGAGTTGAACGAAATAAGATATATAGAAGTGATTAATTATTTGCTTTGTACTGGAATTAAACTAGAAAAACTCATTAAGTATTTGAAGCCATCAACATTGAACAGAATAACATTGACTCTTCTTTCTCTAAAAATTGTCTGAAAATTTATTTCCCAGGGTGTAAATATTTCCATACTAAATTTATTTATCTTTTTTTCTTAAATTCTTGTTTATTTCCTGATTTTACTGTTAATGTGACAAAAAGCTTAATATTAGTGTGTTATATTCTGTGCTAAGGGAATAAATACTAAACACCAGGTGGATAATAGAAGAAAGGTTTATTGTACACAACCAGTACAATATGAAATACGGTACAGTTATACACACAGGTCAATCTAGTAGTGAGTGCCACTAATTGGAAGGTCGGACGTGCTTGTGTCTTCTCTCTCTCACTCTTCCCCAAGTCTCTTGTAGACAGTTGACTTTATAGGTACTTACTACCTATAGTGTAATCATTCATGGGGGTGACTGGTTATTCCATTACATCATAGTGTTTGTCTCATTTTTGTTACTTTAGATCTGATGCACTTTTGACCACTCGGCCACGAAGAGCTTCATGATCAAGCAAGGTTCTACCTGCCTTTAAAGCACACTTTACTCATTCAGATTTCTTTGAAATTCATAACATATAATTTTCATATCCAAAACGTAAACAAAGCCATTTCTAAAGAATTAATGGATTTTTATTTATTAATCTGATGTATTATTATTACTTTAAACATTATTTTACTAGACATTGATATTTGAGAAGATGCTCCATTTATTTTAAATAGTATTTTATTTTGTATACCAGACTTGTGAACTTGATAAAATTTGTAATAACAAAGGAAAGAAAGGAACGGGTATAAAGCAAGCAAACATTATATGCAAGACAAGTTAATAGTAATAAGTCAAAAAGTTCACAAACTAAGAATTGGTATTGACACACAAATTAAGTTTAGGCAAGTGAAAGTAGCATTCTGACTTCAAGACAAGACAGACTGGGACTGCATTATATGAAATTGCAAGCTGGCTTATTTTATTGGCTAAGAAACAAATCCCAGCATGCATATGTGTTTCTGTCTGTAAAAGTGGAGGAGCATGTGTTTTTCAGTCATTCCCAGTATGATTGAAATCAATAGGACTGAATATTCAACAAATCTTATTAAAGAAAAATGCATTCTCCAGGAGTATTTGAACCTGTGTCCCTCTTTGAAGGAGAAACCATCATTAGATCTGACATTTTTTTAACAACTTAGCTGCCAAAAGCTTCAGTATCAAGAATCATTCTATCTGCTTTTAAAGGACACTTTACTCATCAGATTCATTAATTATTTAGACATTGTTTGTCTCGTATATTGTTTTAATTTCCAGTTTTCATGCCTGCAAATCAGATTCATTCTTGGCTGGAAATTTGGCCTTCATTATTCTCTATTTTTATTAAATGCTTCCCAAAATGGCTTCAAAAAAATACTTAGAAAGGCTCAAAATAATCAATAGAAAGCTTTTTTTTTCTTAGATTTTGTTTAGAGGCATCTCAACCTCAATGGGTTATTTAATGCTAAAATCTAAATATTTTGAACACAATTTTATGGCTTCAACTAGAGACAAAAAGCTATAAAATTTATTGTTGGTAATTCTGCATTAAAAATCTATTATTGGTCATTTTTTATATAAAAATGTATTGCAGGTATTTTTATTATAAAAATCTATTTTTATAATTTCATTGTGTTTTGTTTGGGGATTCATTATTTGTCCAGAGCTGGGATCCTAACAGGTGCTACCACCACGAGACAGGGTGAATGTAGGAACAATAGCAATTAAGAGGTGGTTCCATGCTCCTCAAAACTTCCAATTTCTCAATCAGATGCTTTGCTGCTAGATGTAGTTTATTGTCATGCAATGTAGGATCATCTTCAGAATTTTCTCTAAATACACGCTGTAGCTGACACTTGCATTTTTATATCTTCCCTTTAAGTATTTCACCCTAAGCAAGGTGGGAGTGCCACTAGCATGCAAGGGGTTACAGAGAGTGGGAGCAAAAGTAAAGAGGCGTGAAAAAGGAAAGAATGAAGAGAAGGAAGGGAATTAGATCAAGGCATCTGGAGATGTCGATTGACATTGCATTTGAATAGTTGGAGATTATAGCTATCAGGGAAGCAAATAAAAGGAAGGAGTTCCACAGACGGGAAGTGTGAGACATGAACCTTTTGGAGTAGAAGAGATGGCTACATTTAACCATTCCGACAGTGAAAGGGTGGGACTAAGATGCCGACCTATTGGTACGTTTAAATTCATGCAGTTTGGGAACTAGCAAAAGTAGCTTGTCAGAGCAGTTACCATGAAAGTATTTGCAGAAAAGACAGAGGGAAGCAATGGCATGTCTGTGAGAGACTGTAAATGAGATGCCAGATCAGGGCCAATCTCATTGCATATCTGTCTCTGGATTTTGTCAAGGACCTTAAGATAAACAGTGGTTGCTCCAGATCATATATGGCAGCAGTATTTCATGCAAGGACAAATGGTTGATTTATAGATTTGAAAGATGGACCATGAAAATTGCAATATGAGCCCTGGTAAAAAAAAATACAATGATAACAGCAAAAATTGTAATATGAGCACTCAAAAAAATGAAGGCTGAAGAGATTAAGTTTATAAGTCCCAGAAATTCATACACAGATATCCTTAAGAACACATGGCACAGTAGATAAAGTCATTGGTTAGATCCAGTGACAGTGTGAATTCAATACCTGGTTAAAGCAGTAAAGAACTTGGCGAGGTGAATTAACAAAAGATAACTGATATCCATTAAACATGACACGTGGAACTAGAACAGCCTACCCCAGCAAGCGAAATAAAGGGTTCAGTTTGACATTACAACCACTTGAAGAAGACTGGAGCATACAACAGCTGAAACGTGATAAATATGGCAGCAAAGATGAGGACAATAGTCCAAATAATGTAAATAGTTTTCTTAAAATCTGTTATTAAGTTTTAAAGGAACTCCTGTTGCATTTTTAACAGGATCAATTTGAAGGTACTTTTTCAATACTCAGGGTAAAATAACCATAAATTTTTTATTGTAATATTTTTTCTTTCTTTGCAGTTTACTTAATAACAGAGTGGCTAAATTTTGTATCAATTTTAATCTTATAAAATCAGTTTCAATCAGACACTGTATGCTGCAAGAATTCAAAAAGGACTCTCCAACAATGGAGATGCCGAGAAATATTCATTCTGTCTACAGAAATGAGGCTTTAAATGTCTGGACATATCAATAATGGTTTAACCAGTTTCAATCAGAAAATGTTTTCTCTCAAAGAATGTCCTTGACCTGGGCAACCAAGCTCAATCAGAAAATGTTTTCTCTCAAAGAATGTCCTTGACCTGTGCAAACAAATTGTCAATATTGAGCTGGTGCAAATCATACCTGAGGAAAATTCTAAGCAAACTGTAAAAGAGTTTACAAAACGTCATACATGACACCCATTTTATGAACTCTGAACTTCCTATCCAAATCTAAAAACAATGGTTACTTTATCTTCACCTGTCCCATAATGCAACATGGTCATAGGGGCACTGCATGGTGTGACTTGCTCAACAAGAAGCCTTCACTTGATTTGGTTACTGGATCACAGCTGGGTTTGGGCAAAACTGTTACTGATCTATTTAATGATGTTGTTCAATTATCTCTTTTTCTGGTATCTCCTTTTTCATTGTACCATTCCCTGTAGGATGGTCTTGGAGAGGGATTGCGATCTGGTTACATGACTTGACCTACCCCTTTTTCCCCCATGTAAACAATAGATAACAATAGATAATACCTACTGAAAAGAATAATCTATCCCCAAAACAGGTATACCCCTGGAAAAAAATTATGCTCTGTGTTTGGTAGGATATGAAGAGCAGAATCTATCAGGAAGTGCTAAACCAAAATGAAGCACATAATGCAAAGAAGTACTGTCATCAACTAGAATCACCACACAAAAATTTGCAGAAAATGCACCTATCATTTTTTAATTATTTTTGTGTTGGTCTTAAATAAAAGTGCAAGACTACATATTGTACGAGTCACTCAGAAAAAGCACTAAATATAGATATTTTAACCCATCCTCCTTACTCTCCTGTTATTGCTCCATCTGACTATCATATTTTCTGATCATTTTAACATTTTATGGAGGGAAAACAGTTTATTATTTGTAAAGAGGTTGAAACTGATATTGAGTGTTTCTTTGCATTAAAACCTGAAGAATTTTATTCTAAAGGAATCAGTAATTTGCCAAATAGATAGGATTATGTTATCAATAATGAGGGAAAATATTATCTTGATTAAATATATCAATTAAGAACAAAGAAGCATTTTTTCTTTTCCATCTTCAAATTTAGCAGGACTTTATTCCTATTTGTCCCCAGCTTCTGTTATAATTATATTTAGGATATCAAGATGTGACCTTCATCTGAAGTATGTATTGATAGACATTGGCTGCAGAGTTTAAATGTAATTGAACAGAATAAAATATTTCTTAATGCATGTGTACTGGTTGAGTTTATGTAATATTAATTTGCATCCATGGGATCCTTTACACTATAGGAAAATTTTAATTGAAACCTGATAGAATTGTCTGAATAGTCACATATCATTTTGTGGTATAAATGAAACTGGGTCAGCTGGTAAAACAATGCTTAAAGAATTCTGCAACCAATTTCTGGATGTGGAATTTTTTCCAAGAGCATTCACAGAATATTCTCAAAAGAAATAAGATCTTTCTTTATTTTATTTTCAATTTTTTTTTTTTTTTTACTGTTGGGAAACTGTTTCATCTATGCATGAGGATATATATATATATATATATATATATATATATATATATATATATATTGTGTATATTTAGGCAGCAACTTTTCATTAATGCATGTTTAAATCCAATCTAAGCTTTTGGCTTACACAAGCCATTATTAAAGATGACAATTTCAATAAATCAAACAACAACGGATGGAACAACAATAATAGTCCACCTTTGCTGCATGAAAATTTCCAAGGAACGACAAACTTGTATATACGAGACACGGAAGTGAAAATCGTGTTGCAGCCCGTGACGTCACACATAACCATAATTAATACATTTTTCACTCTTGTGTGGATTTAAACATGTATCAATATAAACTTGTCTATATTACTTAATGAAACATGCATTAATATATATATATATATATATATACATATACATATATAAATGAATGTCTATAAATATATATATATATATATAATAAAAAGAAAGAACAGTAAGATATATAATCCGATGTTCTTATTGATATTTTTTATTTTAAATTTTTATAAAACAGTGCTCAATGTAAATTTACAGAATGTAAATATTATAAATTAACTGATTTAAAATATGGATTTTTTGCTACACAGTAATAACCATGTTTCAAAAACCGAAGCTAAAACTTCAAATTTAATTATATAATTAAATTAAAAGCATTAGTTCAGTTTCATCTTCAAGTGAATTTTGGAATAACTTATTTTAGTATAAATATATTTTTATTTATTTAGTTATATATATATATCTGTAACAAGGTATGCTCAAAAAAGTAATACACACTATTTTTAGAGAAAGTACAACAGAGTTAAGAAGTAAAATGACATAACTGAATAGATGAAGTTTTCAACTATAAAACTATTTTTTCTTCACAGCTACTCTCATTGGCTATGCATGTGTTTGCATAATAATCCTGTTGTGGAAAAAAGAACACAGTCATTCTCTATCACTGTGTGACTTTTTATTCTTTTGTTGTTGAACAGGTTTTCACCACGAGACTTGTTATTCTTTCATAGTAAATCTTGTTATTCTTTTGTCGATGTTAACACAAGACATTATTCTTTCACTGGCATACTCATTTGCTTTCACTGCTGTAGACTAATAATACATCTCCAGGGTTCTGAAATTTAAGTATATCTCTCAGATAAATGTGGTACTTCTTTCTTTTTTTTTTTAATTGTAGTTGCCAAACTGTACATGATCTACTCAACAACTCTTTTGAAGCTGACCAGTAAGTCTTTGACTTTCCCTTGTTAAGTCACAGTCAGGCACACCATTTCCATAATATTTTTATTATAATTGTATAATTTTTAGAGAGTTATTATTGTCTGAAAATTTTACAAACAATTATTATACAAGATGTGGTGAAAACCCATCAGTTGTTCTACAAAAAGTTAGAGCAGTGTAACTGTGTCCAAGGTCATGAAAGGAAGAAGTAGAAAGACAATGCCAAGTCAAGCCTGAAGATGACCAAACTCAAGCCTATTGAGAGGGGGCAACATTTGTTAGGATCTGTTCAATTATCCTTCAAATCTCTAATATTTTGCACTGCAACCAAAAAGAAATTCTCCTGCTAATGTAGCCTTTTCTGAATTGAATAAAGACAGCATTGTTAAATCTTGATGGAATGAAGAGATTATAAAACTAATAGCTCTTGGAATGTTCCTTCATGATTCAGGCAGTCATGTTTCACAATTACTTTTTCTTTCATCATAGTTATTCTTGTAAAATATACTGAAGCAGTTTCTACTTCTTTTTTGCTTTCTATATATAGTAGCGGCCATAATATAAGGAACGGAAATAACAAAGACATAAATATGTGTATTACTTAAAAAGTAATGCATGATTAGCAATGAAATTTTTACCGAATAAAGATTAGGGTGTAATGCATAAATATTATACAAAGTTACAAAAATTTACATAATAGTTTTTTTTAAATAAAGATTAAATGGAACAAAGGAAAGAAGCTACTGGACAAAAGTTAAGGAACGATCTTGTTAATACTTGATTGTGAACAAAATATCAACAAAATTTAATATTTGGTAAACATCCCCTTATTTTCAATGACTTCTCTGCATCATCGACCACATGATCTAATTAATTTCTTGCAAAAATCGGCAGTAATTCCCTCCCATTCATCTTTCAATAACTCCAATAGGTGATTCTGGTTTTTTGGGTTTCTTTTCTGAGCCCTTTCTTCAGTTATCATCCAAACATTTTCTATTGGATTCAGGTTATGGCTCTGGGCTGACCACTTCATTAGGGCGATTCCTCCTTCTGCAAATAAAGCCATAACCTTCTGAGCCTTGTGGCAAGGTGCATTGTCCTGCATGAAAATAGGAGATTCATAAAGATTATGATGTAATCTTGGTACCACATGCTGCTGAAGAAGCCTTTTGTAAATCTCAGCAATGATATTGCCATGTACGTGGATGATAGGGCCAACTCCTGCAGATGAAATTATTCCCCACACCATCACACTGCCGCCACCAAATGTAACGTTTTTTTTGACACACTGAAAAGACAGTCTTTCACCTGTTTTACAGTGTACGTAAGTTTTGCCCTCAGAACCAAATATAGTAAACTTGGACTCGTCACTGAAATGAACTGTATCCCATTGTGTGTCAGTCCAAACAACATGTTCTCTTGTATACTCCAGGTGTGCCCTTTGGTTTTGCTTTGAAATGAGAGGCTTCAAAGCTGGAATATAGGCATGCAAGCCTGCATTTTTTAACCTGCGAGCAACTGTTTTCTTTGAGATCTTATTATCTGTCTCTTCATTAAATTTATGGGCAATTTATGTAGCAGTTTCAAAACGTTTTTTTGTAGATATTCTAGCAATTCTTCGATCTTCTCTTTGCAATGTCTTTGGAGGCCTGCCAGTTTTGGCTTTCGCATCTAACATTTTATCGGTTTTATACCTGCTAATTACACGATGAATGACACTTTTAGACCTATGAACAATATCAGAAATTTCTGAAATTGACTTTATTTTCTTGATAGCGATAATGAGTTTTTTTTTCTTTAAAAGAGAGCGTTTTGTGTGTAGAATTTGCCATATTGCTTAAAAATAAAGTCCTAATGATAAATAAACTTTTACTTATTGTTGAAAAGCTCCATCGAGTTTTTTAACAATGTAAATTAAAAGTTTATGCAAATTATTAAAATCATTACTTAACTTTTGTCCAATAGCTTATTTACTTTGTTCCATTTAATCTTTATTTAAAAAAAAAAACTATATGTAAATTTTTGTAACTTTGTATAATATTTATGCATTACACCCTAATCTTTATTCGGTAAAAATTTCATTTCTAATCATGCATTACTTTTTAAGTAATACACATATTTATGTCTTTGTTGATTCCATTCCTTATATTATAGCCACTACTGTAGATATGAATTCAGTTTTTCTTCAACCAGACTTGTTGCCAACCAAAACTAGAAAAATTGGTATATGATGCTAGTTAAACCATAATTTCAGGCAGGAAAAAGAAATTAATTTCTATCTTACTCTCTCTCTTTCAAGAGAAAGTGTAAAATAATAACAAAAAAAATAAAGAAGTGAAAAGAAAAAAAGCTTAACAGTTTTCTTTTTTGTCATATATTTCAATCCATCACTAACCTTTTTATATATATTTCAGATTACTATCTGAGAGTGCTTGAGATCATTTATATTAAGTTCAAGCAGCCTTCCCTCTGTAAGCAGAAGGAGTGGCTACTGGGTTTAAATATAATTTGATTTATACTGCTGATTCTCTGGTAGTATTTTTCTCCACCCTTTTTAGTCATTGAAACCATATTAGTTTTGTTCTCAATTGAGCATGAAGAGCCTGGAGTGATAACTGGTTAGCATTTTTTTTCATATTTTTTAATCCACCACTTTACAGTGAGTTATATTTTTCCCTTATTCTTACTCTTCCATCTCTTTGCTTATATATATATATATATATATATATATATATTTTAAAAGCTTAAATGTAATTACATTTGTTATTTGATTCAGCGTATTTGAATGACAAAATGGAAAAAAATTCTGTTATGTATTTCCTCCTTCAAAAGGACTTTATTAGATTAAATGAAGGATGAAATACATTATATAGGATCTTTTTCAATTTTGTCATTCAATTACCACCATTGTTCTGCTACATATTATAATTATATATATATATATATATATATATATATATATATATATATATATATATAATATTCTCCCAGGATTCAGTGTCATTGCATCATATTTCCAGACATTTTGATTTTTATGTTCAAAGAGTTTAATGTAATGTACTATTTTCTATTCTTAATCTGATTTCAAGTTTTTTGTCACTAATAAATATTTCAAGTTGTAAAGAAACTGATTCTTCAAATAATTTATATTATTCTTTTGAGAATTATTTTATTATATCAGTTTGTAGATATTTATATGATAAATAACAACATATATAACAATATCTACATAATTGTAACCACATCCAAATCTGAGTATTCCTTAATGCATATAATATTAGTGAGTATTCCCTTAGTGAGTATAATAGTATTCCTTAGTGAGTATAATATAATATTAGTGAGTAAAAGAATATTTTAGTGATTATAATATTAGTCAGTATAAAAGTATTCCTTAGTGAATGTCATACAATATTAGTGAGTATAAGAGTATTCCTTAGTATAATATAATATTAGTGAGTATAAAGTATTCCTTAGTATAATATGATATTAATGAGTATAAGAGTATTCCTTAGTATAATATGATATTAGTGAGTATAAGAGTATTCCTTAGTATAATATAATATTAGCAGGTATAAGAGTATTCCTTAGTATAGTATAATATTAGTGAGTATAAGAGTATTCCTTAGTTAGTATAATATAACATTAGTAGATATAAGAGTATTCCTTAGTGAGTATAATATTAGTGTGTATAAGAGTATTCGTTAGCGAGTATAATATAATATTAGTGGGTATAAGAGTATTCCTTAGTATAATATGATATTAGTGGGTATAAGAGTATTCCTTAGTATAATGTAATATTAGTGGGTATAAGAGTATTCCTTATTGAGTATAAGAAAAGCTGAAGAAATTGTTAGATGGAAGTCAACTGAAAAACCTATTTCTTTCTTAATTACTTGTTTGATATCAGTCTTGCTCATTTAGCATGATTGCTTATAGCAAACTAGTTTTATGAAAGTGTGCTTTCATTCCGATAATTCTCACTTGGTAGCCGTGTTAATAATTTATGCAGTTCAGTCTAGATTTTGTAAAGAAACATCTGACATTCAAGACACTAATAAAATTAATTAATAAATGTTGTCAAATAATTTAAAAAGACAATGTTAATAATTACGTCAGGTTATTGAATCTTGTAACCTTCTGGTCATTAATAGAATTTAGTCTGTTATCAAATACTTTTAAAAGCCAGCAGAATTGAATCAGAGAATGTGACACAGTTTATTTCTTTGGGGATAGAATTAGTAAAAATGATTATTCCTAATGATTTCTGCTCTGATAAAACAGAATCAGAATTATGTTTTTAAATGATACTGAACACTTTACTGACACTTTCACTGCAATTTTATTGCAGCTTACATAATTTCATTGTATGATCATTAGTAAATACAGCAGATAGAAAATGTTGTTGCATGCATCATTAATACTGTGAATAGTAAATTAAAAAATAAACCTCTAGTAACAGACATGCATCACTTTTCACTGGAAGCCTGCCTTACCAAATAGGCTACAAGATTTATCAGTTATACAAGCTAAAACCTAACCATTTCTAATCTGAGAGTTTAAAAAAGAAACACCCAAAATACGAACAAGTTAGTGAGTTTGAGAAACCCACTATTTTCCTGAAAAACAAATTTGAAATTTATAAAATCTTCAACTCTAGCACTTCAGTAAATGGATACCAAATGTTTCCACATAAGGAAAAACTAATCTCACTGTTACAATTACTATTCATTCCTTCCCCCCACCCCATAACCGAAGACTTTTTTTTTTCATTCCCACTGCTTTCTAATGGCTGTGAATGACAGGGTGAGATTTGCAATAAACGAACAACAGAAATCAAATGCAAGAAATACAAGTCAAAAATTAACAATGGCTGACAATGTATCCTCCCATAATTCTAGATGATCTATCTAATTATATATATGAGAATATGCTGAA